>WAAB01004492.1:87885-99888 GCA_013389865.1 Piaya cayana | reverse complement strand
TGTAAATAAATAAATAAATAAATAAATAAATACCTTCCTCCACTTCAAGTCACCCACTACACCCATTCCAAGCTCAATTCTTTTGATTTCTGTTTTGACAGCTTTTTCTCCCAAAAGCCCCTATAAATGCCAAAAAGAACAGAGAGGTCTCAACAGTCTCCTTAGTGTCACTGCAAGTTCAATGGGAAGTTTTCCTGTGCCAGGGAAGTATCCAGACCTAAGTTTCAATTAAGATTGAAAGTTCCATAACAGACTGGTTAAATCACGGAAATAGATACCACTTTGGCTGTTTTCTGGAGAAAGGCTGTAGACTAATGTTCATGAGTCTTGGCATACTTGGCACATTTTTTTTTCTTAAGCTTTAAATTCAAATGAAACCATACAAAAATCTTCCCTTTCATAAAAGTTTTCTAACCCCTGTAATAAAAAGGAATATGAAATTATGTTTTATGTAACTCATGCATGAAAGCTTCTGTGTCTTGGCAGTAAAAGAAACAGAAAGAAGACTCAAGATGTAGTTTCCACACACACACCCTTAAGCCATTCACAACCTACAAGTGCTTTAGGCTAAGCACTTATCCAAAATTTTATCTTATAAAGTGACTCAAAACCTCTCAGGCAGTTATACACCTTAATGCCTTTAAGTAAGGCTTTACATTTGCCAAGAATACAAGTCATAACAGAAAGACAACCTTGTCCACAAATTTGTTTACCCTTCAAACAGCTCCATTTGCCCCCACCCTGTTGATTCCTCCCAGGGAATGTCCATTTGAATACTGCGTTATGAGATATTACATTAAGACGTACCACAATCATAACTTAGAATTTAAAGTTTTTACTCAGTGTAAAACCTGAGTACTGGAGTAGCTTGCCATGGTTGCCATGAAGTTCATCAACACGATCAGAAAACAAACAGCAAAACCCCAGTCAGCTGTTCCAACCAAATCAACAACACTTTTTTTGGTTTGTTTTTTTGCAATGCAGAAGCTTCAGTGTATTAAATTTACATTACAAAACTACTTTTCAAGTACTCCTTGTACAGTAGGCCTAAGCTGCCAAACCTTTGCTCCAGAGAATCTGTCCTTTAGCAAATCCCTTCTAACTAAAGGAAGAAGGTGACAGCCAATCCCACAACCTGGCTGCTTTCACACCCCTATTTGTGTCAAGTCCTTCAGCTGAACAACTAGCCTGCAGGCCTGCCTGAGCAGCAGCTCCCATCTGCATACATCTCCATCCCATAAAGCATTGTTGCAAGTGACCTATCAACTCTTAAAAATGAGAAGGTTTGGGTTTAAGCATTTGAAAGCTGCACATTTTCCTAACTTTATTTCTTCACTTCTTCAACATATCAGCACTGACAAGGAGGATGACTTGGAAGTCCAGACATAAGGCAACAGGAAGCTGAGGAAGGCAGATAAATGGAATTGTGTAGAACAATTCGCATCTACAGAGAAAGTCAGTTAGATAGTTTCTGAGAATAAGAAGTCTGTCCTATACCCATGCTCAGGAAATAATAAAAGTTTATTTTTAAGCAAGGAAGCCAAGAACAACACTGGGAACAATAAGAGCTTTGCAGAACTAGCCCCTACCAAGCTGGGAGGTCACCTTAGGCAGTAACGGTACCAGGCCTGCAAGCAACAGCTTTGCAAAAAAAAACAAACCACCAAACAAACAAATCGCCACAGTCCCCTGAACAAATCTGACTCTCCACTGACATTTAAGCAGTACCGTCACAAGTAATTCAGCACCATCCTAGGCTTAGAGAATGCAGGTTTTATGTAAGTACATGAGGCCAGTCTCATAAGGGGAGAGCAGCTCATTAAGCTAAGTGACAGTGTTGGCACCAGCACAAATAGTTTAAGACAGTCATGAACATATTTGTGCAGAAGATCAGAGGATTATGGATTTCAGTGTGAGCAGTGGAGAAAGACAAGCCATTAACTTTCAAGAGGGATGTAAGTCATTATTCAAGACAGTATTAAACATGGTTGCCTGCAATGATAGAGACTTGAACTTAAACAAACCCACAAGGAGGCCTGTGTTATTTTAATCCTTGAAGGGGCAGAAGGGAGGAGATCAACCAGCAAGATATGCTTATCTGTAGCCAATCCAGTTGCTCTTTCAAGAGGTGTTACTGGAGTATTTTCAAAATGCTAACAGTTAAGTGTGCACAACATATATTTTTCAACAGTCCCAGGTATTAACTTAGAGAACAATAGTGGCCCACGTGTATGCTTAGTCAGTGGGAGGTACAGAAGTTCTTATTTAGCTTATTGTGAACTGGAGGGTGTTGGTGGAACAGGGACCTTTGCACGAGGGCGGGATACCTATAAGACAACAACACTCTTGGCAGCTACCTGAAAGGAGGTTGTATGAAGGTGGGTGCTGGTCTCTTCTCCCAAGTAACAAGGAATAGGATGAGAGGAAATGGCCTCAGATTGCGACAGGGGAGTTTTAGATTGGATATTAGGAATGATTTCTTTACCAAAAGAGTGGTAAAGCATTGGAACAGACTGCCCAGGCAAGTAGTGGAGTCTCCATGCCTGGAGATGTTCAAAAAGCATGTAGATGTGGCACTTAAGGACATGGCTTAGTAGGCATGATGGTGCTGGGCTGGTGGTTGGACTCCATCTTACAGAGTTTTTCCAACCTCAAAGATTCTATGATTCAACGATCAAAGCTGCTCTTACAAACACAGAAATGCTATATTTTATTCCACTACCAAACCCATGTGTTGTCCTGTGTCAGAGTCATTACAATACAGTTAAGGGAAAGAGCCTACTTATCTGCAATTAGAGGACCAGACAACTTCACAAAGCAGCCACAATGAGGAAAAGAAGAAAAAATATGATACACAACAAGCCCTGCTCACACTTTACCCTTCCTCAACAGTACCAAGATGATTCCTGCTGTCTTTAACCTGTAAAAGAGCTGCAATCTTAAAATATTCTTAGTGACAGCCTTATATAGTGATCTTCAGCCAGCTGGAAGAGGAAGAAATGCAGCCAGGTAATACAAGCTCTCAAGAAAAATTCCACTTTCCTCCAAGAATATGTGCTTTGCTGGTCCACACAGCTCTGCTTGTGATTTAATTTTACTCTTGCTTGGCAAGAAGTCAGGACCTTCATCACTTTGAATAATATACAGATATTTGATCCGATTTACACAAAATTTACTCTGAACAAGAGAGCTGTTAACAGAAAGGAGAAGGTGAAAGTTAACAACTATAAACGGGAAAAGAACAATTTGCTTTGGTTGGTGTCTAATCCATCTAATCACACATAGCAGCTTGCCATTTTTTTTCTTAGGGCTTATATATTGGCCACAGTGCTTAAGAATGTCAATCTGTATACCCGTTATAGTATACAATCCTTAGGCCAGTGGTTTCAAGAGGGTGTGGTGGTCTCTGGAACAATAGGTTTGTAAACTGAAGAGAAACCTCAGAGAAACACAAATTTTTTCCTTTCCCTGTGACCACTGTCTGTCAGACTAACTATAGATGCCTCATCACTTATTTCACATTATCAAAAGTATAAAACTACTAAAAAAAAAACCCCAGAATTTGTAAGTAGCTTCAAAATTACAGATTCCAGCAGGTTAACACCAATAACATCAGCGTACCTCAGTATAAATCACAAGGTTCTTCAAATGAAGTTGTACTGCCTTGCACATCATGTCATTGGACATGCACTTTGTTGTGGGTTTTAATCCCAGTAGGTATATTGTTTGAATTAATAATAGTTCTTCTAGTTACTAATTCTTTTTGCCAAGAGTTACAACACAAAAATATGTTCTCAGTGTAAGGGACTTGAGATATAATAGTGAAGGTGGCTCAATCCTCTAGATTTCTGAAGGCAGAGCACTGTCTGTTGTGTAACAATGGTTCTCATTTCCCTTTATAGAAGTGCTAGAATTCCTCCAAAAGCCTAAGATGAGAGGCTCACATGGTTCAGCTTCCACTGTCACTTACCCATTCTTCCAGTCAGCATAGACAAATGACCCACACAGAGTCCACCTTAAAAAAGCACTTTTGCATCTTGTCTGAAAACAGATCTGAACTAAAGCACTAAAACTTCCAAGAGAGATTGGAAGCAAACCAATTACTTTGTGGGAATTAATCTTCTGGTCATACATACGCTTATCTGACACACTTCTGCATTTCATGACTAGCTCCTTCTGAATGTTTTCCCTAACATGATTACACAACAGATTCAATTCCTAGCAAGGAACTTCATCGTATTGGTCTCAGCCCATCGATCCAGCCTGTTCAGATCCTTCTGTGGAGCCTCCCTACCCTCCAGATCAACACTTCCTCACAATTTAGCATCATCCACAACCTTACCAAGGGTACATTCAATCCCCTCATCTAGATAATCAATAACTGGACCCAGTACTGAGCCCTGGGGAACACCGCTTGTGACCAGCCTACAACTGCATTTAACTCCATTTACCAGCACTCTTTGAGTCCGGCCATGCATCCAGTTTTTAACGCAGCAGAGGGCATGCCTGTCCAGGCCAGTGATAGACAGTTTCTCAAGCAGAATACCGTGAGATACCATGTCAAAGGCTTTATTAATGTCCAGATGCACTATATCCAAAGCCTTTCTCTCATCCACCAAGCAGGTCACCTTGTCATAGAAGGTGACCAGGTTAGTTTGGCAGGACAGAACTTTCATAAACCCATGCTGACTGGGTCTGATCACCTGGTATTCTTGTGTGTGCTGTGTCACCGCACTCAAGATGACCTGCTCCATGACTTGCCCTGGCACCAGGGCCAGACTGACAGACCTGTAGTTCTCTGGATACTCCCACGGGTCATTCTCCTAAATAAGTGTAACACCTGCCAGCCTCCGTTGAAGTGGAACTTCCTGAGTCAGCCAGGACTGTTGGTAGATGATGGAAAAGGGTTTGGTGAGCACCTCTACCAGCTCCCTTAATACCCTCCATCCAGTCCCACAGATTTGTAATGTCTAATAGGCCAAGCTGGTCTCTAACTATTTCCTCTTGGATCACTGGAGCTTTGTTCTGCTCCTCCTCCCTGTCTTCTGGCTCATGAGGCTGAGTAACAGGAGAACATCTTACCTTACTATTAAAGACTGAGGCAAAGAAGGCATGAAGTACCTCAGCCTTACCCTTGTCCTTTGTCATTATTGTTCCCCCTGCATCTAATAAAGGATAGAAATTCTCTTTGCTTACAAAACCCCTCAGATTCTGATAACCCTAAGTAAATCACATAACTGGTGATGTACTTTGCTGTCTTCATATGCAGGTGTTCGTAAAGTCTTCATTTGACTTGTAGGATGCTTTCTACAGTAATTCCCTTGATATGGATGGTCAAGGAGTAGTACTATGGAACCAATGAAAGTGTATTGTTCATGGATTTATCTGATTTTATCTTTAAACAAACCAAAGTTACAACATTCCCAATGCAACAGTCTTGACAAGTTTAGATATCAGAGACTTCAGTGAAACTATCCTACCTCTACCCTGCTTCCTTGCTCTGCTATTTAGCAATTGCTCAGATATCCTTTAGCTAAGACTCTGTCTGGAAATTATCCCACTCAAGAATGGAAGCATGCAAAACTGTGCGGCTAATTAACAACCGTTTCCTACCCGCGGCTTGTGGGAGGTGACATGTTTCCTGCATCTTGGATAGATCATCTTTTCAGTATACACAGTAACTGTGTAGTTCTCACTCTGTGCCAATGGAGGCTTTCTAACAAGAGGACCTGACTAAGGGACCATCAGCAGTGATGCAAAGAAATTCATGTTACAAATAGCAAACACAGGTTTTCATTCAAATACTTAGACTAATGCTAACTCTGTTGAGCTGAGAGTAAGGCATTTTGCAGACCAGTTTCACTCTTGGACACCAATTGGAAGACTGAAGTACACAGTTTCTGAAGAAACTTTGAAAAAGGTTCATTTCAAAGCCTGTCCACATGACTTCTCCAGAGATTTTTATCCTGTTGTTTAAGGAACCTATTAGTCACTATCCGTCAAATCCTTGTGAATTTAAGAGTCCCCATCCTCACTCCTCATTTGAATCAAGGTGATGAGCTAGTTGGGCAAGTACAGCCACCATCATCGACAGACTGATTGTCCTCTGCTAGGTTTGTAAAACTAGGAATCTGTGGGTTAACAGGTTGCCTCTTTCATCTGTCACTTTGATCTGCTCTAAAGCACTGTCACAGCCAACTGCTTAGGTCACTGGTGGTAGTACATTTCTTCTCCAGCAGGATGCACAATACAGCTTTGTGGTATTGGCTGAGCACAGAGCTGACAGTACCATGGGGAAGGACAACATTTTACATCATTTTTCCCTCCCCTGAGGGAGGCCACAGATTGCAGCTTCACCAGAGCAGCTTTGCTGGTAGCCCGAGATGAAACCAAGATCACCCAGAACATTGCAAAAGGCGTTTAATCACTCTCAGACATGACTAACTGTATAGACAAGTAGCTGAGGGAAACAAAATCATCCCTTACACACCTAAATCTAATCTAACATATCACTGCAGCCCCCTTGTTTTTCAGTCATCAACCTTGTTATTGTAACTACAGCTCCATTTATCTGTTTACTAATGTGCTCAAAGAGCCAGCAAACAAAAGCCCTTTGGCTGTCCCTTCTCTCAAGGTGACTGACTGACTAACCACTGACCTTGGACACTCACTCATGCAAGTTATTAAGGTTAAAATTACCCACCTAATGATGGATGCACTCTGAAGGCTAGTAAGAAAGCTTGCATCAATTAATCCAGTCCTTGCTACAGTAACTACAGAACACGCCCATCTGGAAACAGGGCCTTACACAGAATCCAATTACCAACAGAAATCAGGTGCCAGAGGAAAAAGAATGTTCTTCGGGAATCCTGCAGTCATGGAAACAAAGCAATACACTAACGAGGGAGGAGGGATAAAAAGCACTTTGGAGAAGTTTCCAGAGGAGTTAAAAATCAAAATTATTAAAAAAGGTAGCCTGTAGGCTGCTGACACATTAGTGAGAACCAGCTCTCACCTCAGTTACCAAAATTAACTTAACCTTTGCAATACATTTTTTATTTCAGAGTTATTGTTGGTTTTTTCCTAATAGATACATTAAAAAAAAGCTTACTATAGCTCCATTTAAGAGGCAAATTACTCATCTTTCCATGCATAACAAAGGTTTACTGGATAGCCCCATTATATGAATGCTCTCTCTGGTAGCAGGTTCATTCTGGCTAAGTCGAAACCAGCAATCAGACACGTCAGTCCTCCTTAATAGTGATATTAAATTGCAAGAATAACAGGAAGTCTATCAGCCATGAAAACTTCACTCACAAGATTGTTTGTACTGCTAGGCTGGGCTATGTTATGCAAAACCCTGTCTTAGCCCTGGCTGATACAAGTTTCACTGAATTCTGATGGCCAGATCCAAACAGAGCATTCCAACACCAAAAAACCAAAATGTATTATGATGCCAGGAGCCTAAAGGGCGTGGTGAGAGCTAAACTCAGATGCTACACATGAGAAGTGAGGAGCAAGGAACAGTTTCTATAGCACCTGGATGAGGGATGGTGTCGAGTCACACTGCATGAATGGGATTTGCCCTATAAATGCTGCTGCACAGAGTAGGGATAAGACAGAGGGAGAAAGAGCTTGTGACCAAAAATATTTCTCAGACACAGGTAGCAAAACAAGGAGTTCAGAGTTTGTGAGGCTGGGGGTTGGAGTATGACGTCTGTCCCTGTGCAGGTATTCAGTTTCGCAGGAGTGGTTCATTCTTTAAGAGCATAGCTATGCAAGGTGTTAGCTCTGTCTTGCTACACCACATACCCAGGAAGCAGCCAAAACCATTGCTCCCAAAACCACTTAATCCAAGAGGATTCAAATTAAAATCCTCTCATTTACAATATACATGACAGTCTAACTGTGTTAACAGTCTAACATTTTTAACGGTTCCTAGGGCTGCACTAGGAAGGATTAAATCACTCATCTCACAGAATGACTATTAGCTTAAAGCAATGTCACAACCTTGCAAGCGGAAACAAAAACACAGGTCTACTTTCGCTCAGTCAGGCCACCACATTACAAATCAAGTTCTCTCTCCTGACCTCTCTCCTCATCCAGCCAGCCCTGCATCCCTGGCTACAGAGCAGTCTGGTTCCAGCAGGACAAAGGAACAGAAGAGAAACCCAAGGGTATTAATTTTTAGACCAAGTCTCAATCTCCAGACAAGTATTCTAATCACAAATTTAAGGACATTTCCACTAACTCATATTATCTCAGTTTGTTTGAAAAACAAACAAACAACAACCCCCACAACTCAAAGAGCTACATACTCAGGTGTAATATAGACAACCTGCAAGTTCAGCACAATCAAAAAAAAAAAAAGAGATGGTAGCAGTTTTGTGTGGGCAGGACCAAGGTGGAAGGACAAGGGCTTACTTCTTATGGTTGTTACTTAGATTCCTGCCTAGGACTTAGAAAAATACCTTTTGCTTACAATGCCTAAAATGCAATTACACTGGACTTTTAGACCTCACCCATAATTCTTCATAACTGATGTTCTATTTTAAATGCTATTTCTGGATCACACAAGGCATTTAAATTCAGGAGAGAAAAAAAAACCTGCATGGAGATTTTAATATCTAAACAGCTGACAGTCTAAAACTATGCCTAACCCAAGAGTTTTTTAACATCCTGATCTACTTCTGGAGCTCTAGTTACACGGCTGAGGTTACATAGTCCACCCAGCCTGCACAGAATTAAATCACTCTTAATTTATCAGTCAGAATCAGACTGCTATAACACTGGGCAGGCAATTTCATATGGAGTTTACTGATATTCAGTTTGATCCTTTTGCAGAACAAAAGAATCTAGTAATGGGTCTAGTATATTGTTCTGTTAGTTATTCTGCAAATAAGCACTTTCTTTGGTTTAATTTTATTTACACACACATACACAAAGATGGAGACAGAAATGCAGAATTTCCTTGACTGGGGAAGAGAAGAAAATGAAAATGTATTTTATAATAAAGAGGAAAAGGAGTATAGCTACATAGAGAAAAAACCAACACACTTGTAAATTTGTTCATTAATTCAATGCATACAGAATAGCAAGCTATAGTCTCAGGTAAAAACCAGTCTGGCATTACCACCCAGGTAAAGAGCTACAAAATTGGAAGAGGGAAGAATTCCTTTCCTCCTCCTCCTCACACAGGCATTATCTCTCTGCCCGTTGCTGCTCTCAATGTGATAAACAGAATGAAGTTACATATAGCAAGGTAACATTATACCATTAAGTAAGAATCTAGTACAGCCAGTTGCTGGAACCAAGAGAATCAGAATGACTATCACAAGAATGAATCACGAATAAGTCTGCTAAAATCAGCTGTCACTCACTTTATGTGCAAATAAGCTAAAGAAATGAAGACTGCTAATAGAGCAAATGCAACCTCACTGGTTTGACATATCCTAAAGCATAATCGTTTAGGTTGGAAAAGGTCTTTAAGATCATGGAGTCCAACTGTAAACCTAACACCGCCACGGCCACCACTAGCCTGTGCCCCTAAATGCCACATCTAGAGTAAACTAAGGAGCCTCCTTAAACTTATATATGAGCAACCTAAATAAGATGACTTTAAATGAAACGGGTGAAGGACTCTGGGCATCAGAAGGTTACCTGCTGCTCTTGGTAGTTATCACTTAAGTCACCCATCCTGGGTGAAAAGCAATTGCTGTGCAGTGAAACAAACTGTTTACTATGGTGCAAAACGAGTTGCTATAGAATGAAGACTGACTTCCACAGGACAAAACCATCACTTTCAATTAACAAAAAAATAAAATTAAACATTTTTTTCCACTGAAAGAATACAAATTACAATTAAGTTTCCCTGAAAATAATGTTTTCTTAGTAAGATTTTGTTTGAAGCTTGTTCTACTCACCACTGGGAAAGCTGATTCATGAGCACGGGAAACACAATACAGGATAGAAAACAATTAATTCCTTTGACTTCATCCCGATGTTTAGCTTCCTGGTTAAGCTTTTTTCCTAGGCACAACAGTTAAAAATCTCACTTCCTGTGGAAGCATCAAAGGTTTTCTCCAAGTACTAAACTGGAGTGGTATTTCCACCTGGGAAAGTGGCAAGTGCCTCCCACAGAACCATGGGAGTTACTCCAGAGAATAAATACATCTGTCCATGGTCTCTACTTGGTGCTTTAGAAGGAAGACAAAACTATCTTTTGGCCATTAATTTTGGGGGGCATTGGAGCATTGTTTACTCTGCCCTTTGTCAGCATTGGTAAACAAGAATATTAATACCTTTTTAAAAGCCTGAATGTGAAACTGATACTACATTATTCTGGGCTGCAAGAGACGCTGGAAGGAAATTTCTTTAACAAGAGACAGCTTCAGAGGATTCAAGAATATGCTTTGCAGCTAAAGCAGAGGACTGCTGCACCCATAAGGCAGCTGCAGAGTAAGCAAGAAGCTTGTATTTTCCTTGCCTTAAAACCAGACACAAGCACACTAAAATATGGTAACTGGCAACAGTCTATAAGCATTTTCTAACATCGTAACATTATGAGTAGCATTTTATAACACAGCTGTGTGTAAGTATAAAAATAACACATAAGTGCAAATGGACAGACTTGCAGTGTACTTGCCCAAACAACACACAG
This sequence comes from Piaya cayana, assembly GCA_013389865.1. Lineage (NCBI taxonomy): Eukaryota > Metazoa > Chordata > Aves > Cuculiformes > Coccyzidae > Piaya > Piaya cayana. The sequence goes on along the minus strand of WAAB01004492.1, from coordinate 89,228 downwards.
GAAAACATCTCCAAATAGTAAAATCTGCACAGTAAGAGCAAAGGATGTAGAGTGGGCAGGAAAGATGTCAGGTGAAACAAAAATAAACCTGCAAACTATGTCAAAGGTAGACAAAATCACCCCCTTTTTCTTTCAGGGAGGCAGCACGTTGCATAGAACACTACAAAATATGTAAAGAAAGATGGGAAGTTATGAAAATCACAAAATGTTCACTTTGACTGTAGTTTATTTCGCCAAAGAACTCTTTCATGCTTCACCTTTACCTCCACAACTGAGACCATCAAGAACTGTAGTCAAGAGCACTAAATACAGGACATCAGCTTCAAGGCATTGCTTACTCCTAGGTTTACTATCACTAACAGATGTATGTAGTGATAATGACTGACGGCAATTAAGAACTAACAAATGGAAACCTGTACTGTTGATGTACATAGGCTCGGTAAAGTGGTTTGATTCTTCAGTCTTTTAAACACTCCATCACAGAGTTCTCCAATTCTCTGAGATGTGTAAAGGCACAAACAGTTCTGCGGCATCAGTTTGGTTGTTTCCTTCATGCAAGAAGATAATTTCTTTTCAGAGCCTCCTGTCATTTTAAGACCCCTCCCCTGGCGCTTTTGGGGAAGCTCAGAAATCCTCAGTCTCACCACTTGGCAATCTATCCCTGGATTGAAGTCGCCTTATCAACAGCGATCTTATCAATACTCTTCTGCCCGCACAGACAAGGCACAACCGAGTGCATCAGGCTTCAGGGCTCTGCAAGTTGCTCCAAAGAATCATAGAATCACCAGGTTGGAAAGGACCCACTGGATCATCGAGTCCAACCATTCCTATCAACCACTAAACCATGCCCCTCAGCACCTCATCCACCTGTCCCTTAAACACCTCCAGGGAAGGTGACTTCAACCACCCCCCTGGGCAGCCTGTTCCAGCGCCCAACGACCCNGAGAGCCCCCCCAGCCCTCCTCGCGCCGCTGCCGTCCCCCGCGTCACCCACCTGCGCCGCCCGCCGCTGGTCTGAGGCGCGGGGCGAGGCAGCCCGGGCGGTGGCGGCGCCGCCTCCCCCGAGGGAGGACCGACACGGCTCGAGTCAGAGTCGCGGAATCGCGGGGCCTGGGAAAGAACCTTGAGATCTTCAAGCCCAACCGCGCCCGCTGCCCGCTACTAAACCGCATCCCCGGGCACCTCGTCTACCTGTTTTTTAAATCCAGGGGTGGGGACTCGACCACCTCCCTGGGCAGCCTCTGCCAGTGCCCAGTAACCCTTTTGGTGAAAAAATTTTTCCTAATGTGTAATCTCAATCTCCTCTGGTGTAACTTGAGGCCATTCCCTCTCATCCTATTACC
>WAAB01004492.1:52974-87814 GCA_013389865.1 Piaya cayana | reverse complement strand
TCCAGGACCTCAACGTCCTTCTTGTAGTGAGGGACCCAAAACAGAACACAGTGTTCGAGGTGAAGACTCACCAGTGCTGAGTACAGGGACTCAATCACTTCCCTGGTCCTGGTGGCCACGCTGTTTCTGAATACAAGCCAAGATGCCGTTGGCCTTCTTGGCCACCTGGGCACACTGCTGGCTCATGTTCAGTCAGCTGTCAACCAACACTCCCAGGTCCTTTTCCAACAGGCTACCATGAGGTAAAATGATTTGTATGGACCTTTACCTGGTGACGGGCAGCCTGTGAGGTGTGAACATACATCTCTGTTTGCTGCAGAGGTGCAGGCAGCGATAACAGAGTTTTCAGCCATCTATTTGTTCAGGAAGCTGTTGTAAGTGCTTTTCTGTTTAATCAGTGGCACATGATACCCGTGCCAACACATCACAGGATGTTTCAGCTGGGCCTTTTCATAGAAGCATGGTTCCCTCAGCAGCCAAGGCAATGAGGTGACTTCTGAAGCCAGAGTACCTCTGGGATCAGGAGTGGCAGCACCAACACCCTAGCCTGGCGAGCTGCCATGGTGGTATTTGCATGTCATGTTCTTCTCATAGAATGAATCACAGTAGAATGTTTTTTTGTTGGAAGGGACCTTAAAAATCATCCAGTTCCAACCCCCCTGCCATGGGCAGGGACACCTCCCACTAGACGAGGTTGACAAGGCCCCATCCAAGCTGGCCTTGAACACCTCCAGGAATGGGACAGCCACAGCTTCCCTGGGCAACCTGTGCCGGTGTCTCACTACCCTCACAGGGCAAAATTTCTTCCCACTATCTAACCTAAATCTCCCCTCTTTCAAATGAAAACTGTTATTCCTTGTCCAATCACTCCATGCCCTCGTTAATAGCGCCTCCCCATCTTTCCTGCAGGCCCCCTTTAAGTCCCAGAAGGCTGTAAGGTCTCCCCAGAGCCATCTCTTCTCCAGGCTGAACAGTCCCAACTCTCTCAGCCTGTTCTTGTATTGGAGGAGATTTGAACTGGATGATCTTTAAGGTCCCTTCCAACCCAAACCAATCTACGGTTTTATGAGTCTATACAATCAAGTACCCTGAGAGTGCACTTGCTTCACTATTCCTGTGCTGGCACCACATCTTAGGAAAAGAGAAAAGCAAATGTTAAGAGTAATGTAAGTACTGAGAGGCATCTCCATGTGGCAAAGGTCATGGGCCAGTTGGAATTTCACCCAGATGGAATGGCGGAAGCTCTGGAAAGATCCAGAAAACAGATTATGCAAAAAAAAAAAAAAGAAAAGGCAAGGCAGAGAATGTGGTTTCCTTCTCTGTGACCTTTCTAACATGGGCTGAAAAAGGCAGTGCCCGATGAAAAGTCTTATAGCAAAGGTTACTCCAGAGAGCTGGTTCTTGTTCTGATCTTATCCCTGATGCTGGTTTTCCTATTGAGTTGTCCCACTGACTCGACAACTGGAAGCGAAGTTCTCATGTTTCTTTAAATTTTTTTCTACTTTGTTTTTGTGGTTTTGTTTTGGTTTTTTAACTTTGGAAATCTGATAAGAGAGGCTAAAGCCACACCAAGATTGGAAACTTCCATGCAAAGTGCCAGAACTAATTTTTACATGTTGCTGTTACTTGGGACTTGCTTTGGCTCCATGTTCTGATCATGTTTAACATGGAAAATTCACTTTTTTACAGATATGTTCACATACAGGACAGTTCTCACAGGTTAGAAGTACACATGGGAAGGACAAGAAAGCACCTAGCATAAGGAGTTTAATGATAAAGGATTATCTAATTAAATATGAGACAGCATTTCTCATAAATCGCAAAGCAGAAACTATCTTGATCCACCCTTGAGGAAAACTGCAGTTATTCACAGAGACATTCTCACCTTGAAATAATCAAACAGTAAATTAAGGCTTTGTGTCTTTTCCTCAGCTGGGCTCTTGAGAACAACCTGTAGCACTGGTATGTAACAGTGTGAATTTAAAGATGCCCCATTCAGTGGCAGGAGGATTGAGTTTGTTTTGTCTCAGAGAAGGACATGCACATTTTCTTTTTAAAGCCGTCTCTTTTCTTATCATTATTATCAAGCCAATCTCTGTCTTTACCACAGGGAGAAGTGTATGCAGCTAAATCACACACAGTGTTTCCTTTCACAATTTAAGCTTTTGGTAGTGTTTTCTTGTTATGTTTTAAAACAGTTTTTAAATTACTTTTTATAGATTTTGGAAGACCTTTTTAAAGATGCAAAGAAATGCCTTCTGTTGGTGAGATGGCAGGTGGGTTGTCCCTGCTGTGTGACGTGACCCAGCAAGGAACTTAGAAGTAGTACACACATACATGCAGAAGGGAGAGCCACTCTCCCATAAAAAGGATAGAAATGGAGTTTGATATAAAACAGGACAGACAATGCTCAGCAGGTGCAAACAAGTGGATTGACCAATCCTGCTTAGGTCTGACTGGACCCTTTCATCCCCTTATCTCTCTGGTTTCCCATGCTTGTTTCTCTCCAAAACATCTTCATCCCTCCCTTTTCAACATCTTTAGCTCGTGCCCTGATAGTAGATTGCTCAAAGCCTCATCCAACCTGACCTTGAAAACCTCCAGGGATGAGGTAACCACAACTTCTCTGAGCAGCCTGCGCCAGTGCCTCACCACCCTCTTTAGGAAAAAAAATATCTTTCTAATATCTACTCTTAACCTCCCCTCTTTCAGCTTAAAACCATTACCCCTTGTCCTGTGCCTGGAGTCCCTGATAAAGAGCCCCTCCCCATCTTTCCTGTAGGGCCCCTTTAAGTACTGGATGACTGCTATAAGCTCTCCCTGGAGTCTTCTCTCACTGTCCGAGGCTGCCCAGGGTGAACCCCCATCCCTGGAGGTGTTTAAAAGATGGGTAGATGAGGTTTTCAGGGATGTGGTTCAGCAACAGGCAGGTGTGGTCGGGCTGGATCTCCACAGTTCTCCCCAGCCTGTCGACTCCCCAGAGTGCTACAAGGATGAATCGAGGAATGCAGGACCTCTCATAGGCTGAGAGAGCTGTGGTTGTTCAGCCTGGAGAAGAGAAGACTCTGAGAAGAGAGGGACCCTCACCACAAGAAGGACGTTGAGGCTCTGGAGCGAGTCCAGAGAAGAGCAACAAAGCTGGTGAAGGGGCTGGAGAACAAGTCTTACAAAGAACAGCTGAGGGAGCTGGGGTTGTTTAGCCTTGAGAAAAGGAGGCTTGGGGGAGACCTTATTGCTCTAAACAACTACCTGAAAGGAGGTTGTGGAGAGGAGGGAGCTGTCCTCTTCTCCTAAGTGACAGGGGACAGGATGAGAGGGAATGGCCTCAAGCTCTGCCAGGGGAGGTTCAAGCTGGACATCAGGAAAAAAAATTTCATGGAAAGGGTCATTGGACACAGCCTGCCAGGGAGGTGGTTGATTCACCATCCCTGGAGGTATCTAAAAGATGGGTAGACGAGGTGCTCAGGGACATGGTTTAGTGAATTATAGGAATGGTTGGACTTGATGATCCTGTGGGTCTTTTTCAATCTGGTGTTTCTGTGATCTTATAGTGACCTTCCAGTACCTGAAAGGGGCTACAGGAAAGCTGGAGGGACTATTCATAAAGGCTTGTGATTACAGGACAAGGGGGAATTGATATAAACTGGAGAGGGGTAGATTTAGGTTAGAAATCAGGAAGAATTTCTTCACCATGAGAGTAGTGAGACACCGGAACAGGTTAACAAGGGAGATTGTGGATGCTCCATCCCTGTAGGCTTTTAAAGCCAGGCTGGATGGGGCCTTGGGTAACCTGATCGAGTGTGAGGTGTCCCTTCCCAAGGCAGGGGAGGCTGGGGGGTTGGAACTGGATGATCTTTAAGGTCCCTCCGGACCCGACCCGTTCCCTGTCTTTGACTCCCCGCGGCCTCTCCCGCACGGGGCCGCCAGGGGCCGCGGCTGCCCGGGGCCGGCGCGCACGCTCCCCGTTGCCATGGGGACCGGCGGTGAGAGCGGGGGCGGTGACGGGGCCCTCAGGGACGGGAGCGGGGGCCGAGGGGCTGGGGGGGCCGGGGCTGCTTAAAGCTGCTGAAGGGGCTGGAGAACAAGTCTTACGAGGCACTGCTGAGGGACTTCCTTATCCTGCAGAAAAGCAGGCTGAGGGGAGACCTTATCACTGTCTGCAGCTGCCTGAAAGGACGTTGTAGTGAGGTGGGTGCTGGTCTCTTCTCCCAAGTGACAGGCGGTAGGATGAGAGGGAATGGCCACAAGTTGCACCAGGGGAGAACTAGATTGGATATTAGGAAAGATTTCTTCATCGAAAGGGTCATCGGGCACTGGCAGAGGCTGTCCAGGGAGGTGGTTGAGGTGTTTAAAAGACAGGTAGATGAATGCTCAGTGATGTGGTTTAGTAGTGGATAGATATGGTTGGACTTGATGATCTCGGAGATCTTTTCCAACTAAACCATTCTGTGATTCTATAACTCTGAGGTGACAGGGAACTGTATAGAGGGGCTTAGGCCTAGAGTGACAGCAACAGTGGGGTCTGAGGACTGCGGCAGAGGAGCTTTGGTCACCGAGGGGTGGCCCAGCTCCATCCTCTGAGGTGCCTCTGATGAAAAAGGAGTATAAGCAAGGGATACTGAGGTGCCTGGTGATGAAAGGAGTAGCTGGGGAATAAAAGCAAAAGACATGCAGGAAGGAGTTGAGTGCAGAGGGAATGGTTGGCCTGCTTTGGAGACAAGGAGGGTGTTGTAGTGCGGCTGCTGAGTGCTGAGGTAATTATTGTTGTGGACCTGGGGAAAGGATGCTAATAATACAATGTGGCTGGAGGTATTAGTCGAGCACTGGTGTGGATGGCACTGAAGACAGCAATGGAGCTCATGGGAGCAGTGAGCTGGCAAACCACTGGTCCCTGCAATGAGTGACTGGAAAGTCACAGCAGCTAGGTTGCAGTGTCTGAGATCCGCATGCTTCTTCCAAAGATCTAACAGGGGAATAGTTACGATTCAGTAATGATAGTGAAAGTCTGTCAAAACTTATGCCTCGTGATTCATTTGTTTGGGAGAAGAAATAAACCTTGCCCTCTGCTTCCTACTGGTTTAAAATCTGCAGTCAGTTCTCAATCCCCCAAAATTTGTTCCTTTTTCGCCTGTGTGTATTAAGTATGGTTTGCAAAATCCAGCAAATTTGTTATTGTTGCGTGGGGTTTTTTTCACCTGGTGTACTGCTTAGAGGCTTTCTTGTTGCTTCTTGCAGAGGAAGAATTTCATAAGTGTTCCACTGGAGTTCACCTGGGGCTGGAGTTAAAAATAAAAACCCAAACCTTTCCAAAGTACTGCTGCTTAAAATGTTTCAGTCTGTATCCAGTATTAAGCAAGGGATTTGATTTTCCATTTAGTGGAAAGGACAGAAAATTAAAAAAAAAATAAAAAAAAAGAAAAAAGAGATGCCTGCAGTGATCTTACATTTCTAAGGAAAATCAATAAAATGAATGCTCAAGTGAAAGTAGAATCAACACCACCCTAGTTAATTCTGCACTGAAGAAGGATGACAGATTCTTTTTACACTTAAAAAATTGTATCCTGCATTTGTGCATTTGGGCTAGAGATTCCAAAGGGTCTAGGAGAGCTAAGTACTCAACTTCCCATCTCAGTAAGACTTAGTCTTTTCCTTAAAAATCTCAATCTTACATCAGTCATGTGTTTAGGATTTTTTTTTAATTTCATGAAAAATATTGTATATAATAAACTGAAGCTTGAATTGGTATCTGCAAAGGTTCTGTGTGTTAAGGACTTAATATGTAGTGATAGGATGGGGGGAATGGCTTTAAATCAGGGGTACAGGGGGAAGATTTAGATTAGACATTAGGAAGAAATTCTTCATGATGAGGGTGGTGAGGCACTGGCACCGGTTGCCCAGGGAAGTGGTGGATGCTCCCTCCCTGGAGGTATTCAAGGCCAGTTTGGATGAGGCTTTGAGCAACCAGGTCCAGTGGCAGATATCCCTGCTCATGGCAGGGGGAGTGGAACTGGATGATCTTTAAGATCTCTTCCAACTGAAACCATTCTATGATTCTGATTCTAATATGGCTTCAGATTCAAGTAGATGCTGGGATATAAAAGGATTTTTTTCTTGGATGGTGAGTATCAGTAAGGTTTGCTGCAGTCCTGTGGTGATGTGGTAACACATGCGTTATTGTATCGAAGTTCCACAGTAGAAATGTGTTAACTAATGTGTAGTGACCATTAAAACTTTGGGACCCTTCAGAAGTTCAAGAAATTGCTGGTGAGAGTCAGGATTTTCCATATTTCTGTGAATGGCATTGGCTGTATCCGCAACATAAATAATCAAGCCACGTAAAAATGGTGACTGACAGCTCTAGACAATTGTCCCTATAAATGTAAACTTTTCTTTAGCAGCAGAACTGACAACATCTGCACAAGCACACTTCCAACAGAGTGACAATAAAATTCTTCTGGATAGAACACTGTGGAAAAGATATTCCGAGGTCTAAGGAGCTGCATTCCAAGGTATGTTTCCTGTTCCTTTCATTTACCTTGTGAAACTGCCACACAGTGAGTGTTCCTTTTACATGCCTTTCTGCAGTGTACAGTGCAGTGCCTGCCCTCAGCGCCCTCAGTTGTTTCATCACCAGGAATCAGCTGTGCATTTAGGGTAGAAAGTTGTTTTGTATACAGAAAGGGGACATTGCCTTGCTCCAGGGTAGGGTAAGGGTAGCAAGAAGAGGGGCGCCCACGTATGGATTAGGGTACATCTGTCGGTAGTTGGTTTAACTTCATTCCCTTGATTGCACACCAGTTTGGCAGGCTTAGGATGTGGCTTTCCACTGCCTTTTCTGTTTCCTTGTGCATGTTCTAATGGGAAAAGTATCCAGTCTGCTGTAGCCAGTCACACAAGTTGATATTGATTTTAGTTATTAGTTATAATCATTACAATTCAGAATTTGAGTTAAGAAAAGCAGTTTAATATGTAAATGGGTTATATACTATACTTCTACTTATTCAGTAATAAAAATTCCCACGTTAGACAACCTAATGTGGTTTTGGCATTTGATTATCAGACTGTTAAAAGTGAGGAATCTTCACAAATGCCCTTTTCTTGTGACTTTTTTATTTCATGTAATATATGCTAGCACTTCCATTACAGAACTATTCATTGTCAGTTGAATTCTGAGGTTGGTAGTTGTGACAACACACCCAGGGAATACTGCTGGCATGCATATCCTTTCAGAGAGGGGTTTTGTTCCAGCTCTGACAATGAAAACTGATATCAGAGTTGCAGTGAAAGGCAAATATTCACAGTGCTAGGAGAAGAGGGAAGGAGATGCATATTAACAAGTGGACTTGATAAAACAAGCCTGATAAAGAAACAGATACAAAGGACTGGAAAAGAAACAACCACTTGTTTGATTTGCAAGGGTGTGAAACAGCCCATCTCAAGGGATGCAGTAAGTAACTGATGACAGAGACGACTTTTTATGAATGTACCTTCACTCAGGACAACAATTCAGGAAGCCCCAAAAACATGGGCCTGAGTGCTGCTCTGGGCAGGATTATTGTTATCTATAAAACATCTCGTTTTGTGTGTTTTGGAACTGTCAAGAACTTATCATAAGTGACAAAGGCTGGTGAATGTATGACATTTTGTAAATCATTGAATTATCTTTTTCTTCTTTTCTGCTTGCCTATTCCTCTCTTAGTTCTAACTTCTAGCACAAGTACAACAAAAACATGGAACAGAAGGAGAAAGAAGAGAAGCCAGAAGAGCAACTTAAAGAAGATGAATTGGATTTACCAGAATCCTTACTGGAATATCAGTAGGTTTAACATATTTAAGTTGGCAGAGAAAGACCTGGGGGTGTTGGTTGACAGCTGGCTGAACATGAGCCAGCAATGTGCCCAGGTGGCCAAGAAGGCCAATGGCATCTTGGCTTGTATCAGAAATAGTGTGGCCAGCAGGCCCAGGGAACTGATTGTGTCCCTGTACTCGGCACTGGTGAGGCCACACCTTGAACTCTGTGTTCCGTTTTGGGCCCCTCACTACAAGAAAAATGTTGAGGTCCTGGAGTGTGTCCAGAGAAGAGCGACAAGGCAGGTGAAGGGGCTGGAGAACAAGTCTTACAAGGAGCGGCTGTGGGAACTGGGGTTGTTTAGCTTGGGGAAAAAAGAGGCTGAGGGGAGACGTTATCACTGTCTGCAACTGCCTGAAAAGAGGCTGTAGCGAGGTGGGTGCTGGTCCCTTCTCCCAGGTGACAGGTAATAGGGTGAGAGGGAATGGCCTCAAGTTGCACCAGAGGAGATTTAGATTAGACGTTAGGAAAATTTTTTTCACCAAAAGGGTTATTGGGCACTGGCAGAGGCTGCCCAGGGAGTTGGTTGAGTCCCCATCCCTAGAGGGATTTAAAAGATGGGTAGACAAGGTGCCCAGGGATGTGGTTTAGTAGTGGACAGGTATAGCTTGACTTGATGAGATCAAAGGTCTTTTCCAACCTAATGATTGTAAGATTCTATGAACTTTTCACTCATATAGAATATGTGAATAGATAAAGCAGATTATAAAGACATCTTATCCAATTCAGAGCCACACTTGGTTTGCTCTGGCAGTTGTATACCGTTGGCTTGTGTTCTTGGTTTGGGTTTTCAAGGCTAGCTTGGACATACACGCTTTTTAAACTATACCTGTAAGAGAGCATTTAAGTGGGTCTGAAATAATTCTATGCAGTTAGGTTATAACTTGGGAGAAGGAGTTTTATTAAAAACAAGACATCCACATTTTTGTCAGTTTGACTTAAATTTTTATGATTCCTGGGTGTTCAGAGGTGTGTAGTCACTTGGCATAACCTCAGTACCTACAGAGTTTGCTCCCTGTTTGCAGCTGAGAGTGGGGCACAAAGGAAAGGGGTTTCATTTGAAAATAACGGACGGAAAACTTAAAGGTTTCTTAAAATCAAACAGAGAAAAATAACATCTAAAGGGGGAATATCTGAATTAGTTACAAAATAGGCCAATGTATTTGGTTTCCTGTTTCTAGATTATTTGAGAATATGTAAGATAAATTTTATAAGATGTAAATGAAGGGGAAAAATGAAGCTCTATGCCTTTTGTCAAGGAGGTGGAAATTTTAAGGGAAAAAATACTCCAACAGCATCCACTATTCAACATTCACCAACACTTACAGGAAAAGGAATAATACCTTGTCATAGAAATGAGGTGCAGGGTAAGACCTGAAGAACAAGCACATATAGCTCTAGTGACACCAACAGGAGTTTATAGGGTTTCTGTGGGATTTTCTGTTTCATTTTACAGAGCACAAAGTACAAGTTTAGCTGAGTGATATCACAAATAAACACCAGCAAAAAAATTTATAAACCAGCCCATCTATTTTGCTAAGAAAGCAGCAAACATGTAACTAAGCTGAGAAATAGAAAACCCAGCACTTTCTGACATAATTATTGTTACACATATTCAAATATTAAGCAAATGACTCATTTGTCTGACAAGTCATCCGCTGAAATGAGTGCTGCACTGACACGGGATATTTATTTTCTACAGCAACAGTAGGGGGAGAAAAGTATTTTTCTTTCTGTCTTTATCTTTTTCCCCTTTACCCTCTCTTTCCCTCTTGCTCTCTTTCTTTCTGTCTCTTTACCTTTGTAATCTACAACTTCTCTGTACCACTTGGTTGAACAAAGCAGCATAATCACACAAGTGAATATCTGCATATTCTAATTTAGGATTTATCAGACATGTGGTATGTATTTAACTTCCATTGCTGTGTTGGCTTTTGTACGTTGAAGGATGGTTGCTGTTCACAGTAAGTTTGTTATTCTGCATTTTTTGTATAGTTTTCTTCCTCAGGGTTGGCTGGGAACAACAGTCCCATGGATTACTTGGCCTAGTAACATCCTATAGATGACTGACAAAACTGTCACAGTATGGGAGCAGAGTGTTTTTTCTACATGATGGAATAATCCAGGTGAAACCTAGTATACAGAGCTGAGAAAAGCAGTATCAAAGGAATCATCAGTTTCACTGTTGTGTAGCTTTTCAAAACTGACAAATATAATAGAAAAAATAATCCAAAGAGGAAAGTTCCAATATGTAGCAGACAAAATAGCAAATTCTATTCATAAAAATTTTCGATGTTAACCAAGTGATGTATATAGACAACCATTTCATGGAAAGTCTTAAAGTAGCAGAAATTAGGATCAGCCTCAGTATTCAAAATACAGAAATGGTTTTAAAATGGCAGGTACTTTAGGAGGTCACACTGTGTGTCCAAGCTGTCACCTCTGTCTACTGAGTGAGATTTTCGCTGTAGCTGTCACCCTCGTACCTCCATATCTCTGTTCCAGTCTCTCTAACTAACGTCCTTGTACTTGATTGGAAAAGGTGAAGGATACCTTGGAACACACTGACACCAGAGGGTGCAAATCCAGTAACCTGCAACTTGCGTAGCCGAGTGATACAAAGTTACCAGGAAAAAACAGATCTTCTTTTAAAACAAAATAGTGCAATAGGGAGGGGCAACAAAACCCCAAGACAAAATCTTAAGGAACAATAGCCACTGAAAAAGTAAAAGATACTGTGATAATCATAATACTTGCCTCTGTTGTGCAGTATGGTGAATTAATTCTGGGAACAAAGGGAAAGATCACAGGGAATTTTGCAAATAAACAGCATTTGCAATCCAATATTTCTCATTCTAGAGGAGAGAACACCAGAAAAAATATTGATTTACAGCTGTGGCAAAGACAATGACAAGTAGTCTATGAAAACTGTGAAAGCAGTGAACAAGTTATTTGCAGAAGTGTGTAAACATACTTAGAGGATACTACTTGGGCTGCAGTGCCTATTCCCTTAGCACTTCTTGAAGGCTAACAAGGTTGTGGTGAATGAGTGCAGTTTATAAAGCTCATCACACCAACTTTTCAGAAGAATGGAATTCCATTCAATTCTCCAGTTTAGGATTCATCTGACCTATGTCAGATGGGTTCCTGTATAGTGAGTGGTAAATAAGAAGTATGATTGTGTCCTGAGAGAGACCTGTGCAATAGGTCAGGTAACCACATCCACAAAGAATAAACCAGAGAATCTCTTTCTCAGCAGGAGTATGAGATCCAAAGTGTTGTAACATGAAGTTCTAAATGTATATGGGAAGTAATTTCTTTATGTATAGTAAGTGGACAGCAATACCTACCCAAATGAGTTAAGCAATATGATACAAAAATAAATATTGCAGCAGTATTTACTTTAATCTATCTTAAATAATATTCCCCCCTCTTCTGTTTTTTTTTCCTGTTCTGTAAGAACTTCTCTCTTTACTCTTTCTCCACAGAATTAAGACAAAAGAAGATGCAATCACTCAGGTGTTATTTCAACTGAAACAAATGGAAGAAAAGAACAAAGAATATCATGAAAGAGTATGTGAGCATGTGTCCTTCTCCTAACACATTTTATATGTGGTATTTTAACTCACAGATTCAATTTTATTCTTTTCTTCTTAATATGACATTTACTATCATTAGTCATGGCAGTGAATTTCTTACAGTCAATGAATCTGGAGGTAGTAAGTCACTTTATGAGTTTGAAAGTTGAAGTATTAACTGCATTAAATGTGACTTTAAAGTATAAATGTTCTAAATATAACCATGTGAAAAAGAAGCCGCAGGAGCAGACCATTGCAGTGTTGGAGACAGCAGGAAGTAAAAGGTCAGTGAAGGTGTTTTCCAATGCACATGAGATCCTTAGTAACCACCTAAGTATTTAATACTCTGCAGCAAAACCAAAGCAAGACCACTTTTCGTAGTTCACAGCAGGACAGTCAGGTTTGGCTTTTTTAACAGTCCTGCAAATATTCCTGAAGGAATTCAAGAATAATTGATATTAACTTCATTTTTGTCAATAGTATTAGCAGATCTAACCAAGTATTGGTATTTGCTGGCCTTCCTTGATAACTTCTGAGAACACAAAATCACACAGGTATTTATGAGAGTTTGGTTATTCTTGCAAACTTACTTACAATGGAAGCTGTACAAAGAAGAAAGAGCAGCATGCAATTGAACAGGTGCGATTTTTAGCAGTGCTTGGTGAAGAGACAGTCTCTTGTGGATTAAGATTTATTTGGAGTCATTTTTAGAAACAGGGTTGCATACCTACTGATCGCACCTGAGTGATACTTAAACAATTTGTAAAGAACTATGTGTAAGGAACCGTAGTGTGGCATCCAATGGCTGAGAGCGGTAACCTTTGAAAGTGGATGTGAATACAGGCAGCTAATGACATTAATTAAAATCACTCGAAAATCCTTAAACTGGATTACATGAATAATTGCAGCCTTAACTTCTTATAGCAGCCTTAACTTCTTACAGTAGTGAAACTTAGAAACATTGTTTCTCTGTCATTCCCCTACCTGGACCTTGCCCTGCTTTTCCAAGTATCCATTTCTTCAGCTTTCCTGAGCATTCCTTTCAGTCTTGAAGCTTGGATTATGTTTCATCTGTTGCCCTAACTATCAGTGGAAGTGACATTTGGCACTCCTCTCTGCAGACACCTGAAGGCTCTTATAGTTACTCCCCCAGTTTGTTGATAGTTTCTGGGCTCTTTCTCCTTCATATTTCAGACTGTGCAAGGTACTTCAGGGCATGCTACTTGTTTAATTTTACCGATGTTTTAGCAGTTCTTTGGGCTCCATTCTTTGTTTCCTGCTTAATGAAAGTTTCTGAATGGTTTAGCATTAATCCTTCTAGAAGTGAAGAATGTTTGAGACTATCTTCACCGCATAGAAACTGTTACAATTTGTCCCTAGGTTATTTGCTCCTTTGTGGCGTCCTTGGTGAGCAAACATTACAAGATCAGTAATAGGAAATTATTTGAGTGTCACTTGAGAGAGTCATAGCAAGGTGATGTAATCACAATTGAGGAATAATTATTATATATAGCTAATATTTTATAGAGCTAATTCCAGCTCTGACAGGATTCTTTTTGAATATGAGGAATAGGTATTTAGCTAAACATTTTTGCAGTGCTTCCTGGCACTAGGTCGGATTTTACTTTTCTCCGTTACTTAAAATCATAACTCTGAGAACTAATTTGAAAATGTTTTAATATATGCCTTCTCTTCTGTTGTTCTTTCTTAGAATGACCTCATGCAGAAAGAACAGGAGGCATGCATTAGGTCCATCCTAAGGCACATAAAAGAAGAGGAGAAAAAACAACATGAAAAGAAAGTTATAACTAGGGATCATGTGGAAGAGTTGCTGAAAGAAATGTGTCAATATGCAAAGGACAATAAACAACTTTTGGAAGGTATGGTGTGGTTCATAGAGGTGCTGTTTGCAGTTTACACAGTTAGGATTGAGTATCTTTTTTTTTTCATTTTAAATAGAGATTCAACTTTATTGTTACATAAAAAGCATAAAGGCTTTCCTCACCAAAGTTAAGGTCTCTAAACATGGTATGAGATTGTGGAGGCCTTACAAAAAATCTGTTAATTGAGCTGAGTTAAAATTCAAAACAAATGGGTCTTTTAAAGAAACAGACCCCATATATTAGACTCTGTTTTGTCCCTTCAAAGAATCAGAATCACTGGGTTGGAAGAGACCCACTGAATCATCAAGTCCAACCATTCCCATCCATCACTGAACCACAGCGCGTCATCTACCCGTCCCTTAAACACCTCCAGGGAAGGTAACTCAACCCCCTCCCTGGGCAGCCTCTGCCAGTGCCCAATGACCCTGTCTGGGAAATACTTTTTCCTGATGTCAAGCCTGAACCTCCCCTGGAGCAGCTTGAGGCTATTCCCTCTTGTCTTGTTCCCTGTCCCTTGGGAGAAGAGCCCAGCTCTCTCCTCTCCACAACCTCCTTTCAGGTAGTTGTGGAGAGCAATGAGGTTTCCCCTCAGCCTCCTCTTCTCCAGGCTAAACAATCCTAGGTCTGTCAGACTTGTTCTCCAGCCCTTGCCCCAGCTTTGTTGCTCTTCTCTGGACTCAACTCATGATGCATATTACTATGCAAGTACAGAGGCTTTATAGAATCATAGATGGAAGGGACCTTAAAGATCATCCAGTTCCAATCCCATTGCCATGAGCAGGACACCTCCCACCAGACCAGGCTGCTCAGGGCTCCATCCAAACTGGCCTTGGACACCTCCAGGGATGGAGCAGCCACAGCTTCTTTGGGCTACTTGTGCCAGGGCCTCACCACCCTTCATCGTGAAGAATTTCTTCCTAATGCCTAATCTAAATCTTCCCCCCTTCTAATTTAAAGCCATCCCCCTCATGCTATCACTCCATGCCCTTGTAAAAAGTCCCTCCCCAGCTTTCCTGTAGGTCCCCTTCAGGGACAGGAGGCCTCTGTAAGGTTTTCTTGAAGCCTTCTCCAGGCTGAACAACCCAAACTCTCTCAGCCTGTCCTCATAGCAGAGATGCTCCATTCCTCTGATCATCTTCATGGCCTTCCTCTGGACCCATTCCAACAGTTTCATTTCCTTGTTATGTGAGGATTGCAGAACTGGACACAGCACTCCAGGTAGGGCCTCATGAGAGCGTAATAGAAGGGGAGAATCACCTCCATCAACTTGCTGGCCACACTTGTTTTGATGCAGCCCTCTGAGCTGTGAGCACACGCTGCTGGCTCATGTTGAGCTTCTCATCAACCAGCATATTTTCCATGAAGTTGAATCTCATGAAAGCCCTATGCACTGGCTCCACTAGACGATAAATAAATTCTTGATGGCAGCAAAACTGAGTGGTTTTGATTGTTGAAAGTTCTGGCTGCCACCACTGTGATTCTCAGCGGGAGTGAAGTCACATGTGTCTTTGGTTACAACATTTCAGTCAGAACTGTTGTCTCTTCTTGGCAGAATAAGCTGAAGTTGTTTTCAGCAGTGAAGGTGGCCCTTGACACGATGTGAGGCCATCATGTTGTAGTGCATTGTAGTGGAGAAGAATCACCCTTCTTTCTCCATCCCACTGAAAGTGCTTTTATTAAAGAAATTGATGAACTTGGAAGAATTATGAATTATCAGTTCAAGAAACGGGTAATGAACTTGTCTTCTAACATTTTTACTTTAATAGATCTGCACTCACAGATTGAAGAAACTAACCGAGAACTTTCAGTTAAGCAGAGCGAGAGGGATAGTTTGTTGGAGTACAAAAATGTTGGAAGTAAAATACATCTTGAAAGGATTATGAATCTGGAAAAAGACATCGAGGAAGTCAAAGAGGAGCTTCAGAGGGCTAAAGGTCAGTTTACAGCTAGTGTAACGCAAGCCTTACAAGCTCTTTCTGTGTTACATCTGGGAATTAAATTATAAATTTAGTTTGATATCAACTTATATTTAACTTAAGTCAGCTTATGCAAGACAGTGCATCTGAACGCTGAACGAGACTACATAATCCTATGAAATGGAAGAACTCTCTCTCTCTCTCTCTCTATGAATGTCCCATTATTAAAGAATGAAATTGCAGAATTTGTGCACACCTAAAGAGATAAGTTTCCCTTCTGATGATTTTCTTGTAAAATACAGGCAATCCACATTTTAAAAAATGACATTGTGAAGGACAGCTGTTTACTAAAAAAAAGTCTACACCTATTTATGTCACCTCCACACATCTCCCTTAGCACTCACTCATGCTTGGAAACATTGACTCCACTATTGTTGCGTCTCATCATGCTACAAGCACTTCACGTGCTGAAAACTCCTTCGATAGAAAAGTAGTGTGAGCTCATTCTTGGAACAAAAACTTTTAGATTGATTGTGCTGGTTTAAATGCAGAACTAGAGGGAGCTGTTTAGCCAGTGCTCTGAACTTGGCCTCTATATTCCATAGCCCCATGCATGAGGCCCTGCAAAATTGCCAGTGCAGACGTATACAAATACTGGGAACTGTTTCAATCCTGACACAACAAGGGAATTAACTTGAGAGCTTATGTATTCTGGTGCTGAGTGCTTTACAAAGATTTCTTTACTACTGCTTTACTTTAAAATCGTTTAGATATTTTGCCGTTACATAACCCACACTTCTAGCAGCAGAAGGATGTCCTGGTTTCCTTCCTTTATGTCCCTCTCAGTATGCACAGCCACAGCCAAGCAGCTGGTAGTAACAGGCAGTGACACTGCTCTAAGGGTCTCTGTATATTCTGTGCCAGCCATTACCAGGCATCAAGGACTTTGGAGAAGAGCCAGCTAGTTATCTTTTTGTCTCTTGAAACATATTTTATCACAATTAAGATGTGCTGTGTTTTCCACATGGCCAGATAGCTCCTCAGATATCCATCTCTGTATTCAGGAGGGGTTGATATTTTTCATTATACGTTTTCCATGTTCTTGGTGAGTTTAAAACTTTGCTATACAGCTGCTGAAATATGAAATGAAAAAAGAGAATGGGCTTCTATATAGAATGCCAAGATGGGCCAGCAGAAACATTCAGTCTAAGCTCCTGCATGTCACAAAGTACACCACCAAAAATTTGTGGTCGAGTGGAAGTGTATTTCTAGGAAGACTGTTACAGAGGCACATATAGCAGTTGCCTAATTAACATACTGCAAAATTGTGCTGCCAGGACTGGGTGTTAGCCTGCTATTTAACTCAGCTTTCTAAAACCAAACTTATAAAGTGGTTGGGGAAGTACAGTCTTCTAGCCCACCAAAAAAAAAAAAAATCTAACAAGCTTCCAGAATGATGTGGCAGCAAATCAGGGTTGTTCACTCCTTGAATGTGTAACAGGCTCAGGGGATAAGCTTAGGTGAAAAGGTTTCTGTCCCTGTAGGCACGGCTGAATGGCTTGATGTTGGCTAGAGGGGAGAGGAAGCAAGAGAGCTTTATACTTAGGTGAGGTGTGGGGGTAACAGTGTTGCAGTGAGAGAACTAAGGAAAATCACCTCCTTAGAAACAGGAGGTATGCCTGGATAGTTCCTTCTTTTATTCATACTCCCAGTACAAGTTAGATTGTTTAACTGCCTGAAAGAATGAAGAGATGAATTAATTACAGTATGTAAGTACTTCCATTTTATTCTGCCAACTCTAGGTGGTGGATTGAGGAAGGCAGGCCAGCTTCCACAGTGTTAAATTAAGAACTAATGCACAACTAATTTGCCTTTCCTATTTGACTGCCTTTGACTCCCTGGTGGAAGCTCATTTCCAGCCAGATCGGCAGTGGGCTGCCTGCAACACAAGTGCAGAGACAGGCTGAATTTCAAGCCTCTAGATCAAGTATGAAGTGCCTTCCTTCAAAGAAAACTACTACCACCTCATTCATTCCTTCAAAAGGAGAAAGTATGAAGCAGCAGTAGGGTATTTAGAAAAGCACAAAAACAACTTAAGGGAAGGATGAAATAATTAAATAGCAAGTGCCTAGAACCTGAAGCCAAACTAATTCAGTTCAGTGTAAGCCATGCTTTCTATAATGACTGCAAGTAACGATGAAAGCAAATTGTTGAGGTGATTGCTACATTCTCCTTTTTTTTCCTGTTGTCAAATTAGAACACCGTGGAAGGCTTAGATAAGTCAGAAATTTTATTAGGCTCTGTGTGATTTCTGTCTGGGAAAAATGTCATATGCATAACAAGATCCAATATGTTTCTATATCTAAAAAATAAGTTTTCTAAGCAAATCTCTCGCATGATTCCAGGAGCTCTGCTATTGGTAGAGACAAACTTTAGTGTTTGTCTATATTTTAACAGAGAATTGCTCAGCTCACTGCATAGCTGCTGTGGTTGCCAACAGAAATATGTATGCCACGTCACATTTCTAGTTTTGTAGCTAACACTACTGTCCTTTGGGTTTAGGAGATCAATTTCTATGGAGAAGGGTGTTTGAATCCTTTTCTGAGGAGCATTCACACATGTGATGCTGGCTGATAAGTTCCAGTTGAGGAAAAACTTGCCAATTAGCTGTTTGTTATCAGGAGAAATTGATGCAGATAACGATTTCTGATTTTTTTTTTTTGTTTTGAAGAGCAATATAGTAATGATTTGAAAACATTGAAAGAAGAACATTGCAGACAGATTGAGAGGCATGTGGAGTTAAGCAAGGAACAGGCCCCTGAGGTATTCCTTCTGCCTTTTTAAAAATTGCTCACTGCATCATAGTTAGGATTCATGTATGTAGCATTAATAATTATTTTAACTCTAATTAAGACTTGGAACTTTTCTAATGAACCAAGAGTAAAATGAATTGTAAATCTTCTTACTAAATATGGCATTGGTTATCATTATACCCACATGTACTTTATTTTTTATATATCAGACTAACAGTGAGTAGATATGAGGGCATTTTACTAACAAGGTATGGGAAAGTGGGGCACCATGCACTGATATGACCTGTTTGAGAACATGTCAATTTTGATTTGATCTTGATTTTGGCATCTGCATAGACTTGGGGGAAAAAAACCCAACAGTAACACACTAAGAGATTGCCTGCATGGAAATATACATAAATTAGGGGGGAAAATGTTGTTTTGGACTTGTAAAGTACAATATTTTAAAAATGCCAAAATAGTGCAGGCTGTGGGTCCAGAGGAGGGCCATGAAGATGATCAGAGGGCTGGAGCATCTCCCATACAAGGACAGGCTGAGAGGGTTGGGGTTGTTCAGCCTAGAGAAGGCTCCGATAAGAACTCATAGCAGCCTTCCAGTACCTGAAGGGAGACTTCAGGAAAGCTGGGAGGGACTTTTTCCAAGGGCATGGAGTGATAGCATGAGGGGATTTGCTTTCAGTGGGAAGGGTGAAGATTTAGATTAGACATTAGGAAGAATTTCTTCACAGTGAGTGTTGTGAGGCCCTGGCACAAGTCGCCCAAGAAAGCTGTGGCCACCCCATCCCTGGAGGTGTTCAAGGCCAGGTTGGATGGGGCCTTGGGCAGCCTGGTTTGGTGGGAAGTGTCTCTGCCCATGGCAGTGGGATTGGAACTGGATGATCTTTAAGGTCCCTTCCAACCCCAACCATCCTGTGACTCTGTGGTTCTATGCAGTAAAATATAAGGTTATTGATATACAGATTGTTTGTCTCATCTGTGCCAGCTCTGAATTGCAAACACGATTTACAAAGTATTTATGATGATGACTTTTTACACTCACAAAATGCAAGGCATAACTTAAGTACAAATGACTGGTTGGGCTTATTAGGTATTTAAATGCCCTAATTTCAGTGCTGGGATTTTCAGTCGTGTTCAAAAGTCACAATTCAAAGAACTGTTTTTGTGTGATCTACAGGGGCATCTTCTCTCCCAGTTGTTCCTTTCCTCTTACTGAGATCAAGGATTAAACTGTAGGCTTGGCTTATTACCATGTTTCAGTCTCTTGTCATGGATCAATACTGCCTCATCTTAAATTGTGTTTTCTCAGAATGCTGTACGATACTTAGACAAATACAACCGCAGAGAAATTGAAGAGAACGAAAGGCTGAAAGAAGTGGTAAGAAGATCTGCTCTCTATAACTACTTGAGGGGAGGTTGTAGAGAGGAGGGTAATGGCCTCTTCTCCCAAGTGACAGGGGACAGTACAAGAGGGAATGGCCTCAAGCTCTGCCAAGGGAGGTTTAGGCTAGACATTAGGAAAAAAATTGTCACAGAAAGGGTCATTGGGCATTGGAACAGGCTGCCCAGGGAGGTGGTTGATTCACCTTCCCTGGAGGTGTTTAAGGCACGGGTGGACGAGGTGCTGAGGGGCATGGTTTAGTGTTTGATAGGAACGGTTGGACTCGATGATCCAGTGGGTCTCTTCCAACCTGGTGATTCTATGATTCTATGATCACTCGCACACAGTTTATCGTGGCAGTTCAGGTTTGAA
Source organism: Piaya cayana (assembly GCA_013389865.1). Lineage (NCBI taxonomy): Eukaryota > Metazoa > Chordata > Aves > Cuculiformes > Coccyzidae > Piaya > Piaya cayana. The sequence continues at coordinate 68,025 of WAAB01004492.1, read as the reverse complement.
ATACAATGGCCTCCAGTCATGACTGCTCCGGTGAGGGGCCTCCGAAGAATTTCACAGGAAAAGGAGAGCAATTATCCTGTACTTACTCCATAATCCTGAGTAGCAAAGTGTATGTGATGAATAAAGGTATAAGGGGAACATCAGCTTTCACAAATGAAGAGCCTATTTTGGGGCTCAAGTAGCTGTATGAAGGACTGCAGCCTTTCAAACAATGAAGTGCTTATATCATGGAAACTGGGGTGCTATACAGTGTAAAGGCTTGACCACGTAAGTGTCTGAAGAGTGTAGCTTTGAATTGCTTTAAAGTTCTAGAGCTGCCATATTGAAAGAAGGGGGATATGGGTGTTGAGAAAGCTTTAAGTGAGAGATAATAAAAAATACCTGGGTATTAGCACACTGAAGAGAGGAAAATAAAAAATGGTTGTAATTGACTACTTGATAGCTTTTATATGGTCCTTTAATGGCAATTCAGAGCTATATATTAGATAAGTGTAACTTTTCTTATCAAATAAAATCTTTTTTTGTGAGTGAGTTTAGGAAACTGAATTTTCTGTGGTAACAGAGTTTGACTGTGTCTGTTTCAATCAACATAGATTTTTTGTTGTGCTCAAACCTAAGCCAGAGACTGGAAAGGGGGAATAATCTCCCCCACTTTTACAATCTCACGGTTTGCAACTCAGCAGAACTTTTGGGGAAATTAATATATAATCTTACCATTTTTCAATGTCCCATCAACCAACCTGGCAGAGGTCTTTCCATTTTACTTACTAGTTTAAGATACTTGCCAGTGTGCAGGGATACAGCTTTCTTTCTTCCCCCTTAATGAGCTCTGAGCCTAAATATTTAACTTTCCAGGCAGGGTGTCCAAACCACAGATTCTGAGGCAATGAGGTAGGGAATAGGAGGGAATTAATATTTTAATCTGTATAAACAATCAGAAACTAGAATCTATACGTCCAATCACTGAATGAGTATGAATACCCTTCCCTTCTCCCTGTCTTACTGAACACAGAACAAATCACACACACACTAGGCAGTTGTCAACAGGGCAGATCCACTCTGGATTATTCTCCTGAGAGTTGAGGGATGTGGGTTTCTTTCCTCTCAACTAGAAGTCCCTCATGTTATGAATAAGTGCTTTGAATTATTGTGGAAAATAAAACTATTCTCAATAACATCTTCAGTCCTCTGAATCCATCCATTCATTTTCTCTGCTTTCCTTACGCACATGAAATACTTTCTTTCAGGCTAATCTTTGTATGTAGCTGACAAACTCTTCCAGCATTTTCTTTTGGAGGAATTAACCAAAAAATTTCAATTTCGTCCCAGTTCAAAATTTATATTTTTTAAATTTTGGCCACTGAAACGAAAATGACTTTTACCAAACCAGCCCTAAACCAGTTACCTCCACATCTGAAGAGACTTAGAGGCTTCAGTCTGATTTTTCCATGGTTACTGTGACACACTGAGATGGTGCAGAGCTGCATCACCCCCCACACTGTGCCAAACCACATCCTTCTCCTGGTTAATGTCCTGTCATTTTCACCTTTTTTAAACCCTGGGAAAAATGACAACTAGGTTTTAACTGCAAATGTGGATGATTAGAGTTGAGTTAATTTGCTTGGGTGAGAAAAGATGCATTCAGACCACTAGGTACTCTTTTAAAATATGAGTATGGCTAAGATTTCTGGGAAGGCGTCTGCACATTCCACTTCCCAGTGAAGAGGGTAAGAACTTTCTTGTAGCTCAAGAAAAGTGAGAGGAAGTGTGGGAACTGAATAACTGGTATCCTTTGGTTAATACAACTTCATGGTAATATATATGGAGGAATACAGTCCAAAAGAAAGCAGAACCTGGGGTTTAGCCAAAGTCATGGCTAACTTGGACTGAAAGCTTCACTGATTCTGAGTTAGGAGGTTTTGTGTACAGACAGGAATTAGAAAAGCAACATTTAGAATCATAGAATCATAGAATCACCAGGCTGGAAGAGACCCGCTGTTCCTATCAAACACTAAACCATGTCCCTCAGGACCTCGTCAACCCGTGCCTTAAACACCTCTAGGGAGGGTGAATCAACCACCTCCCTGCGGTGGTGAGCAAGAGCCTGAATTTAACTCTACAAAGAAGGTTTTATTCTCTCAAAGCTCTGACTCAAAAGCAAAAAAAGAAAAGGAAAAAATCAAGGGCTTTTGTCTCCCAGACCAGTTGGTCTATGAGAGAAACTCCTGCTTTGGGGTTGCAGAGCCCAAATGCGTGGCTGTGACAGACTGAACTATGCCAGTAAAGGATTCAGTAAGAGATGCGAAAGAAGCAAAGTCCTTTCCTTTGCCTGAAAATGTGTCACTGTGTTTCTCCACCAAATGTGCAGTCTTACTGGTACAGCTGCATTCTTTCTAGCTATGTGTTATTAAGATAGTTAGCGTGAAAGCTTTCCAAAATGGGTAAAGTTTGTCTAAGACGTTTTGGGTTTTTTTAATTGTCAAAAGGTTAAGACGTACCAAAAGAAAGTAAATGACTTAAAAGCCTCTGTTCAGCTCCTGGAAGAAGAAAATATTGGTTTAGTAACAAAATTGATTGATGGCAGACTTCAGAATCTGAGAGTACCCAGGTAACGTGACAACTTTACAGTCTGTAAAGTGATTTCATTTTTTATAAAACAAAGATAATGCCTTCTCCTGCCTCTAGAGCCATTTGGGTTCTCCCCCAGGAAAGCCAAGGCAGTTTCCTAGTTGAAGGGAGGCAGCATTTGGTGGAGTTTGTATGGGACTTGTATCTCTGAAGGATGACAGTGACATTGTAACCTCCTAAATACCAACATTCAGGGAAGAAACAACATTCTTTAATAATCTATTAACCCCTAGCAACTTTCACTTGCTTTTAGTGGAGAATTTGGGCTTGGAAATAGTTTCTTTCTTTTGTAATTGTCTCAGACCAAGCACAGAGTAATAGATTTTTTTCCCCCTTTACTGTTGGCAAAATACTTAAGGATGTGAAGATTAAAATGCAAATACATGGGGTTTTGCAATCTCAAGTGAAACAGATGGCCTGGTACCAAGTAAGGAAGAGGCCTTGGGATAGATCTGTCTGTAGATTCTCTGCATATAGTATTAGTCTCTTTTGTACTGAAATTATTTAACTTGCTCTCTAGAGAAAGATTAATTTAACTGCAAAATGTCATCACTGATAGTATCAAAAGCACAGTGTAACAATGGGAATGATCCATCTTCATTTTCCAGTGCCAGCTCAGTAATTTTAGCCATATTGCATAAAAAAGTTGTAAGTCTTAAGAAGCGACCATTTTTCTCTCCTCTCCAAACTTCAGATTGCTTTTAAGTGAGAGCTGCCAGCTGTGGTTTGACTTTTGGATTGACTGGAGACTACAACATTTGTTTTCTTTTAGTCTCATGGACATAGTTGAACTTAGGCACTAAGAATAAAAAAGCAAATTCTCAGCTGCTAAGCTACCTGGCTGCCTCCGTTGCATTTTTAAAGCATTGCGCTATTCTGCATTTGTGGTTAAGAGCAGATGGCTTTCAGAAAGGGTGCCCTTCCCCCCCTCAACCTGAAAGATTACACAGGACAATTTAGAGAGAAAATTCTCATCTCTAACATGAGTTTCCTTTTTTTTGCCTCTTTTTAATTTCATAGACATTTGTTTCACACCCGGGCAGCTGGCTCGCAAGATGAACTTCCCCTGGATGAAATGAAAGCAGCAGAGTATAAAGAGTATGCAGGTAATGCAACATGCCAGCAGCTTAGAAGAACTGATAAGTCACTGAATGTTTAAATACTTTTTATTTCTTACATTTCTTATCAAACTGCCTGTTTTACATAGTGAACACCTGATTTCCCATTTAATTGCAGCCAGCACAGTGATGACAGACTGTAGTTTGCACTAAGACGACAAAACCACTATCTATTCATGATACTGTTTTAAAATTGAAATCGGTGTTTAGAATGTTGGATGTAATTACTCATACGGAGCTAGCCTGGAATGTGGCTGACAGGATCAGCCACCTTTTATGAAGATACGATTTATATTTTAATCAGTTCTTTACTAATCCAGAACATCGTAACTTCACTATATCTTGTCACTGCATGGACACTCTTGAACTCCACACCAGCTTTCACAAAAGCCTACGTGCACCTTATAGTCATTCAGCTCATAAACATACACCAGGGTTAAATTATAAATAAATTCCTGCCAAGAGCAGATGAAGCTGTGTGGAGATCAGCCTGACCTGAAATTCTTGGTAATCGGTGCTGAATTTTGGGCTGAATCTCCACCTACTCGGGTAGCTGCACCCAGGAAAAGGATACACCTTGGGCAAGACTCATAGAATCATTGAAACATTTGGAAAAACCCTTTGAGATCAAGTCCAACCATACCTGTCAACCACTCAACCACATCCCTGAACACCTCATCTACTTGTCTTTCAAACACCTGCAGGGATGGGGACTCGATCACCTCTCAGGGCAGCCTCTGCCAATGCCCAATAGCCCTCCTCATAAGGCCTGTTCTCCAGCCCCTTCACCAGCTTCATTGCTCTTCTCGGGACTCGCTCCAGAGCCTCAACATCCTTCTTGTAGTGAGGGGCCCAGAACTGAACACAGTATCAATATAGATACATTGATACAGAAAAACATTTTACTTGGTTTTATTGCCTTTCCTAATTCTTTAATTATTCACAGCTATATGGGATTTAAATTGAATTAATAAAAGAGAATTTTTTTCCCTGCCAAGTCCCACAAACCCATTACTTTTAACTTTCAATCAATTTCAGTCCCTGATCTTGATCAAAAATTGTGAACAAAAATAAACATAGGAAAAGCAGCGAGCAAAACCACCATTTGGCTTGGATTGCCAATTAAAAATCTTACCGAGCTGTTCATTACATCACACCAGCCAAGCCACATTAAAGATTGCAGGCAATGTTTGTCCTGAATACTAATTCTGACCTTCATAAAGCTTAAAAATTACATACACATCATTATTCATCTCTTCTAAAAAGCGAAGGCAGATGGAGATGAAAGCCTCAGGAACGCCAATGTCCCCTGTCAGAAAAATGAGGCCTTTGCAAAGATTCAGTCCAAACCAGAGAATGAGAAGCCTCAAGACGGTGATGAGAAACCACAGAAGTCTCTCACTCCAACTCTCGACAGCTTGTTGTATGCAGATGAAAAAGATTTCCAGGTATGAGTTAAAGTAATCAATTCTTTCACTGACACAAACATTTTTCAGCGTGGGCTATTAGCAGGAGCATTCTGTTCCCAGTGGGGTCAGGGCAGAAAAAACTCCTGTGGATTTTACCTAGTGTGCAACTCAAATGCTTAATCATTGGCTGCTGGTACTATTTGAGATGGTGAGGACACTCCCTCTCCTTCAAATGCTGGCCCTAAAAAGCACAGGTTCCATCATATAGATCAGCCTCATGAGGATGTTCAGGATGCCTTGGGACATTTCTGATAGCACAAGAGCCCCTGTTTTGGCAACTGAATGCTGTCCTGGGAGTCAGCAAAGGCAAGTGTCAAATTCCCCCTGGAGAGAAATTCTGAATGTCACCAAGTGACAGTTTTTGTGGCATTGCACACATTCTTGTTTGCTTAGATACTTTCAGAACTTAGATTGCATTGTTGTATTAAAGGATCAAGTCATAGAATCATAGGGTGGTTTGGGTTGGAAGGGACCTTAAAGATCATCTAGTTCCAACCCTCTTGACATGGGCAAGGACACCTCCCACCAGACCAGGATGGCCAAGGCCCCGTCCAACCGGGCCTTGAACATCTCCAGGGATGGGGCAGCCACAGGTCCCCTGGGCAACCTGTGCCAGTGTCTCACCATCCTCATGGTGAAGAATTTCTTCCTAATATCAAATCTAAATCGTTCCCCCTCCAATTTAAAGCCATTCTCCCTTGTCCTATCACTACCTGCCACTGGAAAATGTCCCTTCCAGCTTCCTTGTAGGCCCTCTTTGAGTACTGGAAGGCTACTATAAAGTTCTCCCCAGAGCCTTCCCTTCTCCAGGCTGAACAAGCCCAACTCTCTCAGCCTGTCCTTATAGCAGAGCTGCTCCAGCCTTCTGATCATCTTTGTGGCCTCCTTTGTATCCGTTCCAATATCTTTCTAACATTGGGGATTGCAGAACTGGACACAGTAATCCAGGCAGGGTCTCACAAGAGAGGAGCAGAGGAGGAGAATCACCTCTCCCAATCTGCTGGCCACGCTTCTTTGGATGCAGCCCAGGATATAGTTGGCCTTCTGGGCCAAGTCACTTAATCCTTCAACAGAAAGCCGAGACAATTGTGCTTCTGGGTACCAAACTCAGGGGCTGAGAAAATAAAAAGGTACAAGTTGTACATAAATAGGCAAAGTTGTGTGGATCTCAGAAGAGGTGGCGTCGCCTGCTTCAGGAGATTCTGTGTCTCAGTTGCAAAAAGCCACTTCCTGGGTGCCTTTTCAGTTGAGTAAGGAACACTTGAATTTATTTCTAAAGAAACTACTTACTTACTCTCAGGAAATACATTTCCCTCCATCATCGTTTTCTTCTGCAAATGAAAGGGGATGATACAGATGTGGTGCAGACACAGGGCTTGCTGTGTAAAGATCCTTCTCAATGTTTCTTCACTCCTGAACACTCTATTCAAACTTACTCAATAACGAGTTTTAAAAATCCTCTTAACATTAACTCCTTTTCAAGGAATTTGGCATTAGTTTGATCCCCTGCAACTAGTGCTCAGAGAAATCAGCCTATTACCTTGATCAGAAATTAACTTAAGGATTCATTACAGAAAAAGCTGAACTTTTAATGAAAATAAGCCCTTCAGGTGTTGGTTTCCTTGCAGTTGCTGCCTTGGGAGAGGAACTCTGGCTTTACTTCTTTCTTCCTACTGTTAGCACTGCAGAGTCCACCCCACTGAGGGACAGCGGTGCCGCTGACTTTCTTGTGCTTTATAACAACAAAGGTAGAACTGCACACTGTTATGAAAGCATTTACTAAACAGAGGTGACTCAAGAGCTTGCACCGTATGGTTCCTGCTTCCTTCTCCCTGGTCTTGGCTGCACAGTCCTGCTCTTGCCCTTAGGGAACCCGTAGCACACATTGGCCTTTTCTGTAGCTGATTTACTCGCTAACCCAGCAGAAAAACTTGCTGTTTTATCTCCTCCCAAGTTAATTTTCTGTTGGGTTAGCCAGCTCGATTGGTTTGAGGGTCTGGAGATGCCCAGAGCCAACACAGGCAGGGTGGAAGCACATGGCCAGACTTGGATTTCTTTCTTTTGGCAGTAGTGAGCTGTTGGATTAGTTTAATTCTTCTCACATAACTGAACTTGGGAGCAGAATTTGGTTTGCAGAGAAAACGTTATTGGTGAAAACACACAAGAGAAGAAGAGGGCAGCAGGGCTGCAGCCTGCTAAGAGTAAGCCAAACCCATTAACACGGGTATTACCAAACACAGCAACACCCGGGCAGCATCTTTACAGTTGTGTTTAAAAGGAAAGTTGCTGAGTGTTGTTTTTGAAGAATGGCTGCTTTTGAGTGCAATTACAGAAAAACAATATTCTTTTTTCTTAAGGAGTACTTAAAGCTGGATCCTCTGGAGACACAGCTGTTGTGTCTGATTGGAAGAGCCATGCCTATTCATGAAGAACCAGAAGAACTGTCAAGCACGAGCCACAAAGATGGTATTATTGCTAAATCCGATGGGCGCATCACAGCTCAGATGATCAAGGCCTTAGATAAACTTAAGTTTGGTTAAAAACAGACAAGCTGGGTTGTGACCATAAACACATAGGATTCTCAATTCATTAAATACTTGCTCTGTTCTTCATGGAGTACATGGCACTGGCTTTATGGAAACTACTGTTGAGTGTCTGAAGGCGATTTACGCTTGTAACTTTAATGAGCGCAACTGTGTGCAGATGGGAATAGGATCATGGACAAGAATCATAGAGTAGTTTTGGTTGGAAAAGACCTTTAAGATCATCAAGTGCAACCATCGATCCGACCCTGCTGAGTCTGCCTCCAGACCATGTCCCCAAGTATGACATCTACTCACCTCTTAAACCCCTCCAGGGATGGTGAGTCAACCACCTCCCTGGGCAGCCTCTTCCAATACTTGATAACCTTTCACTAAAGAAATTCCTCCTAATGTGCAACCTAAATCTCCCCTGGCCAATGGAAAAATTCAATGGAAAGGTGGTTTTCCTTACCATTGTGAGAACTCTCATGTGCTTCTGGGATTTCTCAATCCAAGTAGCTGCACATGTAACCGATACAGCATCTGAGGTAACATTTTGGTTTTGGGGTCTCCACTTGCATTCATGTAAAACGTGAAATTGCCTCTCGATCAGACACAGAATGGGCAAACGCAGGCTACCATAAAATGTAGACCTGCTACAAAATGCTTAATGCTCTATAAAGCAGAATGTACTTTATCCGAGTAGAATTCAACAGTTGCCAGAAATTGAATGTTTGAATGCATTTTATCTGCCTCCATAGCCCTTGTACTCAAACACACTCCCATTCTTGCCTGGACACCCCATCAGGAGTACACAATGCAGCTCGCTCCCTCCCTACAGGCACTAGGAGCTTCGACTTATGTGTTTCCTGTTTCAAAACCTGTGAAAGCACAGATTTAACCCCTTGATAGGTCAATGAGCCCTTTGGAAGAAAAGTTTTAAACCAGACCCATTTCCAACAGCCGTGTCTCTGCAATCTCTCACCTTACAAGTGAGTCAAACTGTCCTCTGGGCTCCACTGCCCCCAGCTCCCCACAAATCCGGCTCAGAGCAGACAGGTAAAGGTAGGAGACCTTTCAATCTCACTTGTGTTGCCACCTAGTGAAATGCTAAACGAGTTTGGAGGTATCCCTGCTGTAACCCAACTGAGTTACTGCAGAGACTGGGGTGACTCCTAGTCCAAGAATGGGGATCTGTACTTTGATGTGGAAATGTTTTCAGCACAACAGACTCCCTCCTACGAGGCCTTTCTCTTAGTGAGGGACCAGCCCCATGAAATGCCTTACCTGAAAGAGAGATTAGTTCCGCTCAGTGATTGGCATGTACACACAGAATTGGAAGATGGCTTATCTGAATGTCAGTTAGAGAAACACCTCCTTCTTCCCATTGCTCCCTGAAGGGCATTTACATTTCCTACAGATGTAAATGGAGGATCCATCTCTGGGCTTCTCTCTGCTTGCACCCACAACACCCCCCACCACATGGAGGACCCCCAGCAGCACAACATCAACATGCACCTTGGACAAGAGAAAGTTTGCCTCTTCAAGTCACTGTTTAGCCTTTTACCATAACTGCCTGCGTGGGTGAGAGGGAGTTAAAAAGGAATGCGAAGCACGCTAATTGCGGTACAAGCCACAGAGCCTCCGGAGCCAGAAGCAGCAGCCTGTAGCAAAACATATTTAGTGAAGTGTCCCAAATCCCCTTGATTTCTATAGGATTAGCATTAAGGCCAGCACAAGGCTTTTATATGGAGAAAGCCGAGGTCTTCAGCAGCTGAGGCATCTGGATTTGATAAATTCGTTACTTGCAAAATCTTGCAGAAATGAGCAACACGTTGTAAAACGCAGGGCCGAGCAGTCCACTTCCTAGCGGCACGGCCCGTGTTTCCAACTCCTGCTTCAACAACAGGAGTCAGGGTTCACTAGTCCAGTTAAGGCAAAACTTAGGAGTCACCTTGAATTCCCAGCACCATGAAATACCTTCTCTCTACCGTGTTTCTGTTGCACAAGGTAACTCTAAGACACTAGTTAGGCTACAAGAGGCAGGGAAGTACCCATGTTTCCCCACAACTAGAATCCAAGTAAAGCCTCAGCTGAGCTGGAGTTGTGTATTCGTATTCAACTGGCACACACTTGGAAACTTGCAGTTTCAACAGGGGAAAAAAAACCTCATGAGTGTTCACTGAAAACTCAAAGTTAAAGAAATACAAGCTTCTCCCAAGTCATGGAATCACAGAATGGTTTTGGTTGGAAAAGGCCTTTAAGATCATTGAGTCCAACCATCGATCCAGCCCTGCTAAGTCATATGCCAGCATGCAGCAATAAAAGCCATTTTAATAGACCTGAGTCCATGTACTGGAACTGAGAAACTCTTAATCCACCCCATGCCTGAGCAGCACAGTGGCAAGGGGTGGGTGCGCTGTGAGCCTGTATCCACACCAGCAATCAAAGAAGCCGCCTAGGTCAGTGCTTTGCTGCTCTGAACCGGCTAAGAGCAAGCTCCCTGCAGAGCCGAGCACCTGCCTGACATTCCTTTACAGCCCGGCTGTGCGAGTCTGATCCCTCCCGCCTGAGCTGCGGGGACTGCCAATTACTTAACTTTCGGTCTGGTTCTTGAGGTTCACAGCCTGCGATGCAACGAGGTTATGTAACAAGGCAACCTCTTCCACAGGTTCAGACCTGCATGTTTTGGGAATTGAGGGGCGGAGGCTTGTTCTGCAGCATTTGTTCTCCTTTGGCTGCTTTCCGACAGAGAAGTGATTAAACACGCTGCTTCCGTGGGCTAAGAGATTTGCCAGAATAAGGTCAAGGCAGGAGCTAATGGACTGAAAACCTACACTGCAGGGACAAGCAGGAAGAGAGAATCCAATGGCATTAGTGTCCTAAGCCACTGATGCTTTGCAGCTGGATGCTCCTCTGGAAAAGATTTCCCTTGGATTTTGAGTGCCCAGTAGAAATAAGGCTGTTTCTCTGCACCTCAGCACTTCAGAGCTCCTGTTCTGCAGGCTCCCACCAACACCAGGCTGCTTTAAGACATGACATGGTAACAAGATGCCAGGAACTGTTCCCATACATGGCCCATAGACCATCTCCACCAAGCCCTGGAAAACTAGGATTTGAGATGGCGCTGCATCTTTTCCTCTCTTTCACTGCACCTGAATCCCAAAGAGGCTAAAATTGTATCAAAGAATGCTTTTCCAGAAAAAACAATATCTGCTGGAACTGGGCAGCGGTTACCACCATGAACAAAGCAAAGATCTGTGCTGTGAAAATAAACCCGAGACCTTGGTTCTCCTCGTACGCTGCAGCTGCCAGATACCCAGAGCAGTTTGCCTAACCCAGCACTGCCCCTGTACCATTATCAGCTCCCGCAACAGAACTGCTAAGGAAGCTGCCTGTTTGTTCCAAGGCCTTTTGATCTTTGCCTCAAGATATTTTCTCGGCAGAGAAGCAAGAAGAGAGAAGTGCTTCACTGATCAGGGGCTGATTCAGTATCTTGGCAACTCATCTCCCAGAAGTAACACAAATAGTGGCCTCCTAGTACCTGAAGGCAGAGTTACAAGCAAGCTGGGGAGGGGCTTTTTCCAAGGCACGGAGCAATAGCATGAGGGGAAATAGTTTTGAATAGAAGGGGGAAGATTTAAACTAGGCATTAGGAAGAAAATCTTCACCACGAAGATGGTGAGGCCCTGGCACAGGCTGCTCAAGGAAGCTGCGAATGCCCCATCCCTGGAGGTGTTCAAGCCCAGGTTGGATGGGGCCTTGGGCTGCCTGACCTAGTGGGAGGTGTCCCTGCCCATGGCAGTGGGGTTGGAACTGGATGATCTTTAAGGTCCCTTCCAACCCAAACCATTCTGCCATAGAGCAGCTACTCAAGTCTTCAGCTACACACAAGTGCCAAGTGGGTGGCAGGAGCACTGTGCCTTCAGGGGAGCCTCTAACTCTCCTAACTTAGCCAGGATGCAGCAAATGTATCAACCAGGTATCTTCTTTCTCCTGTTTGGACATGGAAAAACATAAGAAACTTGCAGATTTTTCGTTACACAAAGCAAAAGATGTCAAGGCTGTTTCTGCTCCCTCTGTTGCCGTGTAAGAGCTGCAGAGCTCAAGCTTAGAAGACTGCCAACAGGCCAAGGAGAAAGCTTTTTCTTTAGTTCATGTTTGATCCCATCAACACAGATTTTTCTTCTGTATTCAGCATATTTCCTCACTACCCCTTACGTTATCTTGTCAATCTCCAGCTCCCATCAGCATTTATCACCTTTCCCAGTGGTTTTGGCAGTCAATTCTTATTTTTCTGCCACAATCTTTATCTCAGTTCTGTCATGGCCATCAAGCTGTGATTCATTTATGTGCTTAAGACTCTGAATAGGCACCAATTGTCTAACAAAAGATGCAGGGCTGCTCCCTGTCCCTTCTCCTTGCCAAAGGGCTGTTGAGCAGCTAGCAAAGTCCATGACTTATTCCAGTACCGGGAATATGGAATGGACCATCTGACATCATGGAAAGTCATGACTGCCATGGGCAGGGACACCTCCCACTAGATCAGGCTGCTCAAGGCTCCATCCAACCCAGCCTTGAACACTTCCAGGGATGGGGCATCCACAGCTTCCCTAGGCAACCCGTGCCAGTGCCTCACCACACTCATCAGGAAGAATTTCTTCCTAACATCTCATCTAAATCTTCCCCCTTCCAACTGAAAGCCATTCCCCCTCGCCCTATCACTACAGGCCCTACTAATGCTCAGGAAATTCTCCAGTCAGTTTGTTTCTTAAGAGTAAACCAGAATCAAGGTTTATTAGCAAGGCCTCCGGCAAGAAAGCTTAACCTGCACAGCAGCTGTTACAGAATGCAGAGCAGCTATGAGCAAGCAGTAGAGACTAACAGACAGATTCCTCATCCCTGCAGAGGAGGCATGTGTCCTTCCTTGGGGATTTGTGCACCCCAAGTCCATACAGGGGGTCCAAGGCATTGAGGAGGTCCAAGGCATTGGTAAGATCCAAGACAGCAGATCTATCCTCACTCAACAACCTCAAAACAGAGACCAAACCTGCTGTGCAGAAGGCATCACAGACTTAAAAAGGAGCCTGTGTTTTTATCATAACCTAGCACCCTGGAGGAGAAGGAAGAGCGGAAATAGGAAGAGGAAGGTCTAACTAACTCACACAAGCCATGGATGGTGTTTCACCACACTATGCAACCCCAGTAGTTACCGATTTAGTTCACAGGACACAAGCATGCACCTTTTTTCTAGTGGAGCCCTGGATTCAAACAATTCACATGTCCAGTATTCTGACTGCAAGCAAAACCAAAACCCAAGTCATTCTCTGGCAGCACAATCCCACCCCAAGCGCCTCATTGGTGGAAAGGTAAAGACTTAAGTGAACCATGTATGAAGCTCCCCAGATCTGGGTATGTGCGTTGAATACCATGGAAGTAACAGGTTCCGGTTTTTTTAATTCATGCTTTTACAAATAAATAAAATGCTCTGATCTGTACTGATCATTTTATGACAGCACCTCAGGTTGTTGAGAAGAGGAAGTTCCACTTCTATCAGATCTCCTTGTGATGAAAACTAGTACGTAATTGCAGATGACGGGCTCAGTGAACCATTCCAAACTTCACCAGCACTACCTTCTGCTGAAGAGGAAACATTCCTACATAAACACCTGCATATCTTCTGGGGGCCTATTCATGCTTCTTGCTCAGTTATAAACAGCTCAAGCTTATTGCCAGGAGTATTTAGAAAAACTAGAAGACTGAAATACCACCTTATGTAAGGAATCCAGCTCCTAATGAGATAACTGAGCTTATAGCTGGACTTCAACTTAGAGGTCTTTTCCAACCCTACTGATTCTACAGTTTTACTCCTTACAGGAGAACTGAGGCTGGGAAGCTGCAGTATGAGAGAATCGTATAGTGGTTTGGGTTGGAAGAGACCTCAAAGATCATCCAGTTCCACCCTCCCCCACCATGGGCAGAGCACCAGACCAGGCTGCTCAAGGCTCCATCCAACCTGGCCTTCCAGGGAGGGGACATCCACATCCTCTCTGGGTAACCTGTGCCAGTGTCTCACCAACCTCATTGTGTGGAATTTCTTCCTAATGTCTGATCTATATCCTCCCCCTTCCAATTTAAGGCCATTCCCCCTTGTCATTTCACTACACGCCCTTGGAAAAAGTTCCTCCCAGCTTTCCTGTAGCCCCCACTTTAAGTACCAGNAGCTGGGGAGGGGCTTTTTCCAAGGCACGGAGCAATAGCATGAGGGGAAATAGTTTTGAATAGAAGGGGGAAGATTTAAACTAGGCATTAGGAAGAAAATCTTCACCACGAAGATGGTGAGGCCCTGGCACAGGCTGCTCAAGGAAGCTGCGAATGCCCCATCCCTGGAGGTGTTCAAGGCCAGGTTGGATGGGGCCTTGGGCTGCCTGACCTAGTGGGAGGTGTCCCTGCCCATGGCAGTGGGGTTGGAACTGGATGATCTTTAAGGTCCCTTCCAACCCAAACCATTCTGCCATAGAGCAGCTACTCAAGTCTTCAGCTACACACAAGTGCCAAGTAGGTGGCAGGAGCACTGTGCCTTCAGGGGAGCCTCTAACTCTCCTAACTTAGCCAGGATGCAGCAAATGTATCAACCAGGTATCTTCTTTCTCCTGTTTGGACATGGAAAAACATAAGAAACTTGCAGATTTTTCGTTACACAAAGCAAAAGATGTCAAGGCTGTTTCTGCTCCCTCTGTTGCCGTGTAAGAGCTGCAGAGCTCAAGCTTAGAAGACTGCCAACAGGCCAAGGAGAAAGCTTTTTCTTTAGTTCATGTTTGATCCCATCAACACAGATTTTTCTTCTGTATTCAGCATATTTCTTCACTACCCCTTATGTTATCTTGTCAATCTCCAGCTCCCATCAGCATTTATCACCTTTCCCAGTGGTTTTGGCAGTCAATTCTTGTTTTTCTGCCACAATCTTTATCTCAGTTCTGTCATGGCCATCAAGCTGTGATTCATTTACGTGCTTAAGACTCTGAATAGGCACAAATCGTCTAACAAAAGATGCAGGGCTGCTCCCTGTCCCTTCTCCTTGCCAAAGGGCTGTTGAGCAGCTAGCAAAGTCCATGACTTATTCCAGTACCGGGAATATGGAATGGACCATCTGACATCATGGAAAGTCATGACTGCCATGGGCAGGGACACCTCCCACTAGATCAGGCTGCTCAAGGCTCCATCCAACCCAGCCTTGAACACTTCCAGGGATGGGGCATCCACAGCTTCCCTAGGCAACCCGTGCCAGTGCCTCACCACACTCATCAGGAAGAA
>WAAB01004492.1:928-51981 GCA_013389865.1 Piaya cayana | reverse complement strand
AACCTGTGCCAGTGTCTCACCAACCTCATTGTGTGGAATTTCTTCCTAATGTCTGATCTATATCCTCCCCCTTCCAATTTAAGGCCATTCCCCCTTGTCATTTCACTACACGCCCTTGGAAAAAGTTCCTCCCAGCTTTCCTGTAGCCCCCACTTTAAGTACCAGCAGGCTGCTCTAAGGTCTCCCCGGAGCCTTCTCTTCTCCAGGCTGAACAACCCCAGCTCTCTGAGCCTGTCCTCATAGCACAGGTGCTCCAGACTGATCACGCTGTTCACAGAGCTGCGCTTCCTGCAATACAATATCCACATATGAAACACATTTGGTGTTTTATTCGGTAAACAAAGCAATTATCAGTGCACATTTTAAGCAGCAAAAAGAAAAGAAGCACCTCAGACTTTCATACCGTAACAAAAGTTCTGTGGAAGCTGCTTTTTATTTGAAAATCCACCCATTTTTGCTAACGTACATTTTAATATTTTAAACAAAAATAGAATCTGCAGAGACAATGCAGCAAGTATGCTCAACTCATGTATGGAATCGCTTTCAGATCAGTGACTTATCCTTCCAAAGGCCCCACTCCAGCTAAAAGTTACGATGTATTTACACAGAGCACCGATCAACAGCGCTACCTTGATTCTTCGTTAACAAAACACCCAGCAGACACAGGTAAGGAAGCCGCTTCCCCTTGGTTCCTTGTGAAAGGTGTACGACCACAACCGTGGCACTGGCCAAATGAAAAGGCTTTCCCTCCTCACCCCCCGACGCACACCACCTCCGTTTTGTATGGAAACGGAAAGTCTTTAAAGTGAAAGCAATTCCTCACATTCATTTTGGAAAGGCCTTATAATGTCAAATGTAAAAATAATGACATGCCAAGCACAAAGCAATAAAGTTCCTTCCCGACGCACTAATGCTGAATTACAAGTGTAGTGCTTTGTCTAGTCAGTTAACTGTTCCCTTGCAAAACCCTAGGCACAGAATTGACTATAAGGATTAACGCGTTTTACAGCTCTTTTCCCTAATTCCCACTGGATACCGAGAACTCATTAGATTCAGACCTTTAAAATATTTAGTGCTCTGTATGGCAGCTGAAAAGCATTCTGAATCAGATTCATTCTTTGTGGATAAAAATCAGACATACTGTGTACATCCATACTCATTTTTCCATAAGGAGTTTTTTTTTTCTTGATACAATATTAATGTTAAATTGATAATCATAAATAAATACAAACAATAATACATAAGGAATGTCTACTGCAAACTGAATATATCGCTTTTAAAAAAAAAGTTAATTCCCATTTTACTGCTGTGCCTACGTTGGTGAGGACTGAAGAAAAGGTAACTGCAGAATTACGAGTTAGGATTTCACCCTCCCCTGCCCGGTCTTGTTTCGAGTTACGGTAAAGGACACATCACCGTTCCAGACAACAGCATTTCCGATCACCAATCGCAATTTCCAGAATAAAAGCTTCTCTTCCTACGTGACCGATTATGGACATTATTAGAAGCTGAAAGGACCGATGCGTTAGTCACCAGGACAAGAAGTAGATCTCGGTCTTAATTCTTGATTCTTGGCTTTGTATCGTATATTGATGTTTTCTTATGGAGTTGTTCCAGGTTCCTCCACTGGTCTTCATCTTTTCACTAAATCATTTCGTGGAAGAGAAGAGAATTTGAAAGGCTGAAGTTCATTTTTTCCTGGAAGTGGGGTATTACTGGTGAGCACATCTGCTTGGAAACGTTCCTTTCTCTTCCATCTAACATGGTTACATGAACTGAATCTGGAAAGATTAAAAAAAATCCACGTGTTAACATCAGGACTTCACCAAAAACCTGTGTTTGCTTCAAATGCTGTCGTTCTCCAGATGTCCAATCTACCCCAAGATCTGAAGTTTCAAACAGAACAAAAAATTCTACAGAATCAGGGCCAAAACCACAACCCAAATCCACTGGGATATTTGTGCAGCTACACCAGCCAGAGGAACATCTCTTTGCATTCAGCTGTTACACTCAGCAATAATCCCCTCTGCTTCTCCATGCAGCGTTGTCACCAGTGGCACTGTAACGTGGACTGACATCTTTATGAAGAGAACTCAAAAGTCACGTTTCACGCTGAACCACAGGAGCTGCATCAAGCAAAGCGGAACGCTGTGTGTGATCAAAGCCTACTCTTCCTTTACACTATGCATTCTTGATTTGTTTCATTCTCACTCATTTCAGTATTTAATTCCCACCTGCCCCCAACTGATAAAAAGAACAGAACTCCTGTGCAGATCTGTACTGAAACAACCCTGGCACACGCAAAACCAAGCGCCTCCGAGTGTAAATGGAGTGAACCTTCTGCCCAAGCAACCTGGCGGGGCGCACCGCAGACTGGCAGTAGCAATCCCGTGCTCACTGCTATCTCTGAGCCCCAGGCATTTTCCTGATGAAATGGCAAAGAGCAAGCGGTACCAGTTCCTTCTCCCCAGCTCCAACAAAAGCAGCCTGCGTGCTGGCTCCTACCACTCGGAAAGGAACCAGCAGACTTGATTGCCATTGGGCTGAGACAGAATTACTTGTTCGGGCCTTTAAATGGCTGCAGTGAAGGATATACAGCTCCCGAGTCACTTCCACAGTGCTTCCAACTCAACATGACTTGTTTTTACTTTCTTCAGGAATGGTTCTACTCATGTTAATAAAGCCTGATTTAGAACTTGTAATTTTGTCTTAAATCACAAAAACCAGCATCTCCCCAGAATATTGGACAATACCTAAGTTGTTCTACAAGAAATCCTGGAGAGAGAGTTCTGCAAAGGGATCCTTTCCTGAGGCTCTGTGAGGACTCTGACTGGAAGGGCTGGATGCTGCAGACAGCTATAGGAGGAAAGACGACAGAGAAAGGGAAAGAAAAAGAAAAAAAAGGTCTCAGAATGACAGAATATGAAAGCTGAATGTGTAATGAAAGGACAAGGGGAGATTGAGAGGCAAACTTGGCAGAAATCAACTATTAAAACAAGGTGTTTGGCCATATGGAAACAGAAAGCCTCTTCCATGGTTGGTGTAATGCAGAAACAAGCTGGATGTGACCCTCCAAGAAAGGAGACTTCAGTTGGCATTTGCCAAATGAGCAGACACCCTCGCACCTGCATAGCAGTTCTCTTCAGAAGAGGATGCAAACATGAAGCCTGATGAGCCTGTGGAAACGCACTCGCCTTTTACTGCCAAAACTAAGTACTGGCAGGAAGAGCCGAGGCTGCAGCTCTGGCCAGAACACAGCAGCTTTCCAGGTGCCTTCTCCAGAAGGATTAGCTCTCAGAACCTTTTCTTCTCAAAATAGGATGTGGAAAAAAATGAAGCTGGAGAGCAGACAACAGATAACTGTCAATTTGGGGCCCAGGAGGAGAACCAGGGACATATTCTAGGGGCAGAAAAATGTATTAGATGATAGTTTGTCGGCAGCTGCCATTTTAGGTGAGACCTGATGACTGAGATCTTATTATCTATACTAACAAACCCCATACCCTATAGCCATGTATTTAAAGCACCACACTACAAACAGCCATACAAAGCACCTAACTTACAGGTCATAAAGGCATTCCAGCTGCTGGAAAAGCAGATAATCTGCAGGTTGTAAATGCATCTGCTATTTGCTGATTATTTTCTTTTTTTAGCCCTTTTCCTTCTTGGTTAGTGCCTTCCCAGTTATAAACAGTGCTTTAGTGCATTCTGTTTGCCCTCCTCCATCACAGACCTTGCACGCCTTTGCAGTTACAACTAAACAGTCAGCTTTCTCCTTTTCAGATTCCGTCCATTTAACACTTTACTCCTAACTGAGTCACCGATACCTGCACTTCATACCCACTGCAAAAAACATTGTAGGAAGACAATGCTGTGCCTGCCAACCTGCACATGACAAGGAACTTGCCTATGGGAACTGCTTGGAGAAGTGCCCAGAGGGTAAACCACTGCAAATTTAGATTTCTCACATTGGTGTCTATCTTGGAAACCGTGTAGGGAGCAAGAATTCTTTCAGGATCAACACTCTCTGTCTGGCTTCACATCTTCACCTCCCTCCCAAAACCCCAGTGGGGCACTTGGACCCAGTCCCCATAAACAGATATGGAAAAGCCATGAGACAGAATGGGAAGTGGTCGAGAAGCAGTTTCAGAGTGTCAGAAGTTCCCTTTCCTTTGGAAACCTCTATCTCACATTTCCCCTCCCCCCCCCCCACACACACATACTCTCCAGGATTTGAGCCAGACTAATGATCAAGTCCAGCAAAGTCACACCTGCTGTGTTTGGATTTCAGGAGACTTCATGGTCAAGTGTCTTGAAGTCACATATTAACAACCCTGTTAAATTGTGTTGGCAAATCTCCAACTGATACCAAGTTCAAGGCAATGTCCCAGTTTGAAAGCAGTGTGGAAGACTGGTAAGTTTAGAGCTCTGTCATTCATACAATGTCAACACCTAGCCAGAAACAGGTGGAATTTCAAGAAGCCCAAAAAGGGAAAGAACTTGACAGCATTACTTCCTAGATGCCACAGCCAAGTTCAGACAACATACAGTACCTTACAGTACATATATATTTTAATGAGATTCCTCTAATTATTAAAAAGAATGCCTAAAAAACCCATATGGAAAGTACAATTTGACAGTTTTGTACATTGCACCTATCCAGAAAACTGCTTAAAAACATATCTGAAACTTAGAACCTGCCTTAGCAGATTTTAAAGAAGCAGCATTTAAAACAGCATCCTTGGCCATGGGTTTTCCCAGCACATCTCAAACTGTGGATTCAGTCTCCTTACTGCTCAGTGCCTGTGCGACTCGACACACGACATATTGTACTGGGTCAGACCAGGCTTGGTCTCACCTCCAGCCATGGTTGTCACTGTGCGCTGCTTCTAACAAAGACAAAAACTCCCCAGAGTCACAGTAATGCAGAATCGTGGAATCACAGAATGACTTGGTTGGAAAAGACCTTTGAGATCACAGAGTCCAGCAGCAGCTCTCCACTACTAAACCACATCCCTGGACACCTCATCTGTCTTTTAAAATACCTCAAGGGAAGGGGTCTTGACCACCTCCCGGGGCAGCCTCTTCCAGTGCCTGATAACCCTTTTGGTGAAGAGATTTTTCCTGATGTCCAATCTGAACCTCCCTGGATGCAACCTGAGGTCATTCCCTCACGTCCTATCACTTGTCACTTGGGAGAAAAGACCAACATCCATCTTGCTACAACTTCTTTCAGATAGTTGTAGACAGTACTAGCTCCCCTCAGCCTTCTTTTCTCCAGGCTAAATAAGAACCCATCCATAAGTGTGCCGATTCCTATCACAAGCCAGATATTGTTTTCTCATTAAACAAGGCTGTCGAGCTGCTTTAGCCTATATTTTAGGATAAATGTGTAAAAAGGAGCACTTGTACAGTTTTTCTAACATACATATGTTCTAAACTTCACAGCTGCTACTTCCAGTTTCCAATACACCCCCAACCCTAAAATACCTCACAGAACCAACTCACTCATTTGTACACTTACCTACTCTCCATCATCACCAGGTGATTGCTCCCATTACCTTCTCTGTACAGTTCAGTGACATTAACTGCTGCAGTGTTACAGTTCACACAGATGCTGGCAGAGAGCAAAACGGTAATTTCTTTATTCTGTGTTAAATCTTACAATTGTCACTAGCCAGCAGCTGCTCTCACTAAGGCTGCATCCTTCTGAGGGGAATCAGACCAGAACATGTAATACTTAAAGGCGTTAACACTGATTTGTCAGGGTTGTTTTGTCAGTTTATACAGGCCAACGCAATAATGGTTTTGGTGGTGGTGGACACTTCAGCACTGCTGCTGGGTGTTGCTACGCTTGGGTCTGAACAACAGGCAGTTAAATTCCAGGTAACTGTACACCATTCAGGTCTGGCTTGTCTGAAATACTTTGTATGGGCTCTATTGTCACACATCTGCCATCACTCTGGCTACTCTTTAACCTACTCTTACCAGACCATCGATTCAGCCCATCCCTTCTTCATACACATCACATGCGCACGCTCTTCTTCCCACCAGCTAAAATGTAATCACGCAACTCTGACCATTCCCACTGTGCTGGATAAGCATAATACCAGATTTTGCAGTGAGGAAAGCCTATGCTCTAATTTCAGCTAAGCCTTGTGTAGGTAACTCCATTTTCTAATGCATGTTTTTTAAGACAGTGTTTCTCTCTAGAAGTGACAACACAAGGCACTGGTATGCAGAAAGGCCAATGCTGATACTTATTCCTATAGAAATCAAGGCCATCCTTGTGCTGGTGGAATGCCCTAAGTCAGAGAGGTGAAAGGAGGGTCCACCTGCAGGGAGGGCTGAACAGGACAGGTGACCCCTGACTGGCCAGACTTCACTGGAACAGGCTGCTCAGGGTTCCAACACACCACAACTTGGCAATATCATTTTCCAGCAAAAACTTTGTACCCGTCATTATGCTTTTAAGTACTTTCAAGTTTCTTTACTGTAGAGAAGAACTAGGATCTATCAGCAGACCGGGAAGAAAGCAATATCATCTGATGCTTTAAAAATGGAAATACTAAAACAAATTTACTGCTTGGCAGTGATGACACAAATGACAAACTCTGTACTAGAATGGTGTTCAGAGTGACACACGCAGGGTATAGGCAGTTTGACCTGAGTGCCTTTCAAACAACCAGCACTTATTCTTTCAGATTTGTTTACCTACCCCAAGAACACATTTTTATTTATTTTCTTATTTCTATTTCTGGCCCAACACCAGCACAAACTAAACTGAAACAGACGAATGGGTGCTTGGAAGAGCCTCAAGACCAAGTATACAGTGAATTCACTGTTAATAATACTCCAATTCCCCTCTGTGCCTATACGGTAGCTAACGTCAGCTCTGTCTGATACCAAAAAAAAAAAAAAGCTCTTGCGTGCAGCCTTCATTTGATTTCAGCTGCTTTCACAGAATCAGAATGGTTTGGGTTGGAAGGGACCTTGAAGATAATCCAGTTCCAACCCCCCTGCCAAGGGTAGGGACACCTCCCACTAGCTGCTCAAGGCCCTATCCAACATTTCCAGGGTGGGGGCATCCACAACTTCCCTGGGCTTTATTCATGTCAGGCTTCTGAGAACTCAACACCTGCAAGCAATGCACACTGTCTGAGAGAAAAATCTTCCTGGGCACACAGCAAATGCTGATTCACAGGGTGTGTTTTCTATCAAACCAATTCGCACAGGAGCCAAGCATGTCAGATAAGCACAATAAACAGCTCTACACACCTCACTTGTGACTAATTCCTCTTTCTCCTGCAATGACAGCCAGCTGGGAATCAATCTAGACCCAGCCCTGCAATGTCAAATGAAGTAGAAAGGCTAACTTCACTATTCAGACCTACTGACTTGCTTTTAACTGAATTCAGGAGACAGGCTGATCTTCTGGTTTTCTTTAAAGGGACATTTCAAAATTGCCGTTTCAGAGACTGAAGAAAATCACTCTTATAAAGGATACTTTAACTTGTTCTCTATTTAAGAAGTGCCATAAACATTTTTCCCCCCTTGAAATAGTAATAAACCATAGTCAAAGACACCAAATCCCTTGTCTCATGTGACAGTCAATGCGCAAAGCAGCACTCGAAAGTCCAAGATAAAGTCAAATGAAAACTGCTACCAACCTGGATATAAGAAGTGAGGACGTCATCCTTACACGAACTACCAGGCTCAGGCAACACATTTGCCCAACACAAGGAAACATTTACACACTTTTAATGAATGCAACTCAACTGCGATTTGTTCCCAGCACCAATTATTTTGGATATACACACCTGTGCTCCTGGTACAGGGCCGAAAGGGTTTGGTGGTCTCATGACTGGCTGACTGTATATTAAGGTTGGCTGTGTCATTACCGGTATGCCTCCCATCTGTGATGGCTAAAAAAATCCAGACAACATCAAGTCACAAACAGCATCGACATTTGGCAAGTATTTATGGAATGAAGAATGGTAAATTTTGGTCAAACATGCAATAATATAAGCTTTTTCTACAATATTCTGCAAATAATGGTTACCAGAAAAAAACCCATCTTTTTAAAGAATACTCTCAATAACAACTAAGCCCATTTCCATTTAATGTCTCACTGCAGAGACCTGGAACACTACAATAATTGTTTAAGCTCATGCTCCCCAAACAGAGGTCTGACAGCATTTCCCTGTCTGCCTTGGAAAGCTCAGGAAGTGTTTTGCAGATATCAATGCAGAGCTGATAGAACTCAAAAAAGTGAAAACCAGAGAGCTCTATGTCCAATTAACATTAAGTCATTAGGTAATGAAAGTCTGAAGTGTTACTGACACACTGGCTGAGCCAGAATTAGAGTATGACATACATCAATGGCCTTAGAAGTCAGGTTTTGTTTATTTAATGTAGACGCCCATCTCTGGTGCTGCTTTTGGCACTTCCTCTAGGCGTGGGTTGACACTCAGCAGCAGTCCTGCTGAAGCAATCCTCGTTCCAAGCAGCTTTTCCTTGACTAATCCTGGTACTCCTCCTATCACTCCAACCAGCTATTTGGGCAATCACACAGGGAACCCATTCAAGAAACTAACCCTGATGAAAACACCCTACAAAAACGTAAGTTAAAAATAACTGCTGGCACAACCGAGACACAGGAACCAGTAGTCAGAGATGCCAAAGTACTCATGAACTGCCTGTCCCAATACGCCCTCACCAAGGAAAAAGCTTGCTCCTACACTGCCACTGAGAAATGTCCTGACTTAGAACTGTAGTAGTGCCTAACAGTGGTTGTAAAATGGGTCACCGTTTCTGAGATTCCCTGATAGAAATGTCCTGAGGAAAGTCTGAATGAGCCAGGACAGTTTTGGGCATGTAATAAAGCCTACTGGTCCTCCTAGAATGGCCCTTTTCCCCACCTGCTCAGACACAACACGTTTTTGAACAAGGAACTCAGGATAACAGAGCTATGGCTCCTATTAATTCCAGTTTCCATTTCACGTTGGCATTTAAGCCCCATGATGAATGGTGCTTTACAACACATGAAGATTACTTTCTGTACACTAGATGCTACCTTCTCCAGCTGCTCAATCAAGATAACTAAGAAAAAGCTTCCAGCACCATCAGCGTAAAGTCATGTTACTCAAGTCTGAATCAATGCTAACAGCAGCTTAACCACTACCACTTTGCACAGAACACGCGTGAGTCCACAGATGGGTAATGGGAAACTCAAAAGACCTTTGAGAACACAGCTGGCCACTTTTGCAGCTCACTTACTGAGAATATACAAATTATAAACCATTAATCTGATTATATGATGAAACATTTACCTTATTTTTGTTATATTAATCTGTGAGCCATTTAACAGAACAAAAGTTCCCTCCTAGTTTATTCACCCAGCAAAGCTGTGCTACACCAGAACCACACTCAACAAGAAGGGTGAAGGCATGTTGTTGTAGAAATATTTTAAATTTGAGGTAAGAACAAAAATTTGAACTTCTCGCAGCAAGAAGCAGTGAGGTGTGGTTTACATCAAAAGCCTTCCTGTATAGGCCTGTAACCAAGAGACCCGATCCTCAGCTGACACTGCAGCACATGGCAGTGTCAAACGTGTGGTCTGGTAGCAGTGATCAGTACAGACATCTTTTGCTGAGGTGGGGAGCAAGAATTTAAGGAAGGTTTTGCTTTGCTGATTAAACATTCTCATTCTTAATGTAGCCAGCTACACTCATAGGATACACTTATTTCAACACCAATAAAGCTCACCAAGGATAGGCACTGTCTTAATTAAGAAGCTTATGAAAAAAAAAACCAAAACTAACTGAGGTATGAAAGGGCAGACAATTTCAGGCAAAACCCACTGAAGTAGTTCAGAAAAACAGGATTTATTGATTTGGTGAAGAATGAACCAATAGGAGTTGGAAGTCAGTCTTCAGTAAAATAGTTTAGAAAAACAACTGCTACCAAAACTATAAGCAATGAAATGATACATAGTATCAGACTTTTGAGTTGCAGGAGTTCCACTCACCATCCCATAGCCCATCATTCCTGTCGGCGTTGTGGCAGGATACGCCATTACCGGTGGTGCCTGGTGTGAAAAACAGTAGTGAACTGAGAGGAGAAGAGATCAGCTGCACAGGGGTAAGACAATGCTTTCTAAGGGTCAACTGCAGCACTGAGCTTATTATGAATACAGCAAAGAATAAACAGGATTTGCAGCCTTGTGTTAAGCATACCCAAATTATTTCAGATGGAATGAAACACCTAGGCTACAGTTTCTAGGCTATTTAGACAAACCTATCATGATATATTTGCTTTTAACCTGTTTGGATTCTGGCTGACTAAACTAAACTGCAAGCTTCCATACTCTCAGCGTCCTGTTCACAGAATGCAGTGTGAGACAGAAGGGAAAGAGAAAAAATTCAGGAAATGGAAGCACTTTTTTTCATCCCATTAAGTATATACTTGTATTTCAATAACAGAAGTACTAGTGGACAAGAAATCTTAAGAAAGAATTTTAAAGGATGAAAGACCAAATTAATGTTGCTTCTGTCCACATTACAGGAACTCTCTTCTCCTTAGCCAGGATGTAAATGCCATGGGGATTCTCCTACCATGCTTCAATATAAACTCAGCTCTGAGCATCCAACTTGTTTCCTCTCACCCACTCGCTCTGTACAGTGAATTTGAACAGGTTGAAAGTCCTCTTAGTACTCTGCAGATACATTAATATTACCCTTAACCCAAGCTAACTTTTATGAAGTTACACTAAGATTGCTGTCAACAGACAAAACTGGGGGTGAAGCTACTGATAAAGACACTCCAACTACACTCACAGGATACACTTATTTCTACATCAATAAAGCTCACCAAGAATAAACACTCCTGATTTTTAAAAGTTTATGAGAAAAGCATAACTGATGTAAGGAAAGGGCAGCTGTTTTGTAAACAACTTGGCCAAAAAAAAAAAAAACCAAACCTAAAAAAAACTAAAAAAGAGCTGGTAACATATATTAAAGACAGTTCTTCATATCTGTACCGTATTCTTTGTTTTACTGTTTCATTCTCTGCTTTTTAAATTAGTATTCATTCTTACAAGCACAAAAAAATGGGGTTTTTTTTCAATCTATACATAGGTGCTTAAAAACTTTCATGTAATTTGCTGTTACCCTACCTCTTGGTTAGTCTAATTCTCCTGCTGTTGCTGTGGGGATTACTATTCATGACAAGACAAAGACCACGTGCATTTCTTGCTACACAAAGATTACTGATATAGATAAGAGGGAAGTGACAGAATATTAATAACACTGGAGGAGTTAGAGCAGAGAAATTGTAACATCAAGAACAGGACATCAGCAAAGCCGCCTCTGAATTCAGTTCTACGCTATCAGCTACCTCTCCATGGACAGCAGCCAGTGCCACTGGAATTTCAACTGCCATCAGAACAGATTTCCTCCATCTCCAATTACCTAGACTGTCCACTATCCACATACTTCTAACAGCTGGCAAAGCTACCCCGAGTATCACATTATTGTCCTTTTGTTTGTGTACGCCTTCCACGCCTACACCCACGCACAAACATGCTGACTGCATTTGAGTGCTCAAGTATGGACCTACCATCCTTTACTTAGAGTTACCCTGCAATAAAAACAGAATACAGGGAAAGACCAATATCGCTGTTGACACAAATTAAAAAAAATCCTTTGAAATGAAAGATTGCATTCCTCAGACGCAAGCGTGGGTTATTGCTTGCCCTTTGTAAGCTGTCAGCATGGATTTTTTTCTTTTTATATGAGCATGACATATTGGTCTCTCCCCACTCGAAAGATAAAATAAAAATTAAAAGAAAATCAAGTTCTACTGTAAATGTGGATAAAGTGCCAAGTGTAACAGAAGGCCAAGGTTTCATGCAGTTATTCAAACACAAACATCTTTATCTTCATTCAAAAGTCACCAAGTGCATTGAAGGCAGCACAGACACACGCCCCAGCTCTCCGGCAGCAAATGGTACAGTTTGAAGCAAGGAAAAATAATCTCAGTATTTCCCATGCCATCAATCAAGTGAATAGCCTGCAGATCACCTATGGAGTTTGTGTATGCTAGGAAAAGCTCAACTTTCGGCACACCAAAGGTTTTAAAATGAGAGATGTGTAAATAGCAAGGAGGTTATGAGATTCTGCAACAGCAGCAGTTAATATCGCATGCCAGTCGATTGCAAAAAGGCTGTTGGTTGTTTCACTTACGTATTGTGGAAAATGCATGCCATTCTGTATTTCCCAGGGAGAACAATTACATAATGCAATAACACTGGATTAGAAGCAAATACTTACACAAGGGAATATACACAGATAGCATTTTTAGTTCACAAATACACTGACTGTTTACCCCAACACATTCTTGTAAGTCAATCCATTTATTGAGACAACATACACCTGTGATACTGCCATCGTTACTGGGTTTGCAATTGTTTTGCACGGTCCATTTATTTGGCATATGCCTTTTTCCCAAAGACAAGAAAGTCTTATTTTCAAAAGCATATTTATTTAGCAAGCAGCAGCAACTCCACAATAAATAGACCAGCAGAGGAAGACAGTATTTTTTCCCCTAGATTATTTCTGTTTGAAGACTTATATGTTAATAAAACAGTTTCACAGGAAGAGAAGTGTCTCAACACCATCTCTAAATAACTGTTGATGTACTGACTTCTCACAAGAAGATGTATACACAAGACATTTGTTATTAAACAGTTTTCAAGCACACAAGTAAACACCAAACCACCAGTTAAAGCAGGCAAGTAGTTACTCTCTCTTCAATATCTACACCTCCCACCCAGTAAGGTCCACAAACATTTGTAGCTACACAAGTGTAGTAAGGCAGTAAGAGACTCGCAGCAAGGAAGAGGTGGTGGATCCTGGGAGACAAGCACTCTCTTTCCAAATGACAGAGTCATAGAACAGTTCATGTTGGAGGGGACCTTAAAGATCACCCAGTTCCATCCTTCTTGCCATGGGTAGGGACACCTCCCACTAGACCAGGCTGCTCAAGGCCCCATGCAACCTGGCCTTGAACACTTCAAGGGAGGGGGTGCCCACAACTTCCCTAGGTAACCAGTCCTTCTGGCCAGCCCTCATTGTTAAGAAATTCTTCCAAATGTCTAATTTAAATCTCCCCTCTTTCAGCTTAAAATTGTTACCCCTTGCCCTATCCCTGCACTCCCTGATAAAAAGCCCCTCCCCAGCTTCCCCATGCACTCCCTTCAGGTACTGGAAAGCTTCCCTGGAGCCTTCTTTTCTCCAGGCTGGGCAACCCCAACTTTCTCAGTGAATCCACACCCTTGTATGATTACAGTGTGGATTCAGCCTCACCCACTCAGAATCAGATGCAATAAATCCTCAGGGGCCATTTGTTACCTGTTCTGTCCTTTTACAGTTCTCCAGGTCACTGGTGAAAGGGCAAGTAGGATTCACATGCAAAAATGTTCCATTAGCATTGTGAAAACTACTCATATGGACTCTGAGCCTCTTTTGGATTTGGCTTGTAATTAAGAATGGTCTCTCCACTTGTTACACAATAATCCTTGCCAAGTCTACCTGCTACAATAGACCTTATGCAGGCAATTGCCAAAACCAACATGCATTAAAAACTGCACACACTGGGGCAGAAAAGCAGTGGTTAGGTATGTTAAGAAAGCTATGGCCCACATCACTGCACAGACACGTCTACAGTTATCAAGAGGATTTCTCTCTCAGCTTGTTCTTGCCTCCAGAATAGGCTGGGTTGTAACGTGTGTGTACCTGACCTATCAGTGCACCTGAAGAACAATTTCAACATTTCTGCTTTTCTAGACTGTGAAGTAGCACACTGTCCCCTCCTCAGAGAATTTAGTTTTACATCAGTGGTGAAACACGAAGGCTGCTACCTTGCCATGAGAGAGGGTAGTTAAACACTAAAGTTTATGCTGAACATGCAGATGTCGCATCACAAACTACTTACTAGAACCACACAGCTTAGAAAAACAAGTCCAAGCAGTATACATCTCAAACTGACCACTTCTTTCGTATTCTACTACCCTTTTACTGTAACTTTCAGATTTCTGCTAAAATATCTAAGTTGCTGGAAACACACTATTTAAAAATTAGTATTTGCTTACCAACGTTGGAGCATTCCAGGCAGTTGTGGGTGCAATCTTGGGTTGCCAGTTGGAACCACCTGTTAGTTTCTTTTCACCTGGCTGAGTCCAGTTTACATCACTTCAAATAAATTTTTTTAAAAATTGTTAGAAAACATTGAAGCTCCCTCAGGTAAACACTGTTTCCACTTGGAAATGCAGCTTCTTTTGTTAGTGAAGAAACTCATTTAGGAAAGGAGTTGATAAAAGGTCTCATGACAGCTCATTTGGGCCAGGAAAAGTAAAGTGAAGTGTTGAACATGAGCCACCTCAGCTTTACCTAACCTCGACTTCAAGCTCCCCAGTATATGTAAGTCAGCTTAGGTGACTTGCCTTGGGTCGAGATAGTTTAGTTAGGAGCAACTGCATTCTACATCTCAGTATGACTTCAGAGCTGGCACAGATGGTGCCAATAAGCCTGAAACTTGCTAATCACATTCAACTTTGCTGCTAGCATAGAGGTTCACTACTCTAGAATACGCTCTGCTGTAAAATTCACTTCTCCAAAGGTCAGCCACAAGTTGGAGGTTGTAGTTTCAGTCTTTAATACAGCTTTGCAGAGACTCAGACCACAGAAGCATTTATCAGCTGTGCTAAGACTACCTACAACTACAAAGAAACACTTCCTAAATATATACAAAGCCTGAAAGGAATCAGAGACAGGAGGACATCTTGACAGAATTATAGAATGGCTAGATCGGAAGGAATCATGAAGGTCATCTAAATCAAAATGCTCAACTTTTGATCAAGAATACTCACTTTTTAGTAGTTCCGTTTCCAATGCCCAAATCTGTCACAAAGTAGAAAGAGATACTACTGAAATTCTATTCATTTAAAAGAATTAAATGAGTGTTCATATGTTAGTGGTTCAATACTTACTGCCTACAAGATTGGCTAAAGATGAATCCAGATCATCTGACACTAATTTGTTAGGTGGTACTTTGGCAACTGGAAGACTCTGGTTTTGAGAGGCCACTGTTGGTTTTAGGAGACCACCTAGTTCATCAAAGCCTTAGAATGATAAACACGAAATAAGTGATTTGAATCACAGGCCTCCCATGAATGTTGCAACAATTCAATTAAATAGATTGCAAGTTCAACACAGCAGCTACAATACAAAATTTAACTTAGTGATGTTACACTACACAAGAATAAAACTGATTATGCCTCTTGAGAAAGGAGATACTACAGAAAGGAGATTTCTCTTTACTGGTCTAACCTATGTGACATCAATTTTACATGGAATCGATTCTCAATGAGTGCAAAGCAGTCAAAACGTAAAACCAAATAAAGAATAAATTTCTAAAGTATACTTATATTAGTCTTATAAAAATGCAGTTGATTTTAACCAATCACTGGTTTGCCCAGAAAAAATCTGATGTTAATAGTCTGACGTCAAACAACCAGAAAGTATTTACTTTCCAGATCCTCAAAAGAACAGCAAGAGTACTATGACTACAATCCAAATTAGCTATGTATAATTTGATAATTTATCATTTTCTGAAATAATCTTAATATTCAAAGAGTAACATGTAGGCAGAAAAGAACAGAAATGTGTTGCAGATAGATAAAATTAAGATAGAACTTTATGTCTTCCAACAACTCTCTACAGATAAAGCCATTATTTCAGCTGACAGCATGTAAAAACAAAAGCTTCACTGTGTGAAGTTCTAATGGACAAAATATTTAAGCGAAGGCAAGCAAAGTAAGCATTTCAGCAGGGTGCATATAGAAACAGTGTATAAGGAAAGATTATTTGATTAATAAAGAAAACGTGGATGAAGAATGGTGCTCTTCTCTTCAGCTGAAACATGATCATAGCAGTATGAGTAAATACAGATTTATACTTCAAGAATAAAAGATGTCAAAGGACACAAGTCATCTGTTTTAGAAAGTGTCTTACCACCAGAATCTAGGACAACATTAGAAGACTTGTTTCCAAACACAGACTCGAAGTCAACATTAAGGCCAGCTGATGGCTGCGGTTGAGCAACAGGAGATGGAGTGAAGCCTGTGGGGAAAGAGAAAGAAGTTGAATGTTTTCATACAGCGTTTCCCATGAATCCACCTTCTTTATGCAAGGCAAACCAAATAAATACGTAGACTAAGTATCACAGAAAGACTAAGAATACCTCAAAGGTCCAGATTATACCCTAACATCGAGAACCATGTAAGAGAGAGAGCTGGAAGCAGTTTATTTGAAGTTACTTATCCAAAGGAAGTTTTTGTCTGAAAAATAGGACAGACAGCCCAGAAATGACACTCCATCTCCCCCCATTTGCTATATCTGTGGACTAACTATTCACATCTTCCTTATTCTTTTGCCATATACTTACAATACAATTACTAAGAAAATAATAGCTGGCTAGGGACAGAAACTGTTTCAAGATTACCTGCCTGAAGATTACTCCCATCATGTTTCATATTAGTTGAGCAGTTCTCCTAGATGCAACTGGAGCAAGATCCTAACCACCCCAAGGTGCCTGACTAGTAATGACTTCAGTTAGATACTCTCAATACTAGTAATTTTTAGAGCATTGACTTAGTTATTTTTGGACACACATTTTGCATGCAACCATGTTTTGCAGGCAAGTTTCTAGTCATTATGGCAAGATACAGGGAGTTAAAGACAAGTTTCAACTCCTGTTCCTGTCTGAACTTAGTCCCTTTGTCATCTCCAGTCTATCTGTAAAGCAGCATTCTCCAAATACACAGTTTTATTCGATACTTTGAAAGTTTACTGCAGCACTGCACAGTGTCTGACAGCATTAAGTTGCTAGTTCAGTAATGTGGAAGCAAAAACCAATCTGCTTCTGAAGTTGTACTTAATAATATATGTATGATCATGCACACCAGTGTGCACGTACAACATTTGAATATTAGAGGCAATTAGAGAAGTAATTATTACTCTACTCAAAAAGCACCAAAAAATGCAATGTCACCTTGAAAAGCAGCTCTTCTAACAGAAATTGTGACATTATGGTGAAATAAAAGGATCGCAAATACTTCAGCAGTAAAACATTGCAGTGAGTAGAAATAACTGATCAAGAATATTACTTGGATTTCATTTCACTTGTTGTGACAGCACCCCAGTTCAATCTTACTGTTCTCCTGAAATAAGTCACACTTCACCTAAAAAAAAATTAACAATTACAGAATGCTATCCTTGAACATCAACTCCTCAGAAGTTTGGATTACCTGTTCCTTCCCATTTGTCTTACAGGAACACGTAAGACATAATCCTAAACCATCTATCTCTAAAGATTTAAACATACTTTTCACTGAAAACAAACCAAAGGAAACTGCATACAGCAAAACATGGGAGGCAGTAATGTGGGAAAAGCTAGGGAGTAAGTAAGCAACAAACCAAAATGAGTATCTTTATGGCAAGTATATCATCAAGTCATAACAAGCCATTTCAGAGACTCTCAACTATGGATAGGAATTCCTTTGATGGGATGTCCTGCAACTCTTAAAACTGTGCCGGTACCAATAGAAAACATGACTTAAAACAGCTCATATTTTTTCATTAGAAAATGGCTTTGACTGAAACAGAGTTTCCTGCTCTTACATTTTAGAAGTTTCAAGCATTACGGAGCTAACGAGATGAGAGGAGCCAGAAGACAAAAAAAATGCATAGGCCACCTTTGAGTCAGCCTTTGAAAAAGATCAAATTCTACTCTCTAATCCTAGCCAATCCTAATCCTCGACCACCAGCTCAGGGCATTTTGTCTAACATGGATGTTATCAAAGGTGCAAAGGTCAGTATTTTTAATGGAGTTCCTTCTAGAGGAAAAAACAACAAGACTTGACAGAAACTAATCATCCTGCTTTTTGGATATGAAACTAAGTGAGCAGAGTCATCAGTAGTATTTAACCTTTCACTAAACGATTAGCTAATTTCTATTCAAAGACACTAAATCAAAATGTGATTTTAAGGTGCATTAGTTCTTAAATGTTCCACAAGCCATTTACTGAAAGTATTCTTAAACCTCTCACAGCAACAATATTAACTCTCCCTGTTCAACCAGGTTTAGACAGATTATCATTGTCACAGTCTACAGTTCCTCTGGCAATTGTCAGGATGGTATTTCAGAACCAGCATGAGTACTAGGTCACTACACAGACATTATACAGCCGCAAAAAGGATTAGCCAGTAATTTAATCATAAAATGGTTTGGGTTGGAAGGGACCTTAAAGATCATCCAGTTCCAACCACCCTGCCAGAGGCAGGGGCACCTCCCACCAGATCAGGTTGCTCAAAGGCCCCATCCAGCCTAGCCTTGAACACCTTGGTGGTGGAGGGGCCTCTATGACTTCTCTGGGCAACCTGTTCCAGCGCCTCCCCACCCACACAGAAGAAAAAGTTCTTCTTAATGCAGCTGATTTTTCTCTCATGTTCTGTTGCAAAGCTTTGTACTAGTTTAGTGCACTGTTTAAGAGTAATATAAAATAAATGCCACAGGCAGCAAGAACATCCCAATCGTGTTTATCTTAAACGCAATGAAGTAGAGTAAGATGAAACATGCAAGTCTTGCGTGCGGTATGTAGCAACACGTAAACTACAAGAGATCCTGAAATGGGGAGATACTCATTTCATCTTTAGACTGCAGCTTAGCACAAACTGAAAAAATATAGTATATCTGTGACAACACACCTAGTACAAGCACAGGAATAAAAGGTGGAGTCATTATAATAATGCACTTCTGTAGCCAATAACACACCTAGTGGTTCTAGGCACACAACACATTCAAATCTGTTTCTGTGGTGAGGCTTTATCCCATTACCTACCTCCAAATAGACCAGCTACAGAAGAAGGCTCATTGCGGAAATGAGAAGCGTTAGGGTAAGCTTGAGGACCACAAAAAGAATCTGATAAGGCATATCACACAAAAGAGAAAGCCAGGGAAGGAGAAGAGGGAGAGTTACAGAAAGAGAACCAAGATATACAGTTTATCTGCTATTAAAAACTTTAATGTCAGGTCAGTCTATAAATCCACACTCTTAACACAGAACTAATGGAATGAAGTCAATACATGGACATACAGTAAGAAACAAGTTTACATCATCTATAACACAGAAAGGGAAAACACTTTCAAATTTACAGCTATATAAGGATTTTTTTTTCCAAGCAAATGCCATCTTTTACACCCTTGGAAGAAGAGAGTGTAAAAGCTTCAAGGCATTTTTCTTATACCTGAAACATAAGGATACAGCCCAATAGTTGATTCATATTTGGTTGCCACAAAGGGATTTAGTTCAGTAAATGGATTGTAATGATCTAAAGAACCAGAAAGAGTCATTTTAAATCCACATTCACATTATTGTAGCACTGTGTTTGTGCTACAATCAGAACTGCATTTACATTTCACACACCAGCCTGTCAGTTCACACTTTGCTTCTAGATACATCTTTAGAGAATGGCAGGGAATTCAATGTATCAATGCCATCCACCTCCAGTAACTTTCAGGGCTGTCCTATAGCAAATACTACGCAAACCAGTAACTACCACAAACGCCCACCATGCTCCTTGTTCACAGCCCCATGCTTCTTGTATGACTGCAGAACAAATTATACAAAGAAAACTGATCTGATCGAGAAGCAACCCTACTAAAAAAAGCTGTATTTCAAACGACCATTCTACATTCGTAGGAACCATACACATTTTACTGGAAGCATGGGAAAGCAATTAGAAGCATAGGCCAGATTACTACACAGTTGTACCAGCTTAAATTATTTGTACACTACTGCCTCAGCCAACTAATCCTGCCTGGGAACTGTGGAGAGAAGTTCACAGCAAGAGTTCTTGTGCTTGATCTTGCTTGCTTTCTCTTCTCCACTAAACAAAGTAAAGTTAGGAAACTAGTTAGCTAAGGTGACAAACTACAGGTGGTATGAATATCTCTGAAGAGATCCCTTTGTTTT
Organism: Piaya cayana; assembly: GCA_013389865.1. Taxonomy (NCBI): domain Eukaryota; kingdom Metazoa; phylum Chordata; class Aves; order Cuculiformes; family Coccyzidae; genus Piaya; species Piaya cayana. The sequence goes on along the minus strand of WAAB01004492.1, from coordinate 31,886 downwards.
ATCTCTGATAAAAACTATCAGAGATATCAATGATCTCTCCATTATAAAAGTCTGGATTTTACTGTGATCAATTCTAGTGGGTTTCAACCTGCAAAACAAAGTCCTGTTAGTGCAGCACAATTGCATTTAAACTTAGCTTTGTTTAAGAACAGAACTGACAAAATTCACTGACTTTTAGTCAATGACAGCTTAATTCTCCATGTTGAAAAGGTATCAGATTACTATGCAACTGCACCAACAGAAATGTTAGAAGGGTTTCTAATACAACAGCCATGCTGAATCATCTCCAAAGTAAGATTTCAACAGGTCTAAAACCTTGAGCCATCAGTTTAATGCTTAGTAGGTAAAAAAGTATGAGTAGACCACGCACCAGAACAGGCATGGTTTTACCAGCTTTGTTAATGCAAACATGATGGGGGGAATCACCCATTACTAAAAGACATTATATTAAGCTCCTATATGTAAAAAGGACAACTAGACCTGAGGAAAAAAGTAGCAGCATTTTCTTTTCATTCTGAGGCATACACAGTATTTTATCTTAAAATTCGTAAGCATAAGAAACTGCTTAAAACTGCACTCAAACTACCACTTTAACTATAACGAAGTTCCTTCACCTCAGGCAGAATCTCATCTAGGTAACCAAGATTTTAACACCACTTTCAAGGCCCAATCATATTCTAACATAGCACAAAAATCAGCCCCAAATGACCAGCTTTTAGTTTCTGAAAGGCCACTCAAATATACTTTGGAAACTAAAATAATTTTAAAATCTGTAGGAAACAGGAAATTAGTTTAAAGTGGTACTTTACCAACAAACATTTCATGTGTGGGTGTCCTACTGGTGAAAGTAGATGATACATCAGAAGACACAGACAGATGAGCAGCATCGTTAGTTTTTGTAAGGAAAGGATTTAGGTTTGGAATGGCATCGTCAACACTATCAACAGTAGCAGAAAAAGGATCTGTTCAGTTCCAGAGAGCAAGAGAAAGAAGAAAAGGGAGATGGATTTAGTTACATGCTACTTCCTAAGTATAGAAGAGTTAAGAAGAGTCCAGAAGTATAGTTTTCTCCTGACTTCTCTACAGTTGAGACGACCTAGCTTATTGTTTCATTTTCAATTTGTGCAGAATTATCTATTCTCTGCTCAAAAAAAATACTACCGATATTAGCTACACATAAGTTGGGTTTTTATTTGTTTGTTTAGTTTTTTTAAAACTTACTACCATCTTGGTCTTATAAAATGTGCTTCTTCCACAGCATGTTTTATAACACAAATTAGTATGTTACTCCTCTTTAAACACAGTCACTCCTCCTCACTTGGTCACATTCTGGCACTTGCAACAAACTCCCTGAAGCAGAGACTGCCTCTTCGCTTAACAGAACCGCAGGTGCTAAGGGAAGATTTGCTGCAATACAATCTTCAGAATAGCTTTAAAAACCAAAACAAAAGAGCTGTACTGTTTCTTCTTCTTCAAACTGTTTATGGATTTTTTTTTTTAACTGGGTATCTTGACATTTTCAAGAGCTATGAATACACCATGGACAAAAGCACTTCCCTTACTACCTGGGGCATCAGAAGGAACAAGCTACTTGTAGATACACCATTAGCTGCAAGTAAGCAAAAACCTGCCCTGCTTTAAGGGATAACAGCCCACAAACAGCAATGAGGAAAACATTCACTATTAACTGTTGCACCATACTGGGGAATGAAGGACACATGGGTCTATGCGAGTCACTTTTGAGTTTCGAGACTTCCTTATGATGGATACAATTGCCAGGCTAAAATACTCCTGGTACTCCAGGATCTAACAGACAAACAGGATAGGAAAGGAAACTACAAAACTTGCTGACAAAAGGAGCTGTGGTTCAGCTGTCTGGCTTCAAAGCATGAGAATCCTTGATGAAAAACTCAAGAACTTGCTAGCAAAACCAGCAAGAGTTGCAAACCCTATGGGCTTTACCACAGTGCCTAGAATTGCAACTTATTCTTCTAGGAAAAAACACTGCAGAAAAATGCCTGAATAATAAATACAGAGGAAATTTCTGAAGTGCTTCAGTTTCTGCATTTTTTTAAACCTGTTCAGATTACCAATTTATTCATAACTCTTGTTAATACCACTGTGACGTGTACACTAGCTACAAACCATACGTTATTTCCTCTGCCTAAATCTGACCTCCCAATTCTCAACTATAAATCCCACATGGTCTGGTAACATGTACGTTTCAATCATATGCAAGTCCTAAAGAAAGTAAGATTTTAAAACCATAGCTATTCTTCACGTGCTTAATATACACTTTGGTTTTCTGCAGGCTCAAGGTATCCCAACTCAATAAAACCCGACTTCTCTCCCAGATTCTTAAAATGTAACCAAGCAATGCGTGAAGTACCTTAAAAAAAAAAAAAAACCAAACCAAAAAACCCCACCTGAATCATTCCATCAGCAAAATGTCAGTGCCACACACCGAGTAAAGGATAAGCAGAATAAGTCAATATATTTTTGCAATATATAACAGCAATACAAAAATTGACATTGTCTTACGTATGTTTTTTGGTAGTAATATTACCACCTAATGCACTTGTGGACATGCCAATCAGCCAGTCACCTGAAACAGTCTCCACTTTGAGGGATCACTTTAAACCGTTGTCTGCTTAGATGTTATTNGCCTGAATAATAAATACAGAGGAAATTTCTGAAGTGCTTCAGTTTCTGCATTTTTTTAAACCTGTTCAGATTACCAATTTATTCATAACTCTTGTTAATACCACTGTGACGTGTACACTAGCTACAAACCATACGTTATTTCCTCTGCCTAAATCTGACCTCCCAATTCTCAACTATAAATCCCACATGGTCTGGTAACATGTACGTTTCAATCATATGCAAGTCCTAAAGAAAGTAAGATTTTAAAACCATAGCTACATTATTCTTCACGTGCTTAATATACACTTTGGTTTTCTGCAGGCTCAAGGTATCCCAACTCAATAAAACCCGACTTCTCTCCCAGATTCTTAAAATGTAACCAAGAAATGCGTGANTAAAAAAAAAAAAACAAACCAAAAAACCCCACCTGAATCATTCCATCAGCAAAATGTCAGTGCCACACACCGAGTAAAGGATAAGCAGAATAAGTCAATATGTTTTTGCAATATATAACAGCAATACAAAAATTGACATTGTCTTACGTATGTTTTTTTGGTAGTAATATTACCACCTAATGCACTTGTGGACATGCCAATCAGCCAGTCACCTGAAACAGTCTCCACTTTGAGGGATCACTTTAAACCGTTGTCTGCTTAGATGTTATTCTAGAAGCTGTAGAACAAACAGATCTGACACTAAAACAGGTCAAATTATCTTTTAATCTGCTCCTGCTTGCTTTTTCTGTTGCTGCTTCACCACCTTCTGATTCTATCTGTTTTACTTTCAATTGGAAAAAAACCAAACAAGACATGTCAAACTGAGTATTTCCACACTGATTCATTTGTTTTGCTTCTCAAGTTTAACTATACACTGACAGCTGGCAAATACACCAGACAGCTGGAAGCATCTTGAAACAACCTCAAACAGCTCAGGTAAAATAATATGACAGAAGCTTAAAAAAGGACAAAGTTTTTAATAATATTTCATTTAAACTATTATCCATTTGAATTCTCACATGTGCATTCAACGGGAAAACTGGTACGTCCTACCTTTTGTTCCCAAATCCCAAGATTGTACACAGTTTCACATTTTCTGACTAGTAGTAAGACAATGCAATGCAACTTTAGATTATCAAGATTTTCTCAGACCTGTAATCTGTTCTTAGACTCTTTGTTTGTCTGCCTCATTCTAATTCTAGTCAGTGTGTTCAGCCTTGTCTTAAAACGTGCTGATGCTAGTGACAAAACTAACTGAAAGTTAATTTAGTTTGGGTAATTTATATCCTGCATACCCTGACCTTAAAAACTCCTGATAGCAACACTTCAATGTTTCTAAAGCCCAATTTAGTCCTCGGATGCCTATGGCATCTGTTTGTGCCAATGGACTCACTCTACACCTTCAGGCTATCATTAGGTATTAATGACTCGGGTGCATTTAGAAGAGTCATTTGAATTTTGCAATCTAAGTCATCCAGCTAGAAGTATTTTACCCAAGAAAACAATGACAAAGGTTTCTCAGTAGCTTTTCTTACAGCTTGAAAAAGTAAACTGAAAACATGCAATTACCCGAAAATCTTAAAGGTAATGAAGGCAAGAACTCACAGAGTTTTAACCTCGTTACCTTTAACATTTTTGGAAGTCCAAGAAAAAAAGCAGCAACTCGAATATAATGCTTCTGTACTAATTCATCCTTTTATTATATACCTAGGAGCTGCTGCCTAAGTTTTTTCACAGTAAATGTGTTTATACCATTGCAACTTGTAAACTGGTTCAATACTTTTCTCAAAGTCACCCAATACACCAAATACAAACATCACCATGTCAGAAAATTACCTAAGGGAGGGACGCTGTGCAGTGATTAGAGCACAGGACCGGAAATAGCTCAGGTTCCATTCTTGGCTCTGCCACTGACTTGCCGTATGACTTCAGACAAGTCAATTAATTGCTCAGATTTCCCCATCTGTAAAATGTGGAAAGCACCTCTTATCTACCTCACCTACGTGAAGTGAGCATCTGTAAAGCTGAAGAGATTTATTTTTTTAAATGATGTATAACAGTAAAAAATGGCGATCCCCAAATTTTAGCCTAAAATTTTAGCAGATGACCAAAATCTTCACAGTTAGATAAATATCAGAAGTACCTAGTAGTGCATCAACAGTAAATTAACATATCAAAAACTGTTACCAAAGACACTTACCAGCAGTAACACAACGCTGAACACACACAGACTTTCAGGCTCAATTTTCAGATTAATAACAAAATCCTAAACTGTGATGTGACCTTCAAGGGGAAGATAATTTTCCCTCTTATCTCTCAGCCACAAAACAAATGGGACAAGCTGAAACAGCAGATATTTTCCAAAAAGCTAACAAGATGAGCTCAAACATTTTTCTCCATTTCTAAAGTATAAGCCTATTAAACATGGAAATTTGTATGCATAACTCGATATGTTTCTCACCACATCCTTCTCAGAAGATGCTCTACTCAGCAAAACTAAAAGCAAACTATTTGAATTTTGAAGTTGCCACATATATTAGTACTGCCTTATCCCCCAAAACTGTGTGTTATTTCCCTACAGACAAACGTGAGAAATACAGGAAATGAAGTACACAATAAAAAGTAAACAGGGAAGGGAACACATACACTGCTTACCATGAAGAGATGTGAGATGCTTAGGAAAAGCTATAGCTCATTAAAAGTAACAGTGAAGTGAAACTTCAGATTATTCCCTTGCCTATAAAACTTCCTGAAGCTGCAAGTCCCCATTTTTCTTTTCACAATACAAAGCACTTTTGCAAGCGTCTGGTTTATTAGAAAATAATAATAATCCAGAAACAGTCACATAGTTCAGGAGTTTACCAAGTGTCAGTTATGCAGAAAGGTGAAAAGGAACATCTTGGTAAGAGGTTTTTAATCCTCCTCCAGTATAACCAACGATGCAAGCAGGCAATATACTACCTATATCAGAAGCGTTCTGGAACGCTGCAAGGCAGCAAAGTGAAAAATGTTTTTGAGTAAGTAACTAAATGCTCCAACACTCAACATTCATGGCTTTCTAGAACGCTCTTGCTTGCCTCCTGGGTTTCAGGACTTGTCTGTACCAATAAAGATAATCTAGTATCTCATTCAGTCCATCCTAACGATAATTTGGGTGTTAAGAAAAGTTTTGAAGGGAAGAGCTCCTTATAAATTTTGTCTTGTCACTTAAGGAGATTCAACCACAGCTTTTTGCTAATTTGTCTTTCCAGTTAAATGAAATACAGCAGAGAATTTGTAAGGGTGCCTTATTTTGTTCTCAATATCTAACTCTGGCTTTACGTGCCTTCTGTGCACAGTTCTCAACTGCCTCCTTTCAGGCCTCATCCATATTCTGCCCTACTGTCATCCACAAATTTGATTTAACCTTAGACAAAATTAAAAACTGGTGTTAAAACAACAACAAAAAATTGTATTCAAGATTCCATGTGTGTAACACGGGTTACAGGGCAGACATCTTCATAGAACTGACTATCTCAGCCAAGTTTCTGCACCTTGCTACGTGACTTCTGAAGACAGCAGTTATGAGGTTGACAGAGCTAGTCAACAATTAAAGTAACATTGCCAGTAAGAACTCTATCAAAACTCTTCATTTTCACCACATGTTGCTGTACTATGTTAATCCATAGTCAAACTTGACTTTATTTCCTTTCCTTTCATCCACTTATAGCTTGTCTTTACAAGATGTCCTTCTTTAAGGAAGAAACAGCTCACAGACTAGGAGGAAACATTTATAGGAACATGGCCACAGCAATTAGAACCTTGATCCAATTCAGAATTCTTACCTCCCCAGGTACTTCCTACTTGTGGAGCAGCAGATATAGGATGTACAGGCGGATGAAAAGTTGGCTGCAAATCAAGCAGATCATTTGGCAGCTTTGAAGTGCTATAAAGACAAATTAATACAATTGTTGGAACTCCATCAGCTTTCAATACAAGGCAAATGCTAGGGATTGTGGATAGCAGGGAAACCTTTGTTACAAATTGTTTGCTACAAAATGGATAGAACTAAGCCTATATCAGAAAGTCAGGTGAACTTAACACTTTCAATTCTGCAGAAAAGTGTTAATTTAGCAAGCTAAGGTCTGTTACGCCAAGGAACTTGTCAAAGCTGTATAAGACACCAACCAGTCTCATCTTCCTCACACTCCAATGCCAAGCCTAAAGCATGTTATGTTCAGCAATCTTCAGCAACTTTTAAAATAACCTCATGAAAGTCCTACAGCATGATAAAAGCAGACTGACAGAATGAACTCTAATGAGTTCCACTAAAATGCACCACTAAAATGTTCCATGTAAATTCCACAAGTCATATTTTTCCACTGCCAACCACTGCTGAGAAACTGGCTTACATCTATGAGCCACTGAAGAGCTGGAAGCAAAAATATTTGAAGAGCACTGGAATCCTTTGAAGAACATCAAAAAGCAAAAATATAAAGAAGCCTTGAAATTCTGTGACACAGTTGTGTGAATGAAAACCCATTCAAAGGCACATTTTTGACTATTCAAAACCAAACAGAGACCCAAGAACATTATATGTGAATGAAGAGTGAAGTCTTAAAGACAACTGCTGCAATAATTTCAAGAGTCTAACAGGAGCAATACAAGTCATCCTCTTGTAGAGAGTTCATTTCATACTTTAAATTAGTCCTTTAAAAAAAAAACTGGAATGCTGGTGTTCAAAAAGAACTTTATGGCACAAAAATGAACCAAAATTTGCACGTACAGCCACTATTACAGACAGATATTAAGTCACTGTGGCATCCAAGCACCTTTTGGAATGAGACTGACACAAGACTTAAAGGCTAGTAGCCACATCCTAGACCTCTGTATATTCTCTTGTTGACCCCATCACTTGTATCATTCAGTTTTTATTATTTCATTCCAACAGTCATTGAAATCATATTTTGCCACTACTGTTCCTTTTAAAAACCAGCACGGTCTGGCAAAGTCCTGTAATGTGAGCAGCAGAATCAAGATAATTTTCAATATAAAGTTTGTTCAGGTTAATCACAGGGATTAATCAGACACACTGCATCTAGCAGCAAGCAACTGAACTTATGGCCTAAAATATCCCCTTCACAGCAGCTCCTGCTGTGAGATCTGTTCTTTGCTCATAGCAACCTTACTGCCAGCAACTGAATTTAAATGTAAAGACAAACTAGCATTTGGTTTTTCAGAAGAAAATATGCTTGTCTTTGCTGTGTAGCACTTTTGTCTGTTTGAAGAAGCCTTATCAGATGTTTCTGATTTCAGTCCTCTTAAGAGCTAAGTTCAGATATTCAAAGTAACCAGTTCAGAGTATGCACCCATTTCAAATACTCTGACCTCTTAAAAGCAAATTAAAAGGAAATCTTTTTTTCAAGGAAGCCTTTTTCTTGCCATTACTGACAGATCCTCTAGCACCTTGTATGTGACTCAGCTATTTTCTACATATTTAGTGTCAAGTAACTTCCTCCAATAGCTTTCTAATGGATGAAGAAGGCTGTCAGAGTGCAGAGTGCTTTAAAAGAACAGCAGAAAGCTACAGGAGACAAGTAGATTCTTATGTCAGCTTCAACAGAACTACTGAGCAATCCTTTAGGTTTAAGATCACACCAAAAGCAAAAACATGCCTTCAGAGAGCTACTTCCAAAATAAAAAAACCTGACAAAAGCACTGTGCCTTCTGCTACTGCTCAATTTGACAGGTATTAGACAGAATGAAGACCACAAATTCACTCACGCCAACAGTTCCTGCTAGTCAAAGATCAGGATGCGAGTGCAGTGAATACTCTTGCACTACACTTGCAAGTCCTTGCAGAGAGAGATGTTCAAGATACAACTCAAGACTGCAAAACCTTCCCCTCTTCTTTCAAACCCTGTTTCAGGCTTTCCTTTTTCTGAAGATCTACCAAAAACATTTGTTACCACTCTATTTTTGAAGATCTAGAAATGCAACATTAAAGTCAGTGTTATTTTCATGACCTCCCAAACGGAGTTTTTATTTGACCTCTCCCAAATTAACTTGCAAGGGTTTGGGGGGACAAAGCACACGTGTATTACAGCTCCAGCTGTCTGGCTCACTGACTACGAATAGCTACAATGGCTGCCAGCAGTTGGTTCTCATCAGAAACCATTCTGCAAATAGACAGCACATACACTTCTGTTATTTATGGCAAGAGGTTATTTTCCCTATCAACTTTACCAAAACATTGTTTCTTCCTACATCATTAAGTACCCTACGTATAACCAACCTTCTACAATATATATTCCACCGCAGAGTGTTAGAAGAAACCTTAGCCTGAAGCACATCTTGGGGAAGCAACACTATTAACCATACCTGTTTGAAGAGCTAGGAGTAGAAAAAATATCAATGGCTGGTGTAGTCATTATGCTTCCTGCTGCAGTTGACACAGGAGAAGCTACAGTTGTTAAAGAGGTATGTGGTTTTTTTGCAAGTTCTTTTAGACGTTGCTCCTGTTGGGAAAGTGAGCTGGCATAAGAAATCCAGAAACAACAATTGTGTACACAACTTTGACGTAAAGCAGAATTTAAAGAATTTTTATTTAGTCAACTACTTATCATTACAAAGTCAGTGGTGCCTCAAATCCTTCAGAAACTCTTATAACAAACCTTCCATAAGCTGCATGCTGTATGCACGCAAGATTATACCTCCAGTGCTTTGCCAACAGTACATGTTAAGTATTAACAACTGATTTTCCCCTTTGCTCCTTGAAGAATCCTAATAAGCTATCAACAAGAATACAGGAAAAGCGTTTTCAATTAAAAAGTCTGTATGCCTACCTTTAAAGCTTTTAAACGAGCCTGTTCTTCCTCCAACGCAGCTTGTTTTTCCCTTTCATCAACTTTTGTGAGGGACAGGCCGGTGCTTGCAAGGGAAGAGACTGCATTGGATAGGGTGGTAGCCCTGAAGTAATTGGACAGGAGAAAAGCAGGCTTTTCATAGGTGACACGTGATAGGAACACCTCAAAAACATTTTGCTCATATCCACCCAGTCTGCTTCTGAACTCTTTATAACACTGTATTGTACAGTGTAAGATATAATCTAAGTAATAAGTTTAAATAAGATACTGTGTGAACAGCAAAATGAAACTGCCTAGGAATTATGCCGTCTATTCTTATAGACTGGATTTTCCCCCCTTAAAAGTTTCACCTCAGAAGTGCATCACAAAATTAAGGTTTGAAGCCTTTGCTCTTTTCCTATTTGCCAAAGACTGCATTATATGTAGATACAGAGGAATCTCTGATATTGTGGGATTCAATTAAAATTGTTCCTACTTTAACAGGTTTAGGTAAGAAACTATCAGCGCAATTCATAACATTCCAGAGGAGAAGTCTGCAATTTATCTTCCTGCTTTAGAGAATGTTGAAGTATTTAAAATAAACAGTTAACTTCTAAGACAAACTGAAGTAAATCTTACAAGAAAAAGCAATTATTATAAGAAGTAGCTAGCAAAATGGTGCTAAGCATTGCTGCCACTGTAAAAAAGAGCATATAAAAATATTACTGCCTCATTTTCTAAATGTGAAATAGACAAATGCTATTTAATTTTGCAATTTTAAGCTTTTTTATATTTAGACAATAAAGGTGGTTGCCTGGAGGACTTCTCTGGGTTGTATTTTAGGAAGCATTTAAAATCAGTGACTGCCTTTCACCGTATACAATATGGCTTTAATCCCAAATTACTTCAAAAATCCATTCTTAATGTAAGAAGTTCTGGAAGCATTTTCCTTTTTGACAAAAAAGGGATTCAAGCTGAGATAAAAGAGCCCAAGAATATTAATAAATAACTGTTGCACACCTTACAGAAGTCTAATTATCAACATAAAATTAACATTTGCAGGCAGTACGTGAAAATACCTTAGTTTCTCTTCAGAAGTTCAAGATTACCTGTTAAAAGTCTAACTACTATGCAAGGGATTCTACAGTAAGTGCTTGCAGCTCCTTAGATTCCAGTTCTGTTGACCTGGAAGAAGCAGCCTTAAGTACGCAGCAAAATATATGATGACTTGCTATTCTATCATTGCTCATCTAATTCAGTCTTCTCTTCAACATAGCCTACATAAACCTTCACTTATAATGTAATCTAAAATAACAGATTTAACATTTGAGTCAACAGTTGTTTAAAAGGCTGAGGGCATAAGCACCTGCTTGCAGCTGTGGAATCTTTGATTTTCTTCCCTTCTAGAGAAGCTAAATGTTGTTCCAAAGCATCAAGAAGGCTACTCGGTGCCTGCAAAGAGACATTTGGGGACAGATTTGAAGAATCTAAAAAAGGTGAAGCAATTCAGTAGTTAAAAGAGTTTCAGAGAATGCAATCCTAGGGCAACTGGTATAACAGCTCGGCATACTTATAACTGCATCTTGGCATCCTGTTCTTATTTAATTACTTGAAATATCATGTGGTGCACTCTCCTCACTACATTACTCTGTCATAATGACTCACCACTAAGTACTAAAATATGTCAAGAGATGTTAAAATTAACAGCTAGGAAACAGGAAGCAGACAATCGGAAACAGTATTTCAACAGACGCTAAGAAAGAAATTGTACCTAAAGTCATTTCTATGTGCACACTCTGCAAGCCTTCACAATGATTTAAATGGGCATACAGGCAAAAGCAAGTTTGCTAAAACCCACAGTTTTACAGCCCCATGTAAAAGTTTCATTATATGAACACAGGGATAGAAATTGAGTCTTCATGCTTTATAGAAATAAGGTGCTCTTAGAACAGCATGGTAGAAATTATCTATGATATTTTACAACAGGATTGCTGCATATGAAAGCCAGGCTCTAACGGAGGCTGGATTTAATCACAAACTTAGAAATAATCTGATGATAATGTATGCAAGAAAGCACAAGCATAATGCCAAGTTTTTCTGATTATGCAACCTCAGAACAGACGTGTACTGGCAAACACATAATGGGTTTACCTACCTGTGAGAGATCTGGTATGTCTCCTCTGTCAATTCCAACTTGCTGCAATAAAACAAATGAGCTTTAAAATCTGTTTGCTTTTGCAAAAGGCAGAGATGCTCAAAAAGCAAACAACATTAAACCAAAGTCACGTAAAAATCACAAACCTGTCCACATATATTTTAAATCTCCACAATCTGAACTCTATAATGGTTGCTTATAATGAATTCTTCTGTTAAATGTATACACATTTGAAGTAGGCACATTAGAGAGATTTTAGGAGATACAACCGTAGAAGTAAACAGAGTAGGAATCAAATGTTTCAGAATTTAAGGCTGGAGAGGTTTGCCTATCCCACTATTTATGTGGCAAATTCTCAGACCTACTGATAGAGTGTGTCTTTGCTAAAACAAAGCAACTTCTACACTGCAGATCAAGCTTAAGATGCGCTGCAGCAAAATACACATTGTTCAACAGAAAAATTAATACTCAGCTTCAGTTGATAGTGTTATCCAATAGAGTTGTTCTGTCAGGACAAACAGCAAGTCAGCATTACGGCCTCATTTTTGAGAGTTATGAATAATAAAGGAAAGCAATACAACAGGAGCACATCTCAGCTGAGGAATTCCATAATACTAGGACATCAATTCAGCAACACTTCAGAAATTAGATTGTAACTTACTAAATGCATTTAAATAACCAAAATGCATCAAAAAATCCAAAACATTTTGCAAGGTAACTGCTTTTTTTCTTTATATACACACCTACAGCCAAGACATCTTTTAAATAAGTAATCCCATGGTGATCTACTTGTTTCAACTTCTTGTGAAGCTGTTATTTCATGTAAAGCTTACAGCAGCATTGTGGGTTTCAGTCTACAATATGGCTAGAATCAGAAAGCAGCAGATCACCACAAAGTTACATTATTTGTTTAAAGCAAGGCTCTTCTTCAAAGAAAGCTCACAATTATGAGTAATGAGTAAATTTTAAAATGCATATTTATACACTGTCCTTCAGAAAATGACAGACCAGTAAATATTTTGTAGTCAGGTTTTTCAATACAGTCTTCAAATGAACTAATTGCCAGCGTAGAGACTGACAAGGTGACCCTTGATAGAACAGCAATGAGGCTGATAAGAAGCCACATCTGCTGTATGAGAAAAAAAGCACTTTATAAACCATTTCAAATAAAGGGCAAAGTTTGTTTAACGGAAGATTTACCTCTGCAACTTTAAGGAACTCCGAGATCCGTGTCATTCTAGTGAGGAACTTCTTATATATATCAAGGCCTTCTTTGCACTGGTTCTTTTTCATATCAAAGTATTTTTCTACAAACAGAAAGAATATTTGCATTAATAAGAAATCAAACATTCTGCAAAGGATATACAAAGTAAAAGAGTATAAACTCAAGACAAACAGAAAACGCCTGGAGATCTGTTGTACTCTGTTAACTGGACAGGTTGCTACGCTTAACTTGCACCAAATGACAAAAGCTCCATCACAAAAAAGAAAAAAATGCTAATCACAGAATGGTTGAAGTTGGAAGTGACTTCTGCAGATCATGCAGTCCACCCTCCCTGCTAAAGCAGGGTCACCTACAGCAGGTCGCATAGGAACGCATCCAGATGGGTTTTGAGTATCTCCAGAGAAGGAGACTCCAGAAGCATCCTGGGTAGCCTGTTCCAGTGCTGTCACCCTCACAGTAAAGAATTTTTTTTTGCATGTCCAGGCAGAACTTCATGTGCTCCAGTGTGTTTCCATTGCTCCTTATCCTGTCCTTGGGCACCACTGAAGAGTTTAGTCCCAATCTCCTGACATTCACCCTTTAGATACTTATGAGCATTGATAATATCCCCTCTCAGTCTTCTCTTCTCCAGCCTAAACAGACCCGGGTTTCCAATCTTTTCCTTGTAAGAGATGCTCCAGTCCCATAATCATGTTCATGGACCTTCCCTGACTCTCTCCAATAGTTCCTTCTCTTTCTTGAACTAAGGAGCCCAGAACTCGGCACAGTACTCCAGATGGGGCCTCACTAGGGCAGAGCAGAGGGTAAGGACGTGCTGGTCACACTCTGACTGATGCACCCCAGGATATCACTGGACTTTTTGGCCACAAGGGACACTGCTGGCTCATGGTTAGCTTGTGTCCACCAAGACTAGCAGGTCCCTCTCCACAGAGCTGCTTTCCAGACTGTCAGCCCCTAACCTATACTGGTACAAGACTCTACACTTGCCTTTGTTAAACTTCATTAGGTTCCTCTCCACCTTGTTCTCCAACTTGCCCAGGTCCCACTAAATGGCAGCACAGCCTTCCAGTGTTATCAGCTGCTACTCCCAGTTTTGTATAATCAGCAGACTCACCATGGGTACACTCCGTCCCCTCATCCAGGTTACTGAAGAACATGTTGAACAAGACTGGTCCCAGCCCTGACCCCTGGGGAACACTGCTGGCCACAGGTTTCCAACTGGACGCTGCACCACTGATCACAACCCTCTGAGTTCTGTTATCCAACTAGGTCTCAGTCCACCTCACTCCCCACTGGACTAGCACTTCAGCGTCAAAAGCCTTGCTTGAAGTCAAAGTAGTCAACATCCACTGTTCTCCCCTAACTTCCCAGCATACGATCACATGCATGCCACTACACCTTACCTTGCAGGTACTAGACCTCACAAAAGCATAAGCAGCCAGGAGAGAACAATTAGGTTTAAGCCTAGTCACCTAAAGAAATGTAAATTCATCCTCTTGGCAAATAAAAAAAGTAATTTTACAATTTGGTGAACACCTACTCTTTGCCAAGGGCCACATATCAGGCAAGATTTTGATATTCTCTGCCAGACTCATACCTGTTGTGATGGTGCAGTCTACAGTGAGGTGCAACCGAATACAAAACATCAGTGCTGGAAGCAAGAAGGCTCTAAATTCCTTCTTGAAATAGCACTTCTATATAAAGCTTCACTCAAAACATGAGTGAAAGCAACTAACTGTATGCTAGTTCTTACTGAGGCAAAAGACAGCAGGGACTTCAGCCTAGAAATGTGACTGTCCTTCACTGCCTAATTCTGCATTTTGCTTTCTGTTTTGCACTGGGTAATAACAGGAATCAGGTAGCTTGATACAATCACAAAATACAAATAAACAAAAAAAAAATCAGGCTTTCAGCTTATTTTCCAGATTTAGGCTCCCCTGCATCCTCAGCATGTGCAAGTAAAAGGGCCTGAGTCCTGAACTTGCAATTCCCCTTAAGAATACAAGATATGCTCTAGAAACACAAAGCAACAAATCATTAATACTAACCAACATTAAAGGTCTGACAGTCAGTCACAGATGCCATGACTGTCATAACTTATTGCACTTAAGAAACAAAACCTGTTCCTTAAATAATAAATATCCTGATTCAGGTTTACCGAAGAGGAAGAGAAGAGGAAGAGAAGAGGAAGAGAAGAGGAAGAGAAGAGGAAGAGAAGAGGAAGAGAAGAGGAAGAGAAGAGGAAGAGAAGAGGAAGAGAAGAGGAAGAGAAGAGGAAGAGAAGAGGAAGAGAAGAGGAAGAGAAGAGGAAGAGAAGAGGAAGAGAACAACAAAAAAGAAAAACAGTACTAGAAAAAAAATTAAGGGAAAAACCTCTCGAATGGGCTTTGCTTTCAGAAGTTTACCCATCTGTGTAAACAATGCAATGAAAAATACGATGGGACAGAAAAACCTTGGAAATAAATCTAGCTTGGAAGTAACAGTAATATTTTGATCCTTTACAGCAAGACTATTTCAATTTCTTGGAAGAGAGCAGCTCTTTGTAATTGTTTACTCCTGAAAGTTTCAGATTGCAGAAAGCAGTTTTATTTACCCAAGAGGTTAATAATCCCTTCATTGTACGCTGCAAACAGTCTAATGGCATCTTTGAAGAGGAGCATGAAGGCAGCATTAATTACACCATTTGTAAGTTCATTGCTATTGACCTAGGAAGATAAGAAAAAAAAAGTTAATTTAACTGAATTGATCCCTTATTGCAAACCAGCTGATTGAACTCCAGTATTCTATCCCAAGGCATGTTTTCCAATCATCTCACTGGCTATCAGTGGAAAGCAGCAGCACAGCAAATCAACACAGGATGTCTCCTCACAGAATTGAATCAAATCACCTTGGCAGATATTATAGTTGGCTGATGTTATGGTTAACTAACATAACTGAAAAACAGAGGGTAGAAATTACCAACTTTTAGATGAACAAACAATTCTTACGCAATAAACAGTAATTCAGCACCCTCTTCAGTGAGCATCATTTCTTTTTTCCGGTTTCTTAAGGGTGTATCAATGAACAAAATGATTTACACTCAACACGAACACAAAAGGTCAAACTTTAAGACCTTTAACCTTGACCTATTTTACAAACTTGTGCAGGTTTGTACAAAGTCAGTAGTATGTTAGGCACATATGTGCTGCTAAACTTACATTGAAGTCAAGAAGTGCATCCATTTGATTTTGAATGATAGGTACAGTTTTTAGGAGTTTTTCTGTGTTCATTGTTCTCATCACTCCATCAGCCCTGTTGTGCAAGACAAAAGAAAACCATTCACCTGAATTTCAAAGGTAATTGTTGGTGAAAACACAGACAATAAAGAAAACACATTTAAATCATGGCAATTCAAAGCAGGCGTTTTGATGTTCAGGAATGCCAACTAGCTAATACAACTAACAACTGCAGCTCACAGAAGTAACAACTTTCATATGGCTAAAATGCAAATTCAAGATGAATTTTTATTCAGAGGAAATGAAACTAACAGTGCTCAGAAATATAGCAGAGCTACAACGCAACAGGTAACAAACAATGTTCTGAAGCAAATCCTTAATTACACTTTCTCCAATCACAGATTATTGTACAGTGTCTGTTTGGATGATTTTCTTTTAAAAAGTTGACATGCATTTTTCAGGCCTTTCCAGTAAGACTGTAGAGACTACATGACACTTCCTTTTAACCCCTAACAGCAAATACTTGGTTGTTTATTAACTGCTCAGATGAAACAGACTAAGCATTGTTATTTGGATGTTTATAATTGTTTAGATTAAACAGATTAAGTGTTATTTGGCTGTGCATTTGGAAAAACATACTAAAAAAACCCCACCCCACAAAAAATGAATACCAAAAATATCCAAGGAAAGCAACAACCAAAGAAGAGATGAAATCACCTCAGTGACAAGAAACAACTGTTTTCTGTGAGACAAATCAGACAGTCTTACAGTTCACCAGCAGGCACACAGCAAACCAAATGTTTCCTGCAAATGCAAAACTCACAGCATACCTGCACACAAAACACTGTGGCTATTCCCCAGTCTAGAGAACAATGAGGTACACACTTCTTTCTGCTTCCCATTTGTGCTGTATCTTCCAGCGAATAGCAAATGTAATAAACCTAACAAGGCAGGGCATGGGCAAAGAGCCCCTGAAAAATACTGAGGTGTGGGGAAAGGTAGATTGCTGCTACTAGAGCAGTTATTCCTGCTGGCTTGCAGGACCGCCCAGGCACATGCTGCTAGCAAAATCATTCACCTCATTAAGCTTAAACCACTCATTTACAAGACAACTGTATACATCCCCAGTGTATGTGTAGCCACCTGACCACATCCACATTCTACATGTGGAAAAGGCGAAGTGTTTTGCGTCGTTGGGACTCTAACCATCTCTAAAGGCAGAAAGAGCAAAAGGAGCCCAACTGTTTCATTTTTACCTTAACCACCACGTTTCACTGATGCAATATATCACCAGACAGCCAGCCCACTGCGGCTGTTAATTCATTTAACAGTTTTAAGATGAAATTTTTGTGGATTACAGCTTAAGTTTTTAGCTTCAACAAAAAATAATCACGTGCATGGATCATGAAGGAAGCCCCAATGTAAAACTAAAATTATGCCTTTTACCTTTAACAAGTACCATGTACACAGATAACTGACAAAGATGGAAAGACTTTCAGCCACAACCAGGATATCCTCTCCAGTCCTCCTGACGAGGATCTCCTGATTAATTCCATCGTCCGCTATAACATGCAATTTAACCCACTCCCAGTGCTCTGCACTGTGTTATTTTATACCTAAACAGGTGCCCAGTCTCAAACAACAAATTCATCCTAAAGGAGGTCACTCCCAGGGAAATTATTAATTCCTGCAGATAAACCCTGACTGGCATCTACCACCATGTTCTGTTAAAAGCATGAACTCCAGTACCTTTATAAAGGTAGTAAACTTCATACTGACATTTTCGGACAAAACCAGAGAAACACCAGGAAGCTGTTTCACCAAATACTTGTCATTTACACATTCTAGAGCTAGAAACGCAAATGACCAGTAAAGTCCCCTATACTGCATGTAAGGCAAAGTAACTAAGTAATGTAATATGGAAGCTTTGTTTTAATTTTTACTTTTTCAACAGATACTTTGATGCACATTGGTTTTCATTTCTTTACATGTTACTGTTATAAAAGAGGTATTACATAAACAGAAGCACAATCTTTTGGCAATATACATAACTGAGCCACCTAGCCTTTGTGTGCCATGGGAGAAATCCAAGTAAGAAAAGCAGACATGACTCTTATTTCCTCAGTGTTGTTTTAACATGTGCAATACTGAAGCCAACATTGATGTTTTCCACTTGAATGACAGGACAGAAGACAAAACCTTAAGATAAGCAAAACAAAATACAGTTCTTACCCTCTTTTTACTTTTGTGAAGTCAAAAGCCACTTGTCTATAGGAAACAGCCTTTTCATTCAGATATCTACTATATCTTCTGATAAATGTTGACATGTCATAGCCTGAAAAACAAGTTTCAGAAAGTTATTACTTATCTAGTCAATTAAAGAACAAGAACCTTATTCTAAGTAAAGTGCAAGATATTAATGCAAGGCAACTTCATTATACTTTTCCGTGATTTCATACAGTTAAACGTGTTACAAAAAACTGTATATGCATCATATTCACCAACAGTGGAAATATCTGGAAGACCTGAACTATATAGTAAATGGAACAGAAACTTAAGGAAACTACTCCCAAAAGCAAACCAAAGTATTTTTAGGCAAGTTCTCTTATACTATAATATAAATTACTATCAAGAGTTACATGATGCATTCATCAAGATGTTCAGATCCATTCATTCTCTCATTTACAACTGAAAAGAAAAAAAGGCATTGAAGGAAACATTAAGATACGATAGATTTTTTTCTATGTTAAGATAGCAGCAATAGGGAATATTTTGCTACATGCCAATTAAGGATACAGACAAAGAAAAAGATCCATTCATAGTCTATGCTGAAAGCACGGAAGTTAAAACTCAGTAAAGAGGCAATGCGATACACCCTCTGTTATCACCAAGAAGGTTTCGGTCCCCAGACAGCCACTCTGTTTGCCTGTTTTACTATACCTGTGGCCAAAACTAGAAGCAGCTAGATAAAAAGGCAGAAAGTAAGAAACCACCAACCAGCAGAAAAATACAACAGCTAAGTTTATGATCAGAACTGCAGCATAACAGTTTGG
This sequence comes from Piaya cayana, assembly GCA_013389865.1. Classification (NCBI taxonomy): domain Eukaryota; kingdom Metazoa; phylum Chordata; class Aves; order Cuculiformes; family Coccyzidae; genus Piaya; species Piaya cayana. The sequence continues at coordinate 12,775 of WAAB01004492.1, read as the reverse complement.
AGGTTTTCAGTTGAAAAATCTGTAGCAGAGAGAAACTTATTTGCCCACAGAATAAGTCTCAAAGATGGATGGAATGGTTTTCGAGCAATCTCCCAAAAAGTTAATTTATTTTTATAGTTTTAGTACTTTTAAAGACAGTTCTTATTGCACCAACATGCTGCATCTGATGTACATACGATGCATTTTCTGAAATTTAACTTAATCAAAATATACCTCTTCAAATGGCGAAACCTCTTCAGAAGCAGGAGGAATTTTAAGTCAGATCTGTTTAGCTAAGAAAGTCAGAAGCATTTATAAGTAAGTATTTCCTAAACAATGCAACAAATTCCTCCAGCAGACAGCTTCTGCCATGTCACAACAGCATTTGAAATTAAGAAATGCAGTCTGGGCTAAAACAGACAGACAAATTACTTCTTAAATGAGACAGTCCATTAGCGTTACCAAGATGTCCATACTGTTCCCCAGCATACCACTAACATGTAATGAAAAAGACTCCTTACCTTGCAATCCACTTTTGTCTAGGAAATTGCTCAAATTAAACAACGTGTTTCTGGACGCCAGATACTGGATAAAACGCTACATGAAAGGAAAAATTTGAATGCTTTTACTATAATAGCAGTGAGCTGGAACTGAGGTAACAGCAGTAGAAACTTTTCATCCATCTTATGAATTTCAGTTTTTATTTCTTAGGACTGATTTCAACTCTGGAAACTATTACAAAAACACAAGATAAATTTTCAAATTAAGCTAGTTACTAATTTTTATGTAAAAATCTGAACAGATCAGTCACACAAACTGTCTGAAGGCCTCTGCCTGACAGACTTTGTTTATTTTAAGACAAAATATGGATCTGGAAACTTATTAAAAAGTCGCCTCAAACAGATACTCATTTTTCAGGCTCACAATTATATCACTAACTTCAATAACAGCTTATTTCACATTACCAATTGCCAAGGCATCTTTGCTCAGCATATAATTTCAATAGCGCTTAGCTTATTTGTGAAAATAAGGTGATCGGTTAAGTTTGCTCAATAACACTCAATAAACATAAGAATATATGTAAAACGTTAACAAAGTATCACAGTTATCTGTTGCATATAATTCTGAATTACATTTCACAAAGATGATGTTATTTTAATCTTGTACAGACATTTCTGATCACTGGCACATCATCTTCAGTAGGAAAAATGATTTTGTCCTACAAATGATTGGACAGAGCTGCTAAAAAAATAAACTAACCATCCACTTATACTAACATGTTGACAGATAAAGAAACAGCTGATTAGTGTAACATGTACTACTGGATTATTATATATAGGTTATATCAAAAAAGACTGGAGGGGGTAAAAGCTCTCATTACTTTGCTGGAGGACTTTTCACAAAGTGATTTACAGATACTTGACAAACTTCTAGACATTTTCATAACCACTCAATTTCCATGTTCATTGTTCAAGTACTATTTCCAGCTGTGAAGCATCTCGAGCCACAATCTTACCCTCATTACTTCTGTAAGACACTTGGCAAGCAAAATGTATTTGGCAGCTTTATTCTTACAATGGAAAGTATTTCAGACAGAGGCCCCATGAAAAACCTTTAACTGCTATGACATGCATTGGTATCAATTTAAAATGTACATTAATCAAAGCGCAAGCACAGCAAAAGTACACACTCTTTTGGCAAGTGTCAACCATCCCAGTGATAATGCCTAAAGTCAACACATGAAGTTTGCCCTCTTGTGGCTTACTTAGCTCCAAAGAATAGATTTTCACAAAGCCAGAATTACTCTGCAGTTAACCTGCAGGAGAAATCTGTGTGTGCGTGTATACACACAGGTATAGATTACACACAAACATACATTTTTTTAAAACTTTAAACCCTCCAGAACCCACCCAGCCAGAGGGAGGAATTACACAACCTGCAAGAATTCTGAATGCAACCTGAAATGAAAAGTTCTGGCCTTTTCTAAAAAGCTGTACTTGTAAAACTATCCCTCCTAAATCAAAAATTCATATAGCTTTACTGACTGCTTGCAATGAGAAGCAACATTTACACACACTTTCTTAGAAAGCCTTAGAAGTAAACAATTTTGTGCATTAAAAACCAAAAACAAGCTGCTGCTTGGCTTAGATATTTCAAACATTAAGGTCCCTTAGGAATTCAAAGTGCAGAACAAGACAGGCTTATTCTTTTTTGTGGAAATCGGGATCGTTTTTGTTTAATCGTTCTATAGTATTTGGTGTTATTTAGATGTTCACACTCAAAGTCAGCTCAGAGGCACACATTAGCCTTCCTTGCAAAAGTCTAAGGGACTATGGTGGAAAACAGTTCAGAATCGAGTTATCGATTGGGATTGATATGGGAGAAAAGACTATCTGGATTAGTTGGAGCATGAACCTAAAAATACTCCCATTTTCATCTTTCAGAGTCCCATTAAAGTTAATTTATCAAGCTTGTTTTATTATTAGAATAACACCACAGCAAGAAAGGTACCTGCAGCATTCAGGACACTTTTGATTCTAGAATTCCAAACTTCAGAACAGAAGCAAACCAAGTAGACAAACATATGAGACATGTAGAGTTAAATACAAAAAGGTAAAAGTAAAGATTTTTTCTTAACAAAGATAATTAGTGGAAGCATTTATAGCTGACATTTAGAGGAATTAAGTACTGTAACTGTTCTCAGACATAATTTTTTGTATTACCTCATTTCCATACACCATTAGATGATGGGTTGTGATGAGAGATTTGAAGACCACTACCCAGCTACTGTTGGTAGTTCTTTCAAACAAACTGTCTGCCAGTTGTGGGATGTTCACATTCATCTCATTTGTGCACTGGATTAAATCTGCAATACAGATTTTTTTGTTGTTATTACAAGTTCTGTGAAGGAAGATCAATAACATACAAAAAAAGTATCAGTATACTCATTTTATATAGTACCATTTTTTATGAAAACTCAGGGGCTTTCAAGGAAAATAAAGAGTTTCTTAAAAAGCACCATGGCACTGGTCTACCAGACCTTATAACTTTGCTTACTGCCAAGATTCCAGGTCCTCAATTGCTTTTGCAGTTGCTTTAGAAGGTCCTGGAATAGAAATACCATAATGACTTACACTATTGCTGCAGTAACAACCCCCAGCTTTCAAACATTTACAGTATTTAATAGCAAAATGGTTCCTACATGCTACCATTTACATAAGTTTTACTGGAACACTATGACTCAAATTAACAGAAACCCCAGATTATTTCTGGCCTCTTAACAGACCAGTAAAGCCTTCTAGACATTGGTTTAATGTGAGTAATAGAAGAGTCAAATACTGATTAGTCTTGATATACTGCAATCAACACCTAAACGGCAGAGGGAAAGTTAAGTGAAAAAATGAGCCTCTAGCTACAATGCTGGAAGCTAACAGATTAATTTAGTTAAAACAAAGTGGGTCGTTAGCTGAGAAGGTGGTTAGGAGCACAGCAAAACCTAAGGTCAGCTAGCTGTAACAACACTTTCCGATTTTTGTTCGACCCAGACTTCCAATAGACAAGAAGAGCAAGTGGCTCTGCAAGCAGTTGTTAAAAAAGTTACCCTATCTTCTAGATTTGCTACTGTGACAACTGCATAACCATGAGGAGCTGTACTTGAAATACAACCAATATAATAAATCCAGTAACATTTTTAAACATCAGTGAAGGAAGTGATGACTTAAGATCATGATGCTTACAGTGACAAATACTACAGAAGCAACAAAAGCATCCAAATGCGATATAACACAACTTGCTAGCGCTTAATATGAAGCCCATATTTAACACAGCATAGTAGTGATGACATTTTACCACCATTACCACCCTGAAAATAAAACAGTAGTTCTCACTTGAACTAACAGCCCCACCAAAGGCCACAGCTCAATAAGAATCAAGTAGGCCCTACACCTGCCTGTGGTCTCCTAACTGGAAACATTCATTTAATTAAGACAAACATTTAACCTCTGAAGATAGTTTTACATCCTGCTATGAACAATTGTTCATTACAAAGGACTCCTGCAAGACAGGACCCTCCCTCAGCCAGAGAAGCTGGTTAGCACGGCTACCACAGGCTTGGAATAAGTACGGTCAGAATTGAAAAAGCTGCTATTTACAAGTTTAATAATTAAAGGAAGCGAGCAGGAAATGATTTCCACAATCAAAACGTAATGAGATGGACAGATTAGCCATTCCTTTATCTACAAGTAAAACTGTGATGGCTACAGGCATTCATGACTTCATTTTTAAGTCATGGCTATCTACTATTGGATGATGATCTGGGACTGTTAAGACAATGCTAGGATATTACTCAGCAAGAGACATGCTCTGAGCTGGTTCATTAAAACCAAGCCCTGCAGCTTCCTGATCTTCAGGTCTTCCCACCTACACAGTGACACAAGTGGTTTTGTGCCAGTCTATCTGGCAGGAATGCACATTAAATACAAAGGTACAAGCATCACAGGACGTCACATCACACATTTTGGCATAGGAGGTGAAAGTGCAAAAAAACCACTTAAAAAGCAAGAACTTCTTAAATGCAAGATCTGCCAACTATTCAACAGTAACAAAGAAAGAGGGGCCATTTGAAAACCCACTGACTAAAACCACTGAAATCATTATATCTGCTCCATGTTGTATTTCACGCTGGAAGACATGTTTTCAAAAATGGTATAAGACTTTCAAATCATGGTTTGGCACCTGTTGCAGTGTGCAAAAGGAAACAGGTTCTGTAACCCAGCAGAAAATCATCCCTCACCAAACTGATGAGTGTTTACGCGAAAAGCACATGAATGAACTTGGGGTGCAGGGGGAAAGAAGGCAGGTATGTTGGGATGGAGAACTAATAGCCAACTGGGAGAGAACATAAGCAAGAAATGAAATACGCAGGCAAGTCTGGCCTTGAGTGGAAGGAAGGAAATGTGCAAAAGCTAAAGAGGGAAAGAGCCACTGTGACACCATACTTGACATTTTGCTAGATGTTTGTAGTAAGTTTATTGAGCAGTCTGGTTTTGGTAGAAAAATTATCTGGTGTGTTTTGACACACCGACATCATATACATTTCAGAAAAGTTACATCTAAAAGCTTCTTTGAATGTATTTGCATGAGCAATGCTAATCAGGTAAAGAAATATTTGTACCGTTAAACCCAAATTAGATCAACAGGTTTTGTTCGAACCCTAGCATAGGAAGTATAGTACAGACATAGGAAAAAAGACAGTACCCTACATCGCACTCTGCTGTGCTGCCTGTGCATGAAGACTATCGCATACAGTGTTCTTGCTTATTTATCCTATTCCCATGTCACCCTTCGTTAAGTGAGAACAACAAATATATAATTATTTTCACATCCTACACTTTATACAACTCATCTCACACCCACCCGTGAAAACAGTAGCTACAGATTAAGTGCCCAAAGCAACATATCTCAAGACTGCTAGTTACTGGGTATGGTACGAGCAGTACAACAGTCAAGTACACAACCAGTGGGGAAGGTACTACCAGGAATGGCTTTAACCTTAGAAGGGAACAAAAAAAAACCCCAAAACCCTAACAAAAACACCAAGCAAACAAAAAAGGATAGCCCTTGGTTAAAGTGTGATAACTGCTTCATCTTTGAACTCCTTGTCACAGGTGAGAAGGAGGAGGATAGGGTACTTAACCCCATCAACACTACAGAAGAAGTCACTCTATTTCCCTTCTGCATTAATGGCCACAACACCTCATAGCTGAAAAAAAAAACAACACTCTCCTGGGAAGTACAAATCACCTTCCCGATTCCAAAAGCTGATACAACTTCATGTAAGACACGGCACATAGATAGTAAATAATAAACGTCAATCACTGTCTCCAAGAAGGCAGCAGTTCATAATGAGAATTTTAAGTTAAGCTTACAGCTGGCTGGGAAAGTTATAAGAGGGAAGTTTAGACAGCAATGAATGCAGTCACACCCAGAGATGTAGCTGGAGACAGCCCAGAGAAAGGTCATCAGGATGACCAGGACTAGAAGCACATGATGCACAAGAAGCCACTGAAGCAGATGAGTTATTCCATCTGCAGAACAGCAGACTGAAGGCAGGGAGGGAGAATAAAAATTCTATCTTTACAGTCAGATGTTTCTTAAAAGCTCACAGGAAAGGCTGAGGGGTAGCAGAAGTGCTGCAACACTGGAAGTTCTTGTCAGATGAAGAAAATAAAAATCTTCACAATGAAAGTAGTCGGGCATTACAGCTGATAAGCAACCAGACCTCTTAGCTTGCCATGGTTTAACGGGGGATTGATTGAAGAATCTTCTGAGGTCTGTTCCAACCTGAAGTAATCTACAATTTTATGTATTTTCTATGAGAAGAGAATAAGAAAATGGAGACAGGCAAAACCAGAGAAGTGACTTACAAAGTAAGTTAAAGTTGAGGCATAACTTGCCCTTAGTGAAGCTATGTTGGCTGTTACCAGTCACCTCCTTATTTTCCATGTGTCTCAGCAGTTTCTAGGAGGATCTATTCCATGATGGTGCCAGGCAGAGGCAAGTCTGACCAGCCTGTATCTCCCTGGATCTTATTTCTTTTTAAAAATTGGGGTATTGTTTCCCATTTTTCCAATCAGTGGAACTTCACCAGACTGCCAGAAGTTCTCAAATACGATGGAGAGCAGCTGAGTAATTTCATCCACCAGTTCCCTCAAGGCCCATGCATACATCTCATCAGGTCCCATGGATTTGTGCAGCTTCAGGTTCCTTAAACGGTCTCACACCTGATCTGCTATAGCAGGCAGTTCTTTGATCCCCCAGTCCCTGCCTTTGCCTTCAGTGACTTGAACTGTGGCGTGAGCCCTTGCTGCTGAAGACTGAGGCAAAAAAAAGTCATTAAGTACCCTCAGTCTTCTCCATATCCTGTGTAACCAGATCCCCATTTCTTTATGAAGAGGGCCCACATTTTCCCTACTCTTTCTTTTATCACTGACATACCTATAAAAGCTTTTCTTGTTGTCCTTGAAGTTCCTGGCCAGATTTAATTCTGTCAGGGTTTCAGCTTTCCTAACCTGATCCCTACTTGCTCAGACAGTTTCTCTGTACGCCTCCCAGGCTACCTGCCCTTACTCTACCCTCAGTAGGCTTGCTTTTGCACATTTAAGATTGTCCAGGAGTTCCTTGTTCATCCATGCAGTTCTCCTGGTATTTTTGCCTGCCTTTCTCTTTGTTGGGTTGTATCAACCCTGAGCTTGGAAGAAGCAGTCCTTGAATACTAACAAGCATTCCTGGGTCCCTCTCCCCTCCAAGGCTTTATTCCATGAATTTACCAAGCAGATACTTTAACCGGCCAAAGTCTCTCCTCTCCTGAAATCCGGGCTAGCAAGCTTGCTGTGCCCCCTCCTCACTGCCTTAAGGATCTTGACCTACACCATTTCATGGTCACTGCAGCCAAGGCTTCCCTTGAACTTCACAACCCCCACCAAACTCCTCCTTTTTGTGAGAACATAGTCCAGCATAGCACCTCTCCTCATTGGATCCTCTGACTTGGAGAAGGAAGTTATCATCAATGCACTACAGAAACCTCCTGGATTGTTTATGTCCTGCTGTGTCGTCCTTCCAATAGATATGGGGGTGGCTGAAATTTCTGACAAAGACAAGGCTTGTGAATGTGAGGCTGTGCCTATCTGTCTGAAGGCTCTCATCCACTTGCTTTTCCTGGTCTAGTGGCCCCACTATAACATCACCAGTCCCTGCCCACCCTTTAATCCTGATTCATAAACTCTCAGTCAGCTCATCCACCCCATACACTCCCGTTGGTCACTGACATACAGGGCAACACATCCTTCCTCATCTCCCTTGCCTGCCCTTCCTAAGGAGCCTTATCGCCCTCCATTCCAACATTCCAGTCATAGGAGTCATCCCACCATATCCCCAACAATGTGAGTAAGATCACAGCCCTGCAGGTGCGCACACACATCTAACTGCTCATTTAATCCCCACAATACGTGTGTTTGCATAGAGACATCTCAGATAGGCCCCAATGAAGCTGATTTACTGGCTGGAGTGGCCAGAATTCCTATTATAACAATCAAAACAAAGGTCTGGTCTACAGGTATTCCAGTAAACTCTGAAGATTTGCAATTGCACCTGTATCAAAGTAATTGTACTGCCTAACCCTGAGGTCAACCAACACAAAACATGCAGCAGAATACTGTACAATACTCTGGGTAAGAAAAATACTGGGAGTGCAAATACATTCAAGCTATCTACAGTCTTTACAACTCTTCAGCCTTCAGTACAGGAAAGAACCAAATAATTCATTGCATTACACAGTTATTAAGTGAGAGAAGAGTATACAGGTTAAAGTACAGTAAAAGTACAGCAAGACTAAAGATCCACACGAAAGAAACAAGAAGGGATCCTCTACACAAAGCAGCTGCTATCAGGCTAAGATGTTGAAGTACAGGATCTACTCCAGACCACGCACGTAAACAAGGATTAGCCAACCCATCATGTGATTCTTGACCCACAGCAAACAGGAGACAGTGAGGCTAGAGTAACACAAAGATGTCTACCAGAGCTGAGCTTAGAGAACACGTGCACCTGTGACCCAACTCCTTGGGTAGAAACTCATTCTGCACTAAGCTGCATCCTGAGACAAAATCATGAAAAAAGTGTTCTTCACAAAGAGAATCATCAGATAAACAGTACATGTTTTTATAGATTTCTTTCCAAAATCTTACCCATATTAAGTAAGATTATAAAGATTTGGCTTGAAAATAGGCTTCGCTCACTCAGACTGTATTACGTACAGTCACTTGAATAGTAAACTGAACACCAGCCAGAATTACATACCACATATCCTGATTATTTCCAATGGTTGAGCTACAAATCTCATTCTGAACAACATTTCTATTCATTAACACCAACCTAAAAATATTTTCAAGAACCAGAACCTCCTGGGCACAAAGCATGCCCCACACCTCCAGTTACTCCAAACCAGAATCACAGAATGGTTTTAGTTGGAAGGGACCTTAAAGATGACTCAGTTCCAGCCCCCCTGCCATGGGCAGGGTCACCTCCCACCAGACCAGGCTGCCCAAAGCCCCATCCAGCCTGGCACTGAATACCTCCAAGGACAGGGCACCCACAGCTTCCCTGGGCAACCTGTGCCAGTGCCTCACCACCCTCATTGTGAAGAATTTCTTCCTAATGCCTAGTCTCAATCTATCCCCTCTCAGCCTAAAACTGCTCCCCCTTGTCCTAGCACTACATGCCCTTAGGAAAAGTCCCTCCCCAGCTTTCCTAAGGGCCCCCTCCGGCAACTGGAAGGCTGCTCTAAGGTCTCCCCAGAGCTTTCTCTTCTTCAGCCTGAACAACCCCAACTCTCTCAGCCTGTCCTCATAGCAGAAGTGCTCCATTCCTCTGATCATCTTTGTGACCTTCTTCTGGACCAGTTCTAACAGTCTGATATCCTTCTTATGTTGGGGATTCCAGAACTGGATAGTACTCCAGATGGTGTCTCAAGAGAGTGAAGAAGAGGGGGTAGAATCTCCCTTGACCTGCTGTCTGTGCATCATCTGATGCAGCCCAGGATACAGTTGGCCTTCTGAGTTACACCACTTTCCACTATTTTACGATCTCATTTTCTTATGCTAATGCTTGTCACTAGACAAATATTGGATCACTGGAACAAAACAACAAATGCTAAGTGCTCCCTGATTTGGCAAGATCTCAACCAAAATGCAAATGCTGAATACAGACACCATTCCACAGGTAAGTCATTACCAAGGGTTGGGTGAGAATGTCACTAGAGGCATGTCTGTTTCCCATATAACAACACACCATGCAGCATGAAACACTGCCAGCTGTCTTTTAAGAATTTGTTGAAAAACTTCAAACACCAGAAGAGAGCAAATTAGCATTGAATTGGTTAAATGATCCAAAGTGATGGGCTTTATGCCAATAGGAAGTTTGACAGTGGACAAAATACCACCTCCTCTGACTCTGTGTTAGGAATGCAGTTACAACAAGCACTAGTGACAGTGCAAAGCTCAATTTACTACTTCTAAAAAAAGTTATGGGTTCAGCATTAACTTCTCTCCACCCCTAAAACAGCTGACATGACCTATGTACCCATGTTGATTTTAAGAGTCCCAGCACAGGTTCTGGGAAGGCACACATGCCTGGCACATCCTTACAGGAAGACACAGAAAAATGTTATGCCATACTGTAAATAAGAGTTACTGAGGAAAACACTAACAAACAGACACTCCAGTTAAGTTAATGGAATATTTGACAGCAAACCTCAAATTAAACACAAATTGAATTTAGGCACACATTGCAGCAGCTGCCAAGTTTTCCACTACCAGTTTTCATTCTGTCACTTGCTGAACTAAAAATTCTTTATAGCCAGTGTAGCCTGTGTGAAATTTCACAGGAAAGATTATCTAATACAGGTAGCTTGGATAATTCTATTTTTTCTAGTTGCATTGCTTTCTTCAAGTTTCCAGACTAAAAGATCTTTCTAACTTCAACAGAATGCAAGTCAAGAGAGTACCTTGTTTTCAAATGTCCAATATAAAGTACCCAAGAGACTTCAAGTACCTGCTGATGACAAGTACCATTTTGGCTTATGGTGATGATCTTATACCACTCACCTTGACAAAATTATTGTGAATCATAGAATCCCTAGGTTCGAAAAGACTTTTGAGATCATCAACTCCAACCGCAACTGTCTACTACTCACTTATGTGCCCAAGCACATAATCTACCCACCTTTTAAGTACCTCCAGGGATGGTGACTCAATCACCTCCCTGGGAAGACTCTGCCAGTGCCTGAAAGCCCTTTTAGTGAAGAATTTTTTTTCCTGATGTCTAATCTGAACCTCCCCTGGCACAGCCTGAAGACATTCCCTCTCATCCTATCACTCATCACCTGGGAGAAGAGACCAATACCCACCTCACTACAACCTCCTTTCAGGCACTTGCTGACAGTGATAAGGTCTCCCCTCAGCCTCCTCTTCTCCAGCCTGAACAACCCCAGTTCCCTCAGCCACTTCTCCTAAGACTTGTTCTCCACTCCCTTCTCCAGTTCAGTCACTTCTCTAGACACGCTCCAGGACCTCAAGGTCTTTCTTGTAGTGAGGGGTCCAAACTGAACACAGGATTTGAGGTGCAGCCTCACCACTGCTGAGTACAGGGACTGAATCACTTCCCCAGTCCCAATGGCCACACCATTTCTAACACAAGCCAGGATGCAATTGGCCTTCTTGGCCACCTGGGCACACTGCTGGCTCATGTTCAGTCCCTGTCAACCAACACTCCCAGGTCCTTCCCTGCCAGGCACCTTTCCAGACACTCTTCCCCAAGCCTGTAGCGCTGCACAGGGTTTGTGTGTCCCAAGTGCGGCACTCGGCACTTGGCCTTGTTAAACCTCATCCCATTAGCCTCAGCTCATCAATCCAGCCTCTTCAGATCCCTCTGTAGAGCCTCCCTACCCTCCAGATCAACACTTCCTCACAGTTTACTGTCATTCACAAACTAGCTAAGGGTGCATTTGATCCCCTCATCCAGGTCATTAATAAAGATACTGAACAGGAATGGACCCAGCACAGAGCCCTGGGGAACACCACTTGCGACCAGCCTCCAACTGCATTTAACTCTACCACCACTCTTTGGACTCGGCCATGCAGTCAGTTTTTAACCCAGCAGAGAGTTTGCCCGTCCAGGTCAGGGGTAGCCAGTTTCTCAAGTAAAATAAAAAAAGTAAAATACACATCAAAGGCTTTACTAAAGTAGGTCACCTTATCAAAGAAGGTGATTAGGTTAGTTTGGCAGGACCTGTCTTTCATAAATTCATGCTGA
>WAAB01004489.1:0-65815 GCA_013389865.1 Piaya cayana | reverse complement strand
AAAAAAAAAAAAAATCAACCTAATAGTCCTTTATATGGTGTTTAGTGTTTTGCAGCCTATATAGGGTGCACTTTGTTCCACATTTCAGCAATAATCACACCGAGGAGTCTGTACAAATATACAATGTTGTGATTTGATAAGATCCACGATTGTTGCACTGCAAGTAGAACACTGCAGGATTTTCCTTCCGTTTTCCAGTGTTCATTATTTCTGTTTTTCATATTTCTTTCCATTATTGTATTTCCTGGTAGGGCAGTTATTCAATATCTATGATGCATTCCTGTGACCCTTTAATAGCCAAAATTATACATTATACGTAGGTGAGATGTTTACAAAGACAAGCCTATCTTAAAGACTAGACCTTTTGTTTTCTTTCACATCTAAATTCCTTTGCCTTCAATTTGAAACCGCTGATTTCAAATGAAGTCTCAGCCTCTTCTCTTTCTTTGATATTGTCATGCTCTCTTCTCTGAAGTGAAATTCAGATGGAAAATTTGCTGAATCCCAGGTCTTCCCTTTCAATGCTGATGCAGCTCTGCTCCCATTGAGAGGGAGGGGTTGCAAAGAGCTAAAAAAACACTGAGAAGTCTCTTGAAGCTCCCCCCATCCCCGCCCTGAAGCCAGCATAGTTGTCCTGATAGAAAATAGGTTCTCACTCCTTAAAATCTAAATGCGTAGCAAAGTAAAACCAAAACTAAAATCAGACCCAAACCAAAACCCCAAATAAATTGAACTTCAATTCAGCTATACCAAGATGTTTATTGAAGACTCTCATCTACTCCTCGTGGCTTCTCTATTTTCTACAAGTAAAATTAGGATGTAATGAGACACTGCCTTTTTGCAGTGGTTTAGAAGTGAACTCTGGAGCACAGCCTGCGTGTGTTTTTATGACATTCATTAAAGTTACCTCACAGCAGAAGTAATCTTAGTAATGCATTTCTTTATGAGGAGAATGATGATATAAGAGCAATTTAGGGGACAAGTGATGTGTTTTTCCTAATAATTTATTTGCCCCTGTTTTTTTTTTCTTTTTTTCTCACACTGTCAGAATTGACTTTTTCTTTTTCAGNAAAATCTAAATGCGTAGCAAAGTAAAACCAAAACTAAAATCAGACCCAAAACAAAACCCCAAATAAATTGAACTTCAATTCTTCTATACCAAGATGTTTATTGAAGACTCTCATCTACTCCTCGTGGCTTCTCTATTTTCTACAAGTAAAATTAGGATATAATGAGAGACTGTCTTTTTGCAGTGGCTTAGAAGTGAACTCTGGAGCACAGCCTGCGTGTGTTTTTATGACATTCATTAAAGTTACCTCACAGCAGAAGTAATAATAGTAATGCATTTCTTTATGAGGAGAATGATGATATAAGAGCAATTTAGGGGACAAGTGATGTGTTTTTCCTAATGATTTATTTACCCCTGTTTTTTTTCTTTTTTTCTCACACTGTCAGAATTGACTTTTTCAATGGTGGATATGTAGTGGCTTTCTGGTGAATTGTTGAGGAAGCCATGATACCATTTAGTGTGACAATGTGCACACATACATGTCATCATGATTTAGAAAGGGACACTACAGAAAGGTATAGGAATAGATGATTTTGTTCTCATGACAAAAATCCAGACAAAATTATTTCTTCCATGGAGAATTTCAAAGAACAGATAGACTTTGTCACCCATCTCCCACTGAATTTCAGTGGGTTTTGTATAGCCTGCCTTTTAGAAAATTCTCCATTTTTCTTCACAAAAGGATGTTGTCTACAGCATAGCACTTCTGAACCTCTGACTGGAATGAGGTTTAATTGTCCGAACAGGCTTAGTAACCTTTACACAAGGTGAATGTGACATGAAGAGAAAAATTCAAGTTTTCATTTCTCCCTATGCCTTTCTCATTGCTAACCTGTCTCCTCTGTGCCAGCTGTGGCCTCTAAAGAACAGCTCTTTGTAGCACAAGTGGTAGCAGAGGGCAATGCTGTGTCACTCAGTGCCACCATGTCAGGAGCAGCTGATACTTGCAGAAGACTGTCTGCAGTGTCCCCTAAGCTTTGTACCTTAGCTCTTATTCTGTGCCAGGATTCCAGCTCCAGTGCCTCCAAACCGAGACTATGAGAAGGTCACTAGCTGCAAGGGGAAGGGCCTGGAAATGAAGCAGCTGAATGTGACAAAATCTAAAGACAGCTATGTAGATATCCTGAAGAAAAGGAAGCTTAACAGGGATAAATGGCTATTAACTTAAAACTGCTAGTCTAGCATGATGCTTTAAATTATTTTGGAGGAGGTTTTGCCTGTTGTTTTTATAGAGATATTTAGAACTTTTTTTTTTTTTTTAAATTCATGATGACACGAAGGAAGAACTTCTGGTCCACAGCCTTTTCCAGGGATGGGGAGGTGAACTGCAGACCTGTGAAATCCATACAAGAAAGACCACAGATGCATTCACCTCAGTCATGTACCAAATTACTTAACTCTGGCAGTACTTTTTGAAGCAGCCCAGCAGAGATGGTGGAAATACTTTTTCCTATCTTTGCCTCTACTTTCCAATGGGCTGCAATGTTTTAGTTTAAAATGAAAAATACAGAACTTTTGTAAGTTCCATCAAAAGGGTATTTATACAATGAAGTCTTGAAATGTTTATTTTCCTGTAAACAAGGAAAGCAAAGGTAATAGTGGAAAAGTTTAATCTTCCTTTGAGAAACTTGGAAATTCAAAGATAAAATTGAAAGAAGCCTGTATTTATCCAAAAATCTAATTTGTGGAAGCAAACTTAAGTGTGCCCATAGGGAGCTTTCAGCTCAGATAGGAGCAAATGCTTGTTTTATCTTCAGTTTTGCCTTTATAAATTATTTTTCTGTGATCATACCTCTTTTTTTAGCACTTGAGTTTGGAAAAAAAATCACAGCTTTTCTAATTAGCTTTTGCTTGGAAACAAAGCCTGAAATTTTAATACATGGAAATAATAATTAAAACAATATTCAGAAAACATGTGGTTTCTTTGTTTCATACTGATGATTTCTACCTACTAAGATAAAATTTATTAAACATTCTATGGGGAGCATAATTTGTTCAAGTGAATGAAATCTAAAATCAAATGGACAACAGTAATCCCCAAATTTTTCAATATTTTTCAATTAGGAATCAAATACCTGGTTTTTACCCAACAAAATTTTTAAAGAAACTGTCAAGGCCACATACGAGTTTTGATTGCATTTTTGGTGGACAGCTATTTTGTCCCATGTTCAGCTGAACATTCATAAACAGCGCTCCACCCAAGCTGAAGAGCTTGTGATTATTTGAGCCACACCTGTACATTGTCACTCATTTCTCTCAAAGACATGAACAACTACAAAGACTCAGACAGTTGAATGAACTACAATAACTGCTCTTCCCCATCTTTCCTGACCCTTTCTGTAATTTCTTTGGGACACAATCGGGAGCTTCCAAAGGCAAACGGATTTGTTGATAATTCAGGAAACTTTTATCACCTATTGAGTGGATTTCTTGGAGATCATCTTGATGGATCTTTAGATGTTCCATTTTTCATTCTACTTCTAGTCTTTTCTCTGATGCATGATTTCTGTCCCTAACTCCACCTGTCCAGCCATTTGTCTTCGTCTCAGTCATTCCCATGTTTTACATGCATCTTTTCACTTTGACTTTCTTATGCAGTTTCCTCTTAAGTCTGCTGCTATTGTTGGGTTTGGTTTTGTTTTGTTGGGTCTTTTTAATGCTATTACTTCCAGCTGTCACTTCAGGAGATTTCTTTCACCCATTGTTATCTTCTAAAATGTCACTGAGACCATCTGCTTAACGGTGACTCTGCTGAGCAATTCTAGTTCTCCAGTACCAGATCTCGTTTCCAGACAGACTTAATCTTCAGCAAAGACGTCAGTAGTATAAAACCTGAACAAGCTCAGTAAATGTGACAAGCATATCCACATATTTTCACTACTTTTAGTACCTATCTACCATGGCTGCCTAAGTTGAACATTTGTCTATGTGGATATTAAGCAGTGTCTAAGAGTCAGATTCAGGAAAACACTTCAGCATATGGCTAATCATACTCCCATTTAGCAAACAAACACATAGATATTGTAGGCCAAATGAAATCCAAGAAGCTTTCAGCATGACCCTAACCTTAGGCATTTTTAAATGCTCACTTAAACACTCTCTTCTTTCAGGGGCTTTATTTTTATGGCTTTTGAGCATGTTTTACATGTAAGCTAATTCTCTCTGTCCATTTCAGATTGTAAATTGATAAAATAAGCATGGGAGACGGCTATCTCAACAGTTATCACTTTCTGCCTGTCAGACACCATTGCCCTCTGTTTTTCCTTACATCTGGAGGAAATAAATGAAAGAAAACCAAAACTGTTTGTGGAAAAATAACACCTTTCCTTCTCTTATCCTCTTCATTCAGCCCGGCTGGCCTGCAGTCAATGGATGCTGAAAAACAATCCTTATACTCTTCTTTACTATTTGCACTATGATGTCACTAAATTAGTATATACAGTTCTTTTTCATTCTTGACTCTTGGCAGTACCACACTTGTATAGATAAATGTGTAGAGAGGATTCTGCCTGCAACTTAAAATCTGAGTAGAAACTGTGGACCAGGCTTTCAATCTTCAAGTGTCCTAGAAGCTTGAAAGATCCATGCAGTCATGGCATAAAGTATTTCATCTTAGTTCTTAATTACTGTGCCTGTTAACTGCCAGACTTCCTGGGTTCACATATCTTAGATATAAAGCGGTGCCTGCTGTAGCCCTCTCTCTTCACTAACAGCATTTAACATAATATATAGCAGATCAGGAGCCATGTGCCTGTAGAGAATGTTGTCATTGTCAATACATTTGTAACAGTAATAAAATACTCCAACAGTATAAAGCAATGAAAACGTTCAGGTGAGTATTTTTAAATCAGGAAAATGATCTTGAAATCACCTAAAATAACTATATTCCAAGCTCTTCAACCTAGAACCTTAGCACAGAAACACTAGTTTTGCTTGGCTTCATAAGTTTGCTACGATAACTCATATATCCATGTTTTCATCACTGTGCTAAAATGCACCAGATGTGTTTTATGAAAACCCTCCTTAAGAGAGTCATGGTTGGTTTGGCAATCAACCCAAAGTGGAGCAATCATAGCTGTGCTCTCTCTGAACTCATTTACTGTGATTTCTGCTTTGCTTTCCTCATACCTGTACTGCTCAGTATCAAAACAAACCAGTTTAAAGCTTACTCTTGTAAACTGTCATAAGATGATCCACAACAAGGCTGATAGATGTATATTTAGAGTGCGTGTTCTAGGATCTTCCTGAAGTGACTTTTATCCTGTGACTGAAGGGGGCCAACTCATAGCAGTGAGTTGGTCCACTCAGCTGCCATGGCAGTCTCTGATAGAATTTCACACTATCCTTTTCATATTGTACATTCCAATACATAGATTCTCTGGTGTTCTTGACACACAGAGAATATAAGGCTCTAGTTCTTGATTTTCTTCCATAGTTCTGTTCATTCCCTGTCCTATTAACTTCAAAAGAAGATTATCAAACAATAGTGTTTCACTTTCTTTTGACTGTTGGCTTTTTAACTATGCATACAATTCTTTCCTTTTGAAATCTCTTCTCATGTCTTTTTTGTCCCATTTCTACTGCTCAAAATGTAGGTATTGCCTTTGAGCCTGCTCCACAGTCCACTTAAAGCACGGTTGTATGCTCACTTATGGTTTCAGAAAGATAGGTTTAAGGGAGACCTAGACTTGCACAAAAGGATGCTTGTGTGTTTAGTTCTCTCATAACATGTGAAATTTGATTACTACAATATTCTGTTTCCAGCTCTTCAAAATGCTACTGCTCGCACATCTGCTAGGATGAACAATTAAAGATGAGAGCAACATAAATCTTGTACTTAGAAGGCAGTTGACATCCACAGTGAGGAAATGAGTTCTTACAACTTCCTCTGACATACTGGCCTCCTTTGGCATTGTATCACCCTGTGCAGTCCCCAAGGAAAGAGACATTACCTATAAATGTTAGAGCTTTGCTGACCTCATCCTGAATGCTAACTACTTGTTGTAAAATAATCGTAGTAATTTAATGGTTGCTTAAAGATGTAGTCAGCAACCCGTTTGGGAACTGAAATTGTTAAAATAAGTTTATATAACCTTTTCAAACACTTTTTACAGTTTTGACTGAAAAAAACTGGCAAGGTCATTTATTCACCTTCTCTTAGATGAGTCAAAATTTATGGGGAACCTTAGCTTCTTTTATTGGATCAGTGATGCAGCTGGGGGAAAAAAAATGTGGTTTTTTTTTTATCCATCATGTCTATGACATTGCCTGTGACTGGGAGACCCTTGATAGTGCATGACATGTTAGTGAATAAACTGGATACAAAAATCAAAATGGCTGTTATGAAGCACACTAAATACCCATTAAATGATAGATTCTTAGGTATAACTACAAAGTTGGAATCATTGCTGATGCATATTTGTTTCTGGAGAGGCTCCAGAGGACTGGGGCCAAGAAATGGTCTCTGTAAGATCTTGCTAAATCCAGTACATCAATGTAAAGTCATTGCTGATAAAGTTTGTAGGTTAAAGAAGGAAGTCATAAACTATAAAAGAGAGGAGTGATGAGCAATCTGGATTGTTTGGAAAGATGCATGCAAGTAAATGATGTGTATTTCAATAAAGCAGGGTAATATATACCTAGGGACAAAGATCATTGGCCGTGCACGATACAATAACCTGTCCTAGAGAGCAGCGGTCCTGAAGAGGGCTTGAGGGAGACGAGAGGTGCACAAGTGAGCATGGGTACCTCTGCTGCACAACAGGGAGTCTCAGTGGTAAGGAAATTGAATGAAATCCTTGGCTGGTGAAACACTGGGTACCCAGTGAGAATAGAAATGTGATGTAACATCCACTTAGCACTGGCCTGACCTCTGCTGAAAAAATATCTGATGCAGTTATGGATCTCAATTCAAGGAATAAAAAGATTTAATGGGGATGAATGAGGGGATGGAATATATGCCTTACACAGAGACTGAGGGACTGCTATCTAGATGTCTCTATCATCATAACTTTAAAGCTTCCATCTGAGGATAATAATAGTACAGCAGTTCCATGGGCAAATTCATGATAAAAACAATACCTAGAAGTCAATGCAGGACCAATTAGTATTTTAAAGAGTGGCAGATTTACAACTTTTACAAATAGCTGTAAGCAATCATTGGAACATTTCCACAACAGCTGAAAAAGATTAGTTGTGATTTTTAACTCAAGATCGGTACATTAAAGATCTTGTCTTGCTGATTTGGGGGTGTCAGAAGAGCTGCTTCATTGCCTTCTTTATTGATGTTCCTCTTTCTATGGACTGGCAACAAAATTTAAAGAGGCATGTCAGCCAAGGGAAGACCTCTGGGAGAAAGAAAGGCTTATTACATACACAGTCACAGACAGGAATTTAAGCTAGAGTAAATCCTTTTCTCTCTTTTTTAAAAAAAATATTATTATTATTTAGTTCCTGATCACAAGGAACAGCTATGGATGGAAACTAGTAGGACCTCCACTGGCTGCTGACCAGTCCCCAGCAGATATTACTGACTCATGGGTGCCAAATCACCTGGGAACATGACATGCAGCAGGCTCTGCTTTAATAGTGGGAGAGGTCTTGTAAGCAGAGGGGTTGCTGAATATTGACGAAAGCAAAAAACTTGGCCTAAAGCAATAACATATCTTTAATATATTTAATAACTGTCTGTGCTTAGAACAGACATCCTAAGGCTGAATATTATTGTCACAGTTTCTTAATGAGGATGCAAAGATGTTTTCCTGCTCTGCTGTGCCATTTCTATTGTTTTACCTGATCTCATGTTTGATTTTTTTTTAAATTTTTTTTTTAACATCAGTCATTCATTTACAGCACTTCTGTTGATTTAAAAGGGCTTTGGATCAGGTTCCAAATTACCGTTTCCCTTCTGTTTGAATATGGATTTTCTTTTATCCAGAGGAAGGAAATCAATTATTTGTCATGACAAACCAAGGCTCATTTGGATTCACAATCACGCAGTGAGCTCTTCTATCATTTTCTAAAGCATTTTACGATAATGGAAAAAGAGTCTCACTTGTAATCTTTGCTGTTTTCCTTTGTTTCCCCAGATTGATTCAAGTTTTGTGTTCCATCTGACGATTTGTAGAATGGATTATAGTAGATCTGTCATTTTGTTTGCTTTAAGGGCAACACTAACTTTTTATGTTTTCCATGCCTGAGTCTTTCCCAGAGATCATTTTCAGGGATCCATCAAAGGATTTACTTTTGTTGCAACAAATTAACAAATATGTCTTTAGGAACAAGCTAAGCTATATCTTGTCCCAAGTTCGAATATTCTCTACTGTTCCTTTCCACTGGAGTTTTGCAAATGACAGATCATAAAANTAGTTATAGTGAGCAATGAGGTCTCCCCTCAACCTCCTGTTCTCCAGGCTAAACCACCCCACCTCTCTCAGCCGTTCCTCATAAGGCCTGTTTTCCAGCCCCTTCACCAGCTTCATTGCTCTTCTCTGGACTCGCTCCAGAGCCTCAACATCCTTCTTGTGGTGAGGGGCCCACAACTGAACACAGGATTCAAGGAGCAGTCTCAGAACCAAGATCCCATCCCCTCAGGTGCTGCCACCTCTCTGAAATCCCACCACTACCCATTCATGGCTGTCTCATCACAAGGAATGCCAAGGTGCTTTCTCGCAGTGATTTCCCTGCAAGCTCCTGTGAGGATTGCTCGGGGAGCCTGGACCCCTGCACGTCCCTGCGCAGCCGGGAGCCTTGGCAGTGCAGCCTAGCGGGCAGAGCAGAACAGAGTCTCTGGGCTGCTGGCTTGTCCCTGGCTTTGCCCTGGGGCTGCCTGACCACCTCCCTGAGCCTCGGCTTCTGCGAAGAAAGGGCTAGCTGTACCTTGCCCATTGCCCCATGGAGTGGCTGGTGTGGGGCTCAAGCTAAAGGAGGGTGTGCAGGAGGCGCTCCCGGGCACTGTTCGCTGGCCTCAAAGGAGAAGGCAGGGGCTGGCCCCAGCCGTGTGGCTGTTGCCAAAGTATTGGGTCCTCCTGCCCCTCGGCTCCCGCTCGGGGGATCTGGCTCTACTCGGGGCTTCTCCATCCCCACGGGAGGAAAAGCTGGAGGCACTGGGGCAGGTCCGGGGCTGGATGAGGGGGGTGCTGCTGGAGGTACGGGTGGCTGCTGTTGGAGCTGAGCTGGGGCCGCTGTGAGGTGCAGGGGTGCAGTTTTGGGGGGGTGGAGGTGCTCTGTAGGGGACAGATTGCGAAAGGCGTGCGAGATGCGAGAGTGGGACGCGAGGGGCGTGGGGCGGGCGGCAGGGGTGATGCGAGGGCCGGGGGGTGTGAGATGCGCGCGGGGCGGGGTGGGGGGGAAGCAGGGCGATCCTCCTCGCCCATGATTGGCAGCGCGGCGGTCTCCCCTCCCGGCTGGTGCTTTCCCCTCGGCCGCCGCTGAATGAGAGGCAGGAGGGGCTGGGAGCGCAGCGCTGGCGGCGGGCACACCCGCGCTCTCTCGCACGCCCGGAGCAGCCCGGCTGGCCCCGCCGCACCGCTCCCTTCCAGCCGCTGCTGTCATTTCGTTCTTTAATCCCCCGCTCCCCTCCCGTCCCCTGGGCGCTCCCCCGCCTCGCCCGGCGCCCTCCGCGGGGCCATGCCGGCGGGGCCGCCGCCGCGGGCCGTCCTCCTCCTCCTCCTCCTCCTGCCGCTCTTCCTCGGCGCCCCGGCGCGGGGAGCCGTCTACACCAACCATTTCTTGGTGGAGCTGCGCGGCGGGGACCAGGCGGAGGCCGAGCGGGTGGCGGCGGAGCACGGCTTCGGCGGGGTGCGCAAGGTAAGCGCCCGCGCACGGGGGGAGCCGCGCGGGGCCGGGGCGAGGCGCTGCCCTTCGCGGGGGGCTGGGGGCGGGCGGCTCCCTCCGCGGCGACCGAGCATCCCGGCGGCGAGGGGTGGTCCCCTCCCGAGCGAGCATCCCGGAGGCGCAGGAGGCTTCTTCCCATTGACCGAGCACCCCGGCTGCGTGGGGCATTCCTACCCCCCGGGACCGAGCACCCCGGCTGCGTGGGGCGGTCCCCACTAGTGACCGGGCATCCCGGCTGCCCCCGTAGTAACCGAGCGTCCTGGCGGCACAGGATGCTCCCCGCTATTGACCGAGCATCCCTGCTGCGTGGGGCGCTCCCCCGGCATTGACCGAGCATCCCGGCGACGCGGGTGTGTGTGTGCGTCTGTGTGTGTTCCCGCACGGTCCTGCTCACTCACTCACCCGGCTGGCCCCGCGTTACCCACCCCCCCTCTTTCCGAGCGGGTTTCAGCAGCAGCGGTGCCAAGAGCCGCTGCAAGTAATTCCTTAGCAGCGGCCCCGAGGGGTGGTTTTCTTGGACTGGAAAGCAGAGGAGTTTCCCACATGGTAGCTCGGTGCTTTTTGACTTACTATGTAAACATCCTCCAATTGAGCTCCCATCCTGCGGGGCGCAGGCGTTGGGGCTGGGCGCAGGGCTTCCTGCGCTCGGCTGCCACCGAAACTGCTCGGGGCACTTAAAATATAATTAACGCCGTATCTCCGTGGAGAAGCTTGCACGCAATTTAAATGGAAGCTTTCACTCAAGTTTATGAAGCTGGGGGCTTCTTAATATCCCCATTATTCCCACAGAGGAGCAGGGTGCCTCTAGGCTGAAGAAGCTGCTTAATATTAAGTATGGTAAGCAATCACTGCTTACCACTAATGAATGTAAGTTGGGAAACTTCAAGTGCCGTTGGAGGTTTTTTCCTTTCCTGAGGTCCCCAGATAGCCGAGGTAGCCACGGTAGCAGTGAGTTTCTTCCCGGCTCCTGCAAAGTCCAACTGTGCTATAATTCTTTTCCATTCAAATAATAATTATACCTCTCAATATTTTGGGGTACAGTCAGATCTGGGGTGAAGACAGGGAGAGGTTAATAGAGTCCCTGGTTAGTATAATTCCTGGCAGACTTAATGCTCAGGCAGCACTTTCCTTGGACGAGTATAGAGAGAAAGTGAGCTGTGTGAGCATTGCTGCTGCTGCTTGTTTGGTTTTTCCCTTTCCCTGGTAGTTATGCAATGAGAGCCTGATCCTACTTCTAAGGAAATTAATGAGAATGTCACCCTGAACTTGGACGAGTGAAATGGCTTAACACCTTGATAAAAACCCAAATAATCAAAAAAGCATATGAATTGAGACTCCTTCCCTCAGGCTGCCTTGTCTCAACTCCAGTGGGGGCTCGTTAGAGAAATGAGGACATGATTATTGTTGCTTTTACCATAGCCAACTCCTGCTACTGATAAGATGCTTTTGTTTTGGGCTCACAGCCTTGCCCTGATAGTGACCGAGCTGGGCTGCTAATGCCCTTGGGAAAAGATCCATTGTGGGGATTAGGTCTTGTTATATGAAACTTAGATATGGCTCTCAATAGTTCTTTTTTTTTTTTTTTTTTTTTTTATTTTGTTCCCCTCCTGTTTGCACTCTCTTCCTCCTGTCCTGGGGATACCTGATCAATGAGGCCTTACCAGAAAGGAAGGATACTTTTCTGCGTAGCTGAATTTCTTATTACTTTTCGTAGATGCTTTTGAATGATGCGGTGACCCACAAGGAGAAGAGACAGGTAGAGAGGGGATTTTGTAGGGTGAAGTGCAGCATCTGGGCTGTTACAGTCCTCTCCTGTCCACCATACCTCTCTCCAAGGTGCCTTGGGCTCATTAGGACACAAATAGATTCCTCATGGCAATCAATCTCATAGCTCACGTGTGCAGAGTGCTGGAGGAAAGTCCCCTGGGTGTGCAGGAGGAGAGTACCTGCTTTCCAGTACATGCTGCAGGGGAACCGTTTCCCGCGGACGAGGGTGTCTCCAGGAATGAAGCCTAGCAGAGCTGTGGCATGATGTGTGTGCTTGGAGCGGAGGAAGGAGAGGGGCAAGCACATGCTGTCCTGAGAGGTTTCTAGGTTACATCATCCCGGTCCCTGAAAAGCTGGAGAGCCTCCCACCCGTCCTTCTCAAACACAAGAGAAAATAGCTTCCTACTACATGCAAGGCAGTAAATTTAGGGACTAGGAAAAGTTCATAGGGTTTGGCATTTAGCTGTCTGTGTGGGAGGATAATCCATGAGAGACTGATAGCAATCTCTGTTCTGCAGGGGAGATCTGTAATGGGGCTTGGGTGGTGATAGGCATTAATAAAAGCTTGTGCCATCTACTCCAGTGTCTTTTCAGTACTGCTGAATTGAAGTCTCCTAATTTGTTTTGCTATCATCAGGCTTGTTTAGCGTCTCTGCTTACAGTTTGCAGACTCAGCTTTTGTGGCAATAGCGACAGTGCAAAAAGTTGAATATGCCCATGTGTGTATGGAAACAGAGCTGTTAGTGGTAAACTCTCAGGGGAAAGTGCCACGTGTAGATATGCTGTCTAATGAAATATTAAAAAAAAAACCTTGGAAAAAAACCCCTAGAAGTTATACTAAAAGGGGAAGTGATCTTTGCATATTTCAATCACACATACTGTTTTGACAATTTAATGGGTTATTTACTTAAACCACATTCAGTTACCTTATACTGGAGAAGAACCATTGTCTGAAAATAATCTCCTTTATTTCAGAGCATATATTTTCTAAGTAGGAGCACAAGGGCAGATTCAGCTTGTGTATGAATTTAAGATGCATGAAAGGGATTTCTTTTATGTGTGCTATGTCTCCCAGATCTCTTTTAAAATTACTTTATGAGAGCTAATTTTTAAATTACATGTTTTTAATTCACATGTTCATTTTTCCTAATAACAAACAATCTCTGAGCAAGTGTGTATTACATTTGTTTAACAACATATTTCTGCAGAAATACAAGAGAAAGCATTGCCTTCAAAATTAATGTTATGAACTGTGTGAAGCACTTTCTAATTGATTCTTTGGCCATGGTTCCTGCCGTCATTCTGAAGCCACTGCAAAACTTTAGGTGGTCTAAAATGTACTTTAATTTCATTGCTTGATGGCTTGATTGAGAAGGGTGTGGTACTTAACGTAAACAGGTGCCTATGTTGAGATCTAAGATCCTAACAAGAGACAGAGTCTAGAGAACAGTGGTCAATTTTTCTTTAACCTTCCCTGAATTAATCCCGAATACAGACCTCTTTGTAACTCTAATTGTGCTCTTTGATTTTGTTTTATATTTGCAATTTTTCAATCCATTTGTACCTGCTGAAATTGATTCTACGTATCCTTTGTGAAACACGTACTGTGATAAAGGATATGCTTTTCTTAACATGGTTAGCCTTGCCATCTTTGAACATTTGGGGGTTATGAGGCAGCCACCCTAATAGCCACATGTTAAATTGTTAGAACTGCTAAAGGAACAATATTTTTTTCCCCTACTTTGTTTTATTTGCCTCCTGGCATGGTTGCCACCAGAAAACATTTTATAATGCAGGCTGAAAAAAAGCTGCTTTCTGACCTTGCCTTGCAATTCTTAATTCATTTCTAACAAGGGGGTTTGGAAGAAGCACTTGGAAAAGTCTAATTGAAGATCAGAGTTTGGACATCTCTTTCCATTTCATCAACAACATTGAGACAATCTACAAAATGCCACTGTAGCTAAATACTGTACTTCTGACAGCATTGAAGTGAAGGGTTTTAAACAAATAGCATTCAGCTTCCTCAGATTTTGAAATAAGACCCAAATATGGATTTCAAAGCATGATGAATTTTGTATTCCCCAAAGCTGGTCTGTTTTTCTCTTAATGTCTCACCTGATTACCTCTCAATCTAAATATTGCAAACCCCAAGGTAACTCACAGCAGTGACTTTTATGCTTATAATTTTTTGCTTAGGTGGTTGCTGCTTGAGGGCCAAGCTTTTTGGAGCTGGGCAGCAATTTCTGGATGAAACCTTGGGAGTTTGGGGTTGTTTTTTTTTTTCTTCTTTATACTGTGTAAATATGGACTCACCAAAAGCAAAACTTAACAGATAAATAAGATGGGTTTCTTGCTGTGGCGGCTGATTTCTGTATTTAGGCTGGAAGCCTGTGAGTCTGGAGTTGTTATGGGGGGCAGACCAGCAGGCAGAATAGTGGGTTTGCTCCTTTGGGAGTGTTATGCAGGGATCTCCTGAGACCCTGAAAATTTCATGCTGGGATGCACACACTAAAGCCCTGAAAATCCCCTCCTGTGCAGATCAGCTGCTAAATCTGGAGAGGAGGTGTTTGCCTAGTTTGTTATTTAAGGTGCCAAGCTATGCCTCTACATTCCCAAAATACAGTGTCATGGTTGATGGGGATTCTGCGTGTGTATAAAAAAAAAAAAATCTGGTTGGAGATGTGGGCCTGTATGTGTGTTTACGTACATACATATGTTTGTTGTTCCATTTACCCTAATACTTATGCATGGAGCAAGAAAGAAAGAAGAGTGGGTTCTTAGCCAGCCTCCTGGCTGACCCTGTGTGCATATAGATTAGCCACCGAATTTGTGCATGTATATGGTGGTCCATACCATGGAGATAAATGTGCTTGTATTGCCTTCACATATGCAGCTAACCCAAATGCTCATGAAAATGTTAGTTCTGTTTAAGTGAAGTCAGCACAGAGGGTGCAGACATGCTCCAGTGTGGAAGCAGATGCTGAAGCTATGGAGCATGCCATGCAAAGAGGAGGCAGACAGCCTAAGCCTTCCCACGTGGGTCTGCAGGAGTCCAAGGACTTGAGATCAAGCCTTGGACTGCAGTGTTTTCATGCTTTAATATGTTTAATAATTAATTAGCCTGTGTTTTATGCTAGCCTAGAGGAAATAATGTTTGTCTGCAAAAGTAATCCTTCATTATAGAAACAGAAAACCCTGTTAGAAATGGAAGATACAGTGTAGATTTTTTGAGGAAACAAGAATATTATTTTCCTAGATTTCACTGTTGCAATTTTTTATTACTGGCATAAGATAAAATAGATTTCATGTGAATGCTAATTGTGCAGCTACTGAGATTTCAATAGATCATCTCACCATAGCAGCAAATGCTTCAGTATCCAAGAGATAGCTTGAACTCATGTGTTTAAATTAGGGGGAAGCAGCAATTAAGTAGCAGAAGTTTGATCCTGCTGTGGGTAGGAACACTGCTGGGTGGTGTTGGAGAGCTCGCTTTTCCAGAAAAGCCTTGGAAAAAAGTAATGGGGAGTCTTGAAGAGAGCAGCCATCTGTGTTTGGAGGGATCCTTGTCAGCTACTCACAGGTGCAGTCCAGGCATATCACTGGTCACAGACTGGGAAGTTCTGTTTGCTTCAATTTACACTTGAGAGAGTTGTTAGCAGAATTAAATAAGAATTTTGCTGTGCTAGCAAAGACTCCTCATCTCTGGAAATACTGTATTTCTTTCAAGATGATGCATTTTGTGTTCGGGGTTTTTTGGTGTTTTTTTTTTTTTATTTTGCATTCTGCTTTGGATGCAGAAACGACCCCGGAAGCAAACCTGATAGCCGGCAAACTTGGAACAACAACAAAAAAAATCCCTTTTTGCTTAAATATACTTGCTTCTGCAGGTGAGAGTTGTAAACTGTCAACAAGAAGAATGTAAACCACAGGCTGAAGTAAATCCCTAACCTAGTTTTTGTAGAGCTCCTTCTCTACCAGAGACTCAAATCAGCTGCTTGCTGCTGGCGAGTGTTCTGTTTGATGTATAAAATAATTACCTTGTCAGATTTTCATAGCGTTTATTATTTGAGTATAAAGCAAGGTCAGACTCTCCTACCATAGATCCCTGCTATAATTGCTCTATTACTGTTTTAAATACATGGTATAGTTCTGTTTCTTGGCAAAACATGCACATTAAACCATACCTCCACAGATAAGTTTTGGTTTGTTTACTAAGCTACAGCTCACTAAATACAAAGATGCAAAGTTATGGCTATTTATAAAGCTGCCTGGATTTATAATTTTGTTTATTCCATATTGCTTCAATTTGT
The DNA here is from genome assembly GCA_013389865.1 of Piaya cayana. Classification (NCBI taxonomy): domain Eukaryota; kingdom Metazoa; phylum Chordata; class Aves; order Cuculiformes; family Coccyzidae; genus Piaya; species Piaya cayana. Next base: position 49,834 of record WAAB01004489.1, on the reverse strand, counting down.
TGGCAAAATTGAACATGTGGTGGAGACCCAGGAAATGCGCTGCAAGTAATTCCTCTTTCAATTGTTTTTTTTGATGATGCAGCTCAAGTGGGGCTGTGTGGTTATTTGTTTTCATTTAAATTATATTTAGTTTTGCTAGTCTCAAGGAGAAAAATAGAAAACATACAAAGATGTGAACAGCATTTTCAGGATGCTGTGATCACAGTACACCAGAACTGAGCATGCTGTGTCCCAGCCTATCTCCTGCTGTCTAGCTCCACGTGCCTGCCTGATGAGAGCTTGTTGCGGAGCGGTACAAAGGTACCACAGACAGCTTTCTGCTCCAAGAAGTAACTCAAGGTGTGAGGGGCTTAAGCAGCTGAGGAGTATCAGTGCTTAAAAATTGGATGCTGGGGCTCGTATCTGCCAGAGGCTGCTTGCACAACCACCAGACTGGAGTGAGCCTCCCAGGCCAGTGGTTTCGGGACAGTGTGGCACCGTAGAAAACAGATGCTGCTGACAGCCCCCCCCCCGATTTGTTCTCTAGAGCTCCTACTTTGGAGAGTACTTGTGAGGTAGGGAAACCACTGGCAGAGCAGCCACAAGTTTGATATTTTGTGGCAGGAAACAGCTTCTTGCTCTGTACTGTGTCCTAACCCTGGTGATACTCCTTTACCTAGTTTTGTGAAAGCCCTTCAAAGTATTGTCTGCAGTGACTTCAGCATATCGAGTTATTTCTTCTCTGTGTAAAAGAATAATAATGGTGTGTGGAGATTTCTGTGCCTTGCAACTGAGGTTCAATATTTGCACCATGAGAGACAGGATTAATGTATCTGGCTTTGTTTCCTTCACTTCAAGTCTGCCATTTCCTTCATTATTTTGAACCTGGCCTATGGAATTTATAGCCAAAGTTGTTATTTTAATATCAGCACTAGATAAACAAAGATCATTAGCATAGTATCACTGTCCTGCTGTCAGCTTGGGATCTCCTCCCTTCTGCCCAGATAGTTTTATGTAGGTGACTTTGAGGCTATTTTTGGTCTCTGGAACTTACGGATATATTCATTGCTTGTATGTCTTTGAACTTTGGGTTCCCATATGCTCTGTCTGGGGCCCTGTCTGAAGCTTATTCCTCTGGGTAGGTTTTCTGTGTGTTCAGAGCAGTGTGAACACTGTTTCTAAGAGCCAATATGAGTATTTATTGCTATTACATACACCGAAGTTTGATTTGTCCCCAGACTTGAGGTTGCAGAGCCTGTACAGCCAAAGGGTAACTGTTTTTTCTAACAATACCCTGTCTTGGAGGCTTGTTTTTTGATATCAGACCGGATGGACAGATCCTAGTGCTGTGCCTAAAACCAGACCCAGATGATTTAGATTACTGTGAATGAGGTAGTGTGTTTTGATCGTAACTCGGGAGTTTGAATACATATAAAAAGCCTGGACCAAAATAAGTTGTTGATTCACTCTCAGCTTGAAGTGTTTCCATCTGAGAACCTATGCCATCCTTGGTGTTTGTTAGCAGGCAAACGGTCCCAGGGACTGATTGTGCTGCTAGGCTTAGCCTCTTCAGAAAAGCACTGAGGCATGTTGTGGAGCATTAAAATTTGTTATCTTTTAGAAGGACCAGCTTTTGTGTGAAGGTGGAAGATAACCTCCTATCCTTCTCACAAATTGCAGGTGACAAGATGTAACAGCCTACCCACTCTTAGACTGACAGTACTGCTGTAACTGTACTGATGTAGTTAAAATGGGAAAACAAACCCGACTGCAGCTCTGTTCCTGTCAGTACAGGAGTGCAAACAACTTTAACTCATTCTATGTTAAAACAATATTAGCAGAAATTGCATTTAAATTGAGTTTTCGCAAGTAAGTCCATATTGATTTTTTTAAAAAAGAAAAAAACAAAATCCAAACAAAACCCAAGCCACCACCAACAAAAACCTACCAAACTTATTGTAACAGTTGTACCGGGAATTCTTTACTGCTTAGCTAAGAAATTTGCACATGACCCTTTCCCTCATCCATATATAGAATAATTCCAGTTAAAATTAATCAATGCAACTCAAGTTTCAAATGTTTGTAATAAAGTACTTAAAATGCAGTTGTTTAAACATATGTAGAATTTATTTGGTAATTTCAATTATTAAGTCTTGAGAAATGTCCTTGCTCATGGAAAATTCTGTGAGGTGGAAATCAAACCAAAGTACTAAAATGAATGAGACATTTTGGCAGCTCTTGTTAAAATTTACCTGGGAAACCTCCCTGTGCAGTTCCACTCCATGACATGGGTGGCTGCTTTCTATGAGAGCGGTTCTAACACAGCGCTGTAGTTAATGGATATAAAGTTTACCTTTGTCTTGTAATGCTATTCAATTCATCAAAAACCCTGTTCATTTTTTCCTTTTCTTTCAAGTTTTTCAAATAATTAAATGGGTCAGGTCTCTACAGGATACTGGCTGCATGGTGGCTATAAATATTGCAGTGAGCAGTCCAGAGCTTCCATCCATCACTAGCCTCTGGTGGGAGGAAGCTGAACTGCTTGACTATTTGTCAAAGATGGGATTTCTCTAAGTAACCTGAAACAGTCTGGTGCGTTGCTCTTGTTGTAAATTAATACATGCTCTGCATTTAACTCTCCCTGAAAAAGCTAACCCTATACGACTGCAACAGAGATTTCATTTCAGCTTAACGGTTCCAGGCTGTACTTTGGGACAGAGCATGATGTCCCTGAGAGGACTGAATTTAGTGTTGTGTTGTGTGAAATTCTGCATGGCCGCCACACACAGTTTATCAGCTGGCATGAAATCCAATTTGGTCATGGATTTATGACAGTAGCTCAAAGTTCTAACTCAGCTGAATGCTGTGTTCAGCAAGTAGCAGGAGCTTGGACATTAAAAAAGGAAATTATGAGCTAGCCCAGTCTTACCTCTTATCCACTGGGATTATAAACAAATAAATTAGGTTAGTGATAGCTCTAGTTTATTCAATGAAAGACTGAACTGGGCCATAATGTTCTTTGTCATGTATTACCTACCTTCTCAAACAAAATTTCTGTGTAAATGTTACATTCTTAACTTCTTTGTCCACTGAAAGGAAATGGAAAGAGTGACCTCAGTGTTTACATCAAACTAGTCAGCAAGTGTGTCCCAGATACTCATGGCTGAACTATATTATTTGCTTATCTGATGAGTAAAATGATGTGTCAGCAGTGCTTTCTCCTAGAGAACAGAACCAAACTAAAAATCTGAAACCCAGTAAATACACATTTATTTATTATTATTAAGTAAAAATCTGTTACTGATATCTGATAGATGTTGGATATCAAGCTAGAGCCAAACAGATAACCTCTTCCTTGTATGAGCTGTAAAATAGGTAGGATGTAGCCTACACTCTCCTGATGACAGAGGATCCTCCTGCCTATAAGTCTTTATGAAACACCAGAGAAATGAAAGGTTGTGATTCTGAAATCCTCTCTATGCATGAGCCCTGTCTTTGTCGTGTACTGTGCAACACCAAGTGCAGTAGAAGCTACAAGGCTTGGAGCTGCAGCCAAGATATGGTGCATTAACTATAACCATGACTGGTAGCTTTGCACTGGTCCCACAGGGACCTTATCCTTCCCTATGTCAATTAATTTTAGAAATATGTGTCAACTAAATTTAGTGATGTAGAAATTGCTCTGAACCAATTGTAAAGTGGAATTGTAAATTTTGAATTTGGGTGAAAAATCAGAAGCTGAACATATTTGTGGGTTTGGAAAAATAGGTTTTTAGCATTGGTGGAATGACAGTTGTGGATCAGGATATCAACTGAATGGTATTCTTTGTAGCGTTCCAGTCTATTTATTAATTTTTACATTTCAATTTAAATCCCAAAACTTCATTGGCAAGTGTGGTTTTCTTCTCCTAACTGTAAACCATTCAATTTCTCATAAAATTCAGATATAGGTCAGAGTAAAACCCAGAGACAACAGCAAGTGGACATTTTTCCTTTCTTCTGATGGGAGTTAAACCACTCAATTTAATTCTGTAGAATTCTCTCCCCCACCAATTCTAATTGAACATGTTTTATTCAAGTTAGATATATTGTCTCTTGGTAGGGAAGCCTATATTCCAGGCTCTAAAGGCTGAAACATGCTGAGTGATTAATTAGGAATCTTCATCTGCCTAGTTTGACTAGTGTGATAAAAGGAAGATATATCAGCACACCTTAGATTGACCACAATTTCTGCCAGCAATCAACTTCTGTCAGTTATTAATTGGTAGTAACAACAGTAGAAAGACCTATTTCACAGCTGCCTGAAAGGTTAAAGAGGTACCATGACCACCTCTTCCTCCCAGGACCTATTTTCTTCACTTTTTCATCATTATTGCTATCATTGAGGCAGATTTGGGTCATCCATTTTCTTCCATCATAATACAAAGCCCTTAGAGCAGTTAGTCTGTGTTGTGAAGTGATGGTTGTATTGTTGGTTGCTGGAGCTGAGAGAAGCTCTCTGTGGTTCATGATGGCATAAGGAATAGAAGAATTTGCCTCTGACCTGCTCTTGGAATAGTGGGGATTGATGTTCATGACTTTCTCTTAGCAGAACCAAGCAAATTTACAAAAATAAGGAAAACATCAATGCCCCCAAATTTCTTTATTCCTTGACTCTATTGCAAATGTTTTTCTGAAAGCTTTCTTGCCCTGCTCTTCTCAAGCCTAATATCTTAATTTAAAAAAAAAAAAAAGAAGAAGAAATAGCGTGCCCACTTGTACTTTAATGTCACAGTTGTGTTTCTAATTGTTACCCATCAGCCCCTCTCCCATAAAGCACACATTTTTCTCTGGGAACTGTCTGCTTCTCTGGGAACTAGAAGACTTGTTCATTGTGGCCTAACAACAGAAACCTGCATGCAAAGCATTTTCTGTCAGTCAGTTATAGTTTGGCAGCCTAATATTAAGCAGATGTTGAGGGGAAAAAAAAATGAATGCTTTGAATAGAAATTGAGCTACAAATCTTCCTTAAGTGTTGATAAGGGCTAGCATCTTGGCATTAGTGCAATTCACCTATTCTCTTCTTTCTTGAGTAGCTCTTGTCTGTAACCAACTAATTTTGGTCTGAGCTGCTTTTTATAGCACTACTTCATTAGAGCTTGAGTTTGTGATTTTGCTTGTAGGTGCTACATTAGCTGGGCACTTGTGCACGTTTGTGTCCTCTATGCTTTGCTGCATGAATGTAGATTTAAAAATAATGCTGAAGTGCTCTGCTGAAATTTAGAATGTCAACAAGTAGCCATGTCTTACCTCTTCTCCATACTTGAGATGCAAATACCAGTAATTTATGGCTGGGGCACACTACATCTTAATGCTGTTTTAAAAATAGTGAACTTTATCTCATGGCTTTTATCTCAGTGTTTTTAGAGCTGATGTGACACCTGGTTCCTGTGTGACAATAGTAGCCAACTTGTTTGATTACGTGCTTAAAAGGAGAGATGGGTTGTGGATCAGGAATGAGGCAAAGCAACCTTTGTTAGCAGTGCTAATTGCTGTCAGCAGTATTGATCCAGCTCAGTTAGGAATATACCATGGCTACTGAAATTTGCAGACTCTAACTAAATCAAGCTATTTCTGATAATACAAGTTTTCCCTAAGGCAGCTGTACTGATATGAAGAAAAGATTTCTGTCATGTATTATTTAAACATAGCAAAATGCTTGCCAAATATTTGTTGCTAAAGAGGGACCTGATTACATACAAATATATTGGATATATAGATATAGCCATTAATATATTTGGTTACAATGATCCTTGCCATTTTATAGTTATTGTTTTATAACGCAGTCTACAGTGCTGTGCAAACATTAATTAAATGAGTCCTATCAATAAATAAAATGAGTAAACAAGTACTTATTACACACTGACATTTTACATGCAAGACAATTGAAACAGGAATATTACAGCTGTAATTGCCTGAGATTCTCCTAGTATTAGGAAGGGCTGGGGTTACCCAGCATCTTGGAAGAACAGACTCTTAGAGCACTGGCTGCGTCTAAGCTGCAAGAGCATATAAAATGCAGCTGAAACTCATGTCTTGTGAGTTTTAGTCCTGTTTCTGTCCTACAGCAGAGGGAGAAAGTGCAAATTAAATGATCACGGATAGAATGATCTTGGCGAGAACTTTATTTGAGCTGTAAAAACTTTCACAGAGTTTTATCATCTTGGGAGGAACTTTGATGACACATAAGAGCCTTGAAAGAGTGGCAGGGTACTGAGGGGAGCCCCTTTGTTCCAAGCAGGACGTAGGTGCAACGTAAGTTTTGTTGGCCTTTGGTCATAAAACGTAGAACTGGCAAAACCACTTTTGTGGTACTGTCCTTTTTCCCCTCCATATTCTTAAAGCACTGACTGTCACAGGTTAAGTGAACTAGAGTTAGTTTGGCTCAGGTGCTGACTGCCTTTCTGTCTGTAATGTCATTTACATTGCACAATTTAGGAGCAATTCCTGAAAGTCATTAGTAGCATAAACAAGATATAAAGTTAAGTCTCTAGGGATAAGTGCCCCTAAAGAATGCCTGGAGTCTAATTTGTATTTATCTTATAATGGTAATTTTTTTTTTTTAACAGGGTGAGTAAAATTCTCTCAAGTTGTGGAAAATTTTCATGTTGTGCTATTGATACTTGTTTTAAGAAAAAGTAATTGATTCACCTTGTAGTGGAATTATATTTACTTTATTATTCTAAATGATACATATGTTTGATGTGCGTGTGTGGTTGTTTTGGAGCTGTGTAGCTGAATGATTGGAAGGGGCTGTCTTATTTTCCCAGCGACCATTTGTTGCTGCTACAAATGACAGCACAACTGTTAGGTGCTCACAGTCACTTTTTGGAGTGCCGAGATCCAAGATTCCTCCTGGTTTCCAGAGCTTGGCTGAGGTGCTCTTCTTGCAGGATCCTCAACGTGTGTGTAATGGGACGTAAGGATGATTGCTAAGCCTTCACTTCAGGCTGTCAGCCAAAGAATACCAATCACTTCTCCAGGTAATGATGATCTGGATTAATCCAGAGAGTACAATGAGAGTGCTAGTGTATAAGCAAGAGAATTCTCCTCCAGATCTGGAAATTACCCTTCTTTCAACAGTGCACATGGTAGAATAGATAACAGGGTTTATGGTTCCTGGGAAATAACAGATCAAACTCTCTAAAATGCACAGATGCATTTACGTAAAGTAGGATAACTCTTTTAAAAGCCTCATATGGCTTCTCCAGTTCACTGATAAAACTATCAGCAAATGCACAGTCTTGTCACTGGTGACTTATATGACTGTTACGTGCTTGCAGGATGAAGCTCTTCAGTGACAAACAGTGATAGTCATACAGTTACACCTCTATGATTCATTCAATTGCAAATCAAATTCCAGATATTGCAAACTTGAAACCAAACCAGTGGAGTGGTGTTCTGTAAATGCTTGGAAACAGTATATCTGATAATATAAGAACAAAACTGATGAGAAAATGAGAACTAGGCATTTAACATCAGAACTGGTCTACCTGAATGTGGACAGCTGTTCCTCTTATTGTCTCCGGGGTGAAGGAGATGCTCCTGGGTCCAACTCTGCTCATTTTAGCATGGTCAGCTAAATATGCTCTGAAAGTGCCCTTTTTAAAATTTTTGCTATGAATTGTATGGGAAGCTCATGAATTCCACATGGACCGACTGGCCATGTAAGCATAACAGCAGGCCACCACTGATTCAATTTCTTCCATTTACTTCCCTGTATTTAATGAACCCCTGCATGTAAGACGGACCAGACAAAAGGCTTTATTTTATCCTTTCAGATGAAAGAACAGATACCCTTTCAGTTAAAATAGCATCCAAAGGAATGTACCCTGAGAAGTCTTTGGATTTTGCAGTTGTCCTTGCTCTGTTTTAAAGGAAAGACATTTCACTGTGGAGGTGAGGGAACTTCTCAGAAAGCTGGAAGCTAATTCTGCTGGCTTCAAGAAGACTCAATAGAACTTTTAAAGCAAGATTGTCATCTTCTTACGGGATAACCAGTATTTGAAATAATAATAACAGGTAGTCTTGTTACCATCCATATTATATTTCCTTTGACTTCTGAAATAAAGGAAGAACAAATAGATCAATGATCTCTCAGTCAAGCAGGGACAATCCTTTCTTAGTACCACCACTTATTGCTGATTCCCTTAGGAGGTAATTGTATATGCCTATGAAACAGAGCTGAAAACCTGTGTAGGTATCTAAGTTGGGCATTTCTGTATTATTTTGTAGGAGAAATGTTGCACTGTGTGTTAATCAGTTGATTTCACAAGGGTTGTCTTCTGATGATGTTTTAATATGAGATTTACATTTTGGGAATGTTGAAGCTATGGCCAGTGCCTCCATCTACCAGATATGCCAAGACAAGCAGATTAGGTTTTGGTTGAGGCGGCTAGGTAAGACACAGGTGTGATGAGAAACAAGCCGGGAAGACTGAGTTATAACACTCAGATCTGGACCTGACCATGTCAGTCTTCAGGGCTGTTTAGAGCTTGTGTGGATCCCTAGCTCCAATGGAGATCCTTATGCTAATCCTGCAAAGTAATTATAACACACTAATGAGAAAGTATGAAATCCTCGCCTGGGGTTTTAGGGACATAGTGGACTGGATTTCATGTTGGGTAAGCTCTGGCACAGCTTTAGTCCTCTGTGCATTTCACTTTTTCTCCATCATTTGAATTAATCCTTTCTTGTTCGTGCTTTGTTCTGTGCTATTTCGATGCCTGGGGCTGGCTCTACTCTTCCATGGCCCTCGTCGCTATAGTGAGCAAGTGCCTTTGACTTCAGACTGGGCTCCCATCTGTGTATTTAAAAGTAAACCGATTTCTAATGCTAATTGAGGCAAGGGAAAATGAGAGAAAGAGAGTTTAAAAATTCATACTGAATATTTATAAGCATACTTAGTGCGTTTGGTGAAACTGGAATGAAAAGGTTCTAAAAGGTTTCTAATTTCTGCTGGGAGGCACTTTGTTGTGCTTCAACTATAATGGCAGCCAAAGGAGTGAGGCTTGCGGGGCCCATGAATGCTCCAAATACATTTACTCATGCCAAGTTTAGGTTGTGTTTTCCATTGATGTAATTACTGAGCAGTAATGGGATGAAAGACCTCACCTGTACAGATTTATGGCGCCTTTGAAAGTCAGGAGCTGTGGTTGTAAAAAAAGGGGAAGAGATGCTTTAAAGTATACTTTTTCTTTTTAAAAAAACCCCAAATGAACATTTTTGGTTTTTTGTTTTTATTTTTTTAATAATTTGATGGATGGGTATGGGTGTTTTGTTACAGCAGACAAAGGGTTTCTTTAACACCATTGTTTGTTTGAACCCTCACATGCCTGGCTATGTATTCATGCTAAAGCAGGCAAGGAGCCTTGAGGAGGGTCTTTATCAGCCTAGCCGGATGAGGACTTTCTATGAATCTCATTCACTGATGGATCAGTTTATCCTGATTTTGGTGATGACCAAAGAAACTAACCCTGTGGTAACTTGTTATAAATCTTTGGTTGTATATGTATATGAGTTTGCTCAAAAGACAGTTATTACAGACTGTTGTCTCTGTTGGTAACTTGGGAGAGGAACCTTAACAATAGGTTCAAGTGAGACAGTTTTAGAGTACTGCATTATCAGGGGGAATCATTGGTAGTTATGCACAAAAGCCAGCAGTGTACTGTAGGGATGCTGTATTGTGTGATACAGCATGAAAGGATGCATGGAAGACTGTGCAGAGGTCAGTCCATGAAAATGGGAGGGAGCCATCCTACCGGTTCTTAAGTTTTCTGTGGGCACCTTAATTTGCGTGCGAGACATATGTAGAATAGATAGAGCCCTGATGTCACTAAAATTTAGTGTATAAGATAAACCTGGGAATCAAAATTCCACTTTCTTTTTGTGATGTATTTGTTACCTGTTAAAACTAATGACAGATTCTGAATGCTGGACACCTCACTGAGAGCTAGGTTAAATGCTGATGCTACTGACAGCTTTATTCAACAGATTTTCAAATTATTTTTTTAATTTTTAGGTTTGTTTTTTTTACTTTAGCCTTTATTTCAATTTCATAATATCTTTGTTACACATAGGCTATTTGGGTCAGATGACGTGGATTTTAAGGTGCCTTTCAATGTTAGCCCTGCCTAAGGTGACCCCAGTGCTGTTTGAAAATGAGCAACAATGTCTGAGTTGAGTTTTTCTGTGACTTCTTTTCTTTAAACCCCTACACCACTTTGTAACTGATATTGATGTCCTTTGCTTTCAGACAGGCAAAACTACATCTGGTGTCAGTGTGTGTATTGTCCAAGGCAAGATAAAAAAAGAAGTGCAGTTTGATTTTCTCTGTGAAGTAGGCAAAATGGAGTGGGACCAGTCAGCTCCAAGGGAGCCATGTGTGCTGCCCCATCCTAGGTGAGGTACCTGTGAAGAACTACCTGCCTTATACCTGAGTTTTTTCTTCTTGGAGCAGACCAGTAGTTGAGGGTTCAGCAGTGAACTGAATCTTTTCTTTCCCCTACTTCTCCCTTTCAACACCAGAGAATGACCACCCAGAAAAAATGCCTGGCATGGAGAATTGTAGCTGCCTAATTGTAGCTGTCCTTCCAGTGAGGCATCTTGGGCAGCCCAGAGTAAATTTCCTGCTCACTTTCCTTGCTGGGAAGGATTGTCAGATGCAAGGAGGAGAGTACAGAAAGGCTGGGAACCACAAATTTGACTTGCATATTTTTACTTCAGTAGTAATTACCCCTGGACCCCTCTGGTGGAGCAGTAGTCTAAGAACTAAGCTGAGATACCTGAGATTCAGAGGTATTGGTGCCAAAACTGTGCACAATGTGAAGCATTTCCTGCTTCCTCCTGTACTGAATAGTACATCCTAGCCATTTTGCCTTCTAGATAAGCATCTTCCACTTAAAGAGTTTTTTCTTTCCTCCACTTAGTGGAACACTGAATTTTTAGAAGTTATTTTCTGGTCCACCTCCTTTTCAGGAAGGAGGTTAAAAGGACTTCATCTTTAGGTAGTATTGTTAATAACTACATGGAGGCTGCAGATCTGAAGGAAAGGAGGAGACAGGTGGATATGTAGGGTTTTGCTCTACTTGCTGTGTTGTAATTTAGGCTTTGCTTGTATGGTTTTTTTACTAGTCATTTTATACAAATATTGCAGATAATTAATTGCCTGTAATTTCTGAGATTCTCAGAGTCCTGCTTTGTACTGGACCACATTTATACGTTGAGGCTATAGTAGACCTTTTTCTAATACTAAATAATCCTCTTTACTTGAATACTCACATAATATTCCGTAAGCAGTTGCTAATTTTTCTCTGAGGGCAGGAAACTTTCCTCCTGTCTTGCAGAAAGGACCTCAGCTATCAGACTGAATGCGTTATTTCTTTGTGTAACATGCAGACTCTGCTGCTGCTGAAATAGGAATTTTTCTCAAATACGATTCCAGCTTTGCAATGGGAATGTTGCCGAGTTGCTACTGGTGGTGACACTTGGAGTTTTTTATGTACTGAAGCCCTTCTGTCTTCATTTCACTCCAATACATGCACTGTGCATTTTGCTATTTGCTGTTTTGCTTCAGCTCCAAGTTCAAGTAGACCTCCTGGAGGAGCTAATAGCTGGAGTGTAAACCCAGCTGGGAGCTACCTGCATCCTGCTATTTGGTTGCTGCAGACAAGGTACTGGCTCAGTAGCCAGGAGTTCATCAAAACCGGAGCACTTCAGTGCTTGCATGTGGTATTCACAGATCTCAGTGCAAAATACTTATCAAAGCATGCAGCATTTTAGGTCCTTTGCTGGTGCCTGACTTCTCCTACATGTACATTCATTAATTTTAAGGTTTTATTAAAGGGTTTAGGTGCTGCAAATTCCTTGGTTTCTGCTATAAATTATTCAGTCCATGGTGTTTGATCCTATCATATTTCAGGTATTGCTTTGCTTAGCTGCCTTCCTGTCTGTCCCCACAAATATAATTGAATGAGTGTGAAAACTATGTGAACGGTAAAATACCAGAATTCCTCAGAGATTACTGAGATATCTGTAGAAAGTGTGGAGTAGTCTCAGTCAAACTTATTTGTTATTTTGCCCATAAATCTGGGCATTGCTGTACTAACTGTAATTATTTTGCTTATGGTCAGACTTGAATGCACCAGATTTAAGTTTACTGTATCATATTTCTTCATTCTAAGTGGCACTAGAAACTAACCCCGCACAAAAATTGAACAGTGAATATGTGTTATATGTTTCCAGATATCCTCAGAATTGCTGAAAGTCTTCCTTAATGGCAGAGCATTGACATCAATATTTGACTGGAATTTATTGGAATGGTTGATACTAAGATAAAAAGAAGGAAAATAACCTGATTTCACTGAGAGAATTAGAGGAGTGATTGGACCACACTTGCAATGGCTGGCGTAATGGTTAGCATGATGAGATGGATTTCAAGCAGTAACTGATCTGGCTATTTAGACTTTTTTTTCCCTGCATATTTTTGAGGTGTAGAGTAATGTGTCTGACAGGGGTGAAGGGCCATTCCATAGACAGTCAGATCTAGTGCCAAACTCTGGATTATGGAAATACCCATTTGGAAGATATGTCAGATGTAGGTTTTTAAAACAGAAATCTGCTTTTAAAAGGAATACCTACACCCAGACAGGATTTGACCCTTAATAACCATGGCTCTGAGGATGACTGTGAAGTGTAGGGAGACTGCTGTGGCAACTGCCGTGAGCTTTTGTAGCCTTGTTTCCCCTTCTGTTTCAATGGTTGTGTTCTTCACATGTATATGGAGTTGATTATTTTCTTGAAAATAGTCTGATTCTTTACCCAGAAAAGCTCACCAACCAACCTGACAAATAATCTTCAAGAGACTGTAATGTTTTTGATGAAATCTTAACTTTTTACATACATTGAAAAGGTCTTTCTATCAGAACAGAATGCTTTGAATTTTTTAAAGTTACTTTGCATTGATGTATTATGTATCATACACCATGGTATTTTAAAAATGAAAATGAATTCCTTTGATTTCATTGACATTATATTTTCAATTAACATTAAAAAAAGACTTTATAGTAAAAAATAAAACCTCATATATTCATTTTAGAATGTGACCAAATTGTAAACTTTCAGCATTCACTGTATGTGTTCTGTTTGCACACCACTTTATAAGTATGCCAAAATATGTTTGTGGAACTGCATCAGATATAGTGATAGATTTAATGAAAAAGGAGGTAATTTCATGGAAGGTAAATTCTGTTTGTGGAGTATGTACCTGTATACAGGAACAGTATCTGTTTTATGGCAGTAAGATCTTAATACTCCTATTCAACCCAGATTTTCACAATGAAAATTCTGTCTACGCATCATTTTCAGTTTTTCAGTAAAGAACTTTGAACTCCTGTTAAGACATACACATCATGAAGTGTATATAATAAAAAGTAGAGGAACAGGGCTGTCACGACTGCTCTGGAATATATCTCCTAAGTAGTTATTTTACATGCAGGGTAGCCTAACCTTTGAAGCTGAAATATTCACAACATTAACATATATCTTTTCAGCAAGACACCATTTATTTTTCAACTTTTACAAAGAGAAGCTTAGTTTAAAAATACTCAGTTTCTTGCTTGGATTTAAACATTCAACCAGAGATCTCCCTGTGAAGCTGGAAAATTAAAAAAAGCTATAGAATCCAAGATGCAGATGGATCTTTCTAATTGACTGCTGGAGCTGGAATGCTGTTCTAACACCATGTATTTTAGCCTTCTCCAAGTTAAGTGTCTGTTAACTTCTCAGTCACTCTCTGCCAGTCCTGTGGCAAGAGATGCGTTTGATAACAGACGTGTGTCTTCCTTCTCTGGCATCTGCTCATGTCGGGCTGGAAAGCCCTTGGGACATGGTTGCTTGCTCCCTTAATGTTTTAGATGGTAAAGCTGTACAAGATTGTTCTTACTTGGTCACCGTGAGCTGTCTGTTTTCTTGATATGCTTCTTGCGTTTCACTTCCTGGTGTTCCAATAGTTCCATAACATTTTTTTCTCTCTCTCTCTTCCTCAGCTCCCTTTTTTAGATTCTGGGTATTTCTTTTATCACAATGGCATCCCCAAGGCCAGGAGAAGACGTAGTCTTCAACACAAGCTTCATCTGGAAAAAGATTCCAGGGTAAGTGTTTTATTGTTATGTGCACCTACCATGTTTTCTTTGTGACACAGACTGTTCTTTATGAGATCAAGGTGATGATCAAGTCTGTGGTTATGGCTACATTTTTTTCCCCATGCTTGTTTCAAGAGTGGTGGCTGCCGTATGCACACACATCCCAAACAACTACTGTTTTGCTATTACAAGTTGTCTTACTTTCTCTGAGTTTTGTCCTCTTTCCAGTTAGACTCAGTGCACCCTTGTGTCCTGGACATATCAGTGCAAGCCGCCTAAGCTTCATCCTATAGTCGTGTCTCACACACATTCTGCTAGTCTGTGGATCATCCTGCCCAGAACAACTTAGGGTGTGAGGGGTGGCATTTGCTCTGCAGTCACCCTGGGACTTTTTTCTCAGGGAATGGTGTTTACCCCATGTGCTAAGCAAGTGTACAGTGTCAGACTTTAGTATTTCTTTTAGAAGCTCTTGCTCACAGCATGTGAATGGTTCTGTCTTTTCAGAAGTGGGGGCCTTGGGCAGCCTGATCTAGTAAGAGGTGTCCCTGTCTATTGCAGGGGGGTTGGAACTAGATGATCTTTAAGGTCCCTTCCAACACAAACTGTTCTATGATTCTAAGTGTAAACTCCTTGACAGGAGGCAAATGCCCGTGCAGAAGACTGTAAGCTGGTATCAGCAAATTCTTTTCTCCTTTCTTCAGAGTTCTTACATCAGTGTAATACGGAGCTGGAGGGGGGCCAGGTAGCAGAAAAAGTGTTTTTATTGCCCAAAGAAAGTAAATAAGCCTGAGAAATGATATCATGACAGCAAATACATTAATCCTTCAGTAGGATTTTAACTCTTTGCACTGTTAGCAAAAAAAAGAGGGGAACAGTTTTATTCCAGATATTGTATCGCCAGATATATGATATTGGAACAGCTATGGAAATAAAAAACAGAGTAGGAAGAAAAGAAAAATCAGTTAAATAAAAATGTAATTGTTGTGACACCAGTGCGAGCGAGGTCTGATTTATTCCCAGACGGGTTTTCCCACTTGTGTAGAAATTTCAAGTGGTTCTGGGCCTAGGTCTGGCTGGGATGCACATGGTTGCTCTTTCCCATGGCTGGGAGCCATGCGAGTGAACCAGACAGGTTCTAGGTGCTACCTGCCCCCAGCACTTCATCCTGAGATGCTCAAAGCTGGCAGATTCCCTGAAGCTACTGGTCTTCCAGTGCTCTAAGGTACCTCTTTCTAACCTCCTTCTCTAAGGCTGGTACAAGTGAGGGGCTAGGAGGGAGAGACCCATTCAACCTGCCTTAAATAGAAGTTCTCAAGCTTCCCTCATTCTGTTTACTGTGCAGGGATCAGAAAGTAATCTTCAGAAACAATCTACAGTTATTGAACACTAAGCGCACATCCTGGGAGAGAAGTCTCTCATTTCCCAGCACCACCCAATCTTGTTAAAATCCACTTCAGAAAAAGGATGGAACTAGACGAAGACATTGCAAACTAGTGACTGAGTACATTCATTGTGCAGGTTACTCTGTACTGGAAACATATTTCTGCAAGCCTCTGAAAATGTCACAAATATCTGTGATGTTTGTTTGAGTCCACCAGTTCTCATTGTAGCCTCATATTACATGGCTGACCACTCTTGTACTAATTCCAGACTGGTTCTCGCGTTGACTGTGTCTAGACTGTTTCTGCAGTGCTATTAAGGACAGCTTACATGAATCTACCTTCTGTCTTTTGCAGTCACCTGGTATTTTGTGGTCTCTATACTCTTAGTTGGCTTCTGTCACATGCAATGAAGTCTCATTTTTGCTGTTAATCTCCAGTTCTTCCTAGTGCTGTATACCAATGTTGTGGCTCTCTTTGGCTCCCTCATTTGATCTCAGGTAACAGCCTTATGTTTAAGTAACTAAGAGTATCTCCCATGTGAGGAAAAGGATAATTCTGGATGTATACTGACCCTCCTCTGTTGCACTGGGGAGTGGAAGCAGATGGAAAACCACATTTCATTTCCACATGTAATGTGGCATTTTCTCCTCTAACCCTTCTACTTACTTGGTCCAGTTGAGTAGTTCTTGAGCTCTTAGGATACCACATAGGTCAGTTGCTTTCTGTAATGCTGTTTGAGTGCAATTAAAGTCATTACTCTTATTTCCCATCTTTCTTTTATATGTGGGGTTTGGAGAAGTCATTAAAATTCCTGTCATATTTGTATATAAGTGGAAACATGAGTTGTGTTGACAGTACTTCATTTTGAACTCCAAAAATAATTTCTAAATTTAATGGCAGCTTTCTAGACTATTTACATTTAATTTCACTTAGCAGCAAATGTCAGCACTGTCATGGTTAATATGTTAACACATGAAGCCAAGAATAAAATGTTCCTGTTGTCAGGCTAGCCAGGAAGCAAACTTCCACCACAGGGCCATACAAATCTCTCAGGAACCATTATGGTAAATGCTGTTGTTTAGCCCTAACCAAATGTTGTGAGAAAGTGGGCTGCAGTTATTCTGTATACTTTTCAGTTCTAAGGAGATTACAATTCCTAGATAATTTTAATTATTCGTTGAAAAACAGCACAGATGTTCACTCAATTAATTAATGTTCTTTAATCAAGTAAGTCCCTTGAGGAACCATGTCAATTTTTCAAGAGTCCGGGGAGATAGATGGCAGAGCACTATGCAAACAGGTTACTGCGTCATTTTAATCTTCTGCAAGTCTTTTAAAACACTCAAAAAAGCTTTGTTGTGTAAATTTTACTATATGTTTTTACCAAAAGAATTTGGAGATAAGCTAAACATATCCAGCAGTTGTGTGATAAACGTCATTGCTGTCAAGGGGATGAGAATGAAGCGTTTTTAAGATGCCCCCCTTAGAGATCCAGCAAGAACCGAATCTTTATTCTGAGGAACTGCCTCAGATGCAATGGATTTGGCTTTATTTGATACATAAGCATTGCTGAAGCCTAAAGCAATACTGGCAGCAGGTGAAGGCATGTATAATAGTGTCATATACTGTTGATATGACTGTTTCAAGAAAACTGAACTGTTCAAGAAAAAAGTGCAGGCATGTGAAGCACCATGGCTTTTGTTGGCATTACAGTCCTTTCAGGGATCCTCACCATCAGGATGGAAAACACCATAGTAAATAGAACTGCTACAAATGGAGACTGTTTAGTTATTTAAATTACATTCTTTGAGGCACAGAGAACTTCTGGGAGAGGTTTGCTCAGAAAAAACCTCTTTTGTGTCAGTGCAAATTTCCATGATTTCCAGGTGCACTTATATTTTGTTGTTTTACCATATGTATCTTTGGGGCCGAATAGATTTTTGACTGGGAAAAAAAAAAAAAAGGCCTTTTAATGTTTTCACATGTTAAAGCTGGAATTTTTAATGAGATAAGACATAGCAGCAAGATTTCCACCACTCATAATACAAATCTGTATTTTCATCTGCCTTTATCTCTTAATTGTTTCAGCTGAAATTCCTCAGACCAAAAGGTCGGCTGTTAGGCTTCGTTTGTCTTGGGAAACTTTACTTAAGTAGCTGCTGTACTTTTCCTGGGAGCTGCAGGCAGGGAGGCAGACCTTGCCATGACCCATGGGTACAAGCAGCTGGGAGGAGGAGGAAACAGCAGAGTGAGAGCAGGTGACAAGGGCTCCTGAGCAACATTAAGGCAATGAGGAGCCAGGGTTGGATGGGACCAGACATCAGCCTTAAGGTGAGGAGAGGTAAGTGGGACAGGCTGGAGCAAGAGCCTAGAGTAAAAAAAAGTTGAGTGACTTGGGTATGGAGCCAGCCCACGAGTGGAGGAAGATAGACTGGAAAAACTGGGAACAGTGTCTACATTGGCATCAAAGCATGCTACCTCCTGAGTTCAGGTCACGACAGCCTTAGAGCTAGGGGACCTTTTCCAAAGGAGATTTCCCGGTGAGCATGGGGAAATACAGCTGCTGCAAAAACAAACTTAGTTTTTAATTATGAGGAATAGTCATGTGTTTCATCAATGCCATAGCTCTGGAAAAGTAAATCAGAAATACAGAGATGCTTCGTACCATCTTGTTTGTTAGGTTTCCTGTGTCTGAAAGCACAGCAGAGGCAGGATGAGAAGCAGAAACCTTTCCTTCTCCACCATAGCTAAAGAAAACCATGGGATTTCCTTCATGGGATTTGATTTTCAAAACTGACTCAGAATCTAGCCTCCTACGGAGGGACTCAGCTGTATTATTAATAAACATTTTGAAAAGTAGCCACATAAGTAAAAGGAAAATAAAAATGCATGGTTTTTATGTTACCTTTCAGAGCAATACTTTTGTATTTTTGCTGTTGTTAGGTATTTTCTGTTAGTAAATAGTCTTCCACTGAAGGAGATAGAGTTGAAACACAGTTTGTTCTCTCGAAGATTATTTTGCTTTCTTTCAAGTTTTAGATAAAACCATTTTCCTCCCACACAGTCTCTCCTGTCAGACAGCTGCCAAGATTAATCCCACTCAAGAAAGAGGCTTTAATATACAGAGAAGAGCTGAGCCCCATTAATGGTATCCATAGACGAGTACATCTGTGTTGGAGGAATAAATACATATGTGTGGAGGGAGGAAGGTGAAATGAAAATCCTCCACTGAGAGTGAGTGAGTTTGGCACATAAATGATAACTTATTTTACGTTGCAGAAGGATTAGAAAGGGAGATTTGGCCGATACTTCTGCTGGTACAGGAGTCTGAGAAGGACCAATGCGTAGCTTCTTCAGAGCAGAGTTTCTAAGTGGTTAGAGTTAACAGTACTCCCAAACTGCTTGTGTCGTGGAACAATGGGGAAAAGGGGAGCTGTAAATGGAGGGGATCTAAGCTTTTAATTAAATAAATGAAATTCATTTCATATCCTTCCTCACCTTCTTAATGTGACTGTCTTTTGCTTGGACCATTGCAGCTTATTAAGGCACAAGCATCCTGTGATGCCAGGCAGGGGTTTGCCAAATGCTGCTGGAGCTAGATATTTCATCTATGGTCACCTATAACTGGAGAGAGGGCCACCAGCTTGGGAAAAGTGTTCTTGCTTAACTAGCAGCAGCCCTTAGCTCTGGCAGTGTAATGTCCCAGGGAGGTGGTTGATTCACCTTCCCTGGAAGTGTTTAAGTTACGAGTAGACAAGGTCCTGAGGGACATGGTTTAGTGTTTGGTGGGAATGGTTGGACTCGATGATCCGATGGGTCTCTTCCAACCCGGTGATTCTGTGATTCTGTAAGCCAAATTTCAGAGCCCTTTCTGGCAGCATTAATGACAGGCTTGAGATGGGATAAAGGTGGAGGCTTTTGTTGCATTCCCTTAGAAGCCAGCACAGAATCTTCCTCTTTGCAAAAATTAAAATATCTCTGATGAGGAGAAGCCAGTTTTCCTCAGTTCTTTCCGGTTTTCCAGCTAGCATAGAGTGCAGTGACCTAGAGATGAGAGATGTAGGAGAAATCGTGGCTTTCCTTGCATATTGGGTCAAATCTGTGAGTTTGCTAGGAAGGCATAACCTTCTCCAGCCTTCTGGAGACAGGCAATTCTGCCCCTGGAATGTAGCAATAAGAGCATCTTAGAGTTATTTTCATTAAAATGGCCGTACTTCACATCTTTGCTCCTACTCTATGCCCCACACCGTGATTTCCTAGGTTCCTGACCGGTGCTAATGATTTTCATTCCCTAATAAGTTTCTGATCAAAGCTTAAAAGGTATGCCAAGAGGATTCTTCTGTATGAGAAGAAAGCTGACCTGATCCTGAATGCAAAGGGAAAAAAATACCAAAGTTGCCCTGTAGTCAAGGACCGGCACTTTACCTGTGCACTGTTGTAATCCTGCTGCTGATTCCCTTTGTCGGTAGAGGGATTAATGTAATAGAAACATAGAGTAGTTTGGGTAGGAAAGAACATTTAAATGTCATCTAATCCAGCCCACCCTGTGATGAACAGGGACATCTTCAGGTAGATTAGGTTGCTCACTAGCCTGACCTTGAATCTTTCCAGGGATGGGGCATCTACCACCTCTCTGAGCAACCTGTTTCAATGTTTCATCACCTTCATCATACAGAATTTCTTCCTTATATCTAGTTTAAATGTACCCTCTTTCAGTTTAAGACCATTATCCCTTGTCTGTCAAAACAGGCCCTGCTGAAAAGTTTCTCCCTATCATTCTTGTAGGCTACCCCTTAAGTACTGAAGGGCAGCTGTAAGGTCACAGAATCACCAGGTTGGAAGAGACCCATTGGATCATTGAGTCCAACCATTCCCAACAAACACTAAACCATGTCCCTCAGGACCTCGTCCACTCGGGCCTTAAACACCCCGAGGGAAGGTGAATCAACCACCTCCCTGGGCAGCATATTCCGATGCCTAATGACCCTTTCCATAAAAAACTTCCTCCTAATCTCCAGCCTAAATCTCCCCTGGCGGAGCTTGAGGCCATTCCCCCTCGTCCTGTCCCCTGTCACTTGGCAGAGCCTGCTCTTCTCCAGGTGGAACAGTCCTGACTCTCTTGGCCTTCCTCACAGGAGGGGTGTTCCATTCCTCCAACCATTTTTGTGGCCTCCTTTGGACCTTCTCCAAGCCTTTCTTGTGCTTAGAGTTCTGGAGCTGGACACAGTACTCCCAGTGGTCTCTCATCAGAGCAGGTTAGTGGGGGAGAATTGCTGCCTTTAACCTACTGACCACGTTCCTTTTGATGCTCCTTTTGGTTCGCCTCCTCGCTCTGAGCACACGTTGCCAGCTCATATCTAGCTTTTCATCCACCACTATCCCCAAGTACTTCTTGGCAGGGTTTCTCTCAATCTCTTCATTTCCCAGCCTGTATTGATATTGGGAGTTGCCCCAATCCAGTTGCAGGACCTTGTGCTTGGCCTTGTTGAACCTTGTAAGTTTCACATGGACCCACTTTTGAGCACATCAAGGTCCCTTTGAATGGTATCCTGTCCCTCAGGTGTGTTATCCACCCCACTCAGCTTGGTCCCCTCCATAGATTTCCTTGCAGTTCACCACAGAAGTGACCCCAGATATATACAAAGCTATCAGCTCCTGGGGGAGTAAAATTATATAAAGTGAATGAAATGCCGAAGACTTGCTAACCAGTCTCAAATCTTGGGGTGAGGCTCCAGGTTCCCCGTCCAGTTCTCTGCCATGCAGGGACATATAGATACATGTGGTAGGATAGAGAGGCAGGAGAAAATGACAGGATAAAAAGCCCTTCAGATTTTCAGCTCACTTATGTAAATTCATTCTGCAGGTAGTAGAGGTGACAGACTTCCTATTAAAGTCTATGTAGCTTTTTGCCCTAATGTATGTTATCATGGGGCTGGCATTCTGGTAGGATTGCGGCCAGGAAAAGTTTGGAACTGCTGTCAATTTTAGGAGACTGTAGGGCAGCATTACATGAGCACTGGTGTTACCCTTTTGGAAGGAAACAGAACATTAAGTATTAAAAGCTCTGCTTAAGTACCTGTAATAAATATTGAACAGCCAAGGAAGACTCATTAGAGGAAATGTCTTCTTTCCAATCCTGAAAAAAACCCTAGCCACCCTCAAATCTACACACTGTTGGTTGAAGATATACTGCCAGTTTGTTCCCCAGACAAGATCTGAAGACATTTTTGTCGTAAATCATCCTGACAAAATGAAGCACATTGTGCATAAAACAGGCAGTCTTACACAAATGGAGCACTGGTTTGTCTGTTTCTGGCATAAGTTGTCTTACACTTTATCCAGTGTATCTGAGGAAGGGTTTCCAAGGGTCTATTTCTTAGATTAATAACTTTCTCAGGTGGATATCTCCTTGAACTATATTTCTTTTGCTTTCCCATAAAACTCGAGGACTTTTCTTGAGAATTTGTATTTCTAATTCTTAATGAAGCCAGTTGGCAAGCATTGTAAGAAAAATAATCCTGATTTTCTTGAGGAACCGCTAGTCAGAGGTACTAGATCATCTGATAGTTGATTTAGTTTATGTATCATTACCGAGAGAATTCAACACTTTAATTAAGTGCTTTACTTTTATGATATTTAGACCCTCTGCAGAAGTTGGTAGATGGTTATTTAAATATACAGGTCATGAGTGTGGCTATCTGAGAAGATGAAAAGGAAGAATCAGCAAAGGTTGCAGCACAGTGTTTAAAAAAAGTCAGATGCAGCTAGATTCAGTTCATGGGAAGGGGAAATTCAGCCTGCACTTTGGATGTGGAAAGAGAAAGGGTCACATAGCTGGTAGGACAAGAATAAGTAGTTGTAGGAAATGTACTATATGTGTTGTATGATCTTCAAAATTCCAAACAAGAAATCAACAGGGCTTCAAAGAGAAGATTTAGGTGTCTGATGAGTAGGAAAACTTTTCCCTCACTTCTCAAGAAATGATTTTGCTACTCTTGCACTTCGGAAGTGCAGGACAAGAAGGTACTGCTGTGCCTCTGAAGTGTGGAGAATAAACTAGTCTTTAGGCCATGACATTGTGTTTCTGATAACATAAAAAGCAAGAAGCTGGAAATTCAGTGAAGTAACAAGTTTGGTTCATGACTGTACTATGCACACAGCATGTTTGTTGTCACTGCAAATAATGATTGCTAAATTCCTTGTGATTGCTTTTGGAAACTGAATCTGAGGGAGCTCTATTTTTTTGTCTTTTCTAGCTTTGTAGATTGTATATGTGCCCAGGAAGAGGTTGATAGAAATTAACTGCTCACAGAATGCTTTATCCAGCTAGGTTTTGCACAGCTGACCAACAGTGACTCCCGACTCTAAAGCTCTTAGCTCCTCTTTAATTGAGATAACATGATTATTGCCTAAGAGTCAGTTTCTAGAATAAAAATAACTTTCTCTTTCTGATATAAAAATTAATGAGGTCTATAGTCACTCAAATACTTAAGCTGTCACTGAGGTTGACACAGTAGTCCCCTTCACTGCAGAGTAAGTACGTTAAGCATATGCTGAAGAATTTCCAAGTTTCTAAGTTTGAATTCCGGTTGTTACATGTGGCATTGTTGGCTCATATTTGGACTGTGTATGTATCTTGTATTTGCGATGTGCAATACAATTCAAATATAAAATATCACAACACTGTTGTATGGAATATTGAGTACTTCAACCATTGTGCTACTTGAGCAAATGCAGTTATACCCAGCATGCTGTAAAAGCTAAGCTGAATCGATCTGTTATAACTAGAAAGGCAGCTTCAGGGAGAAAAAAAAAAGTCCATCAACAATCAGCAGTAAAGAATGTTGATAATCTTGTATAGTTGTGTTATGTGAAAAAAGTACTACCAGCTGCACATAATAACAGACTATCAAAATTACCTCAAACTTGAACATACCTGTGTCTTTTATGGAAATAGTGTATAACTAAAATTATATGGCAAGCTAAAACTGTTTCTGTCGGAAAACATAGATGAATGTACTTCAAGATAGTAGACTGATAAGTGAAAACAATGCTGGGCAGATTCACATAGAATTTTACAAAAATAAAAGTACTGACATAGTGCAGTCCTGGTGCCACTGGGGGCTGTCAGGTCTGTGTGGGCAGTGGTTTTAAGTCAATGTTCGGCAGTGATCATAACTGACTCAGGTGTGGCTGATTCCTCCCAATGGGTCTTGGGTGGTTCAAATGACCTGTTGAAATTGCTTTGAGTCACGTATTATAACACTTTTGTGTTGCTGAACGTGATATGTGGGGTAAGGCAATAAAATGAGCCTTTTCCCTCAAAAAGACTTGTAACTGTGGAAGTTCAGTGATTATACAAAAAACTATTGAGACAGTTGACCACATGCAGCCTTCACTCTGCTGCCTGTAAATTGCTGAACTGGCATTAGTTATAATAAGTTTCTGTTTTATTGCTGATGTCTGTTCTCTTGACTGCAGCATCACTCCCCAGCCTCCCTCTGCTTTCTCCTGTCTCCCTCATTTCCTGCATGATGAATAGAGTCTCCTGTTTTGTGGAGCAGACCTTGCCTTTGTTATTTGCCTGTGCAATTTCCAGCTTTGAATCTTCAGTGGGGTCTGTTTAATATAATAATACAGGCAGTGGCAGTGGTGAGAATATATGGTTTAGGATCTTTTGTTAGCAGGATGTTGAGAAGAAGGAAAAATGTAAGCCAGTGACTTTGGATTAATGTGACACTGAGTGTGGTGTACAAGTTTTCTTTGGTTTGGAACAAGTTTAGTTTGGTTTTGAATAAGAAATGCAGTGCTCTGATATGCTGAGTTAACAGTTACCGAAGTTCATGCATATCTTGGCATTCACTGGATGCAGGAATCCAAGGTCTCAGTGTTGATGACAGTCATGCTTTTCTCCCTGGGGAGTTTGAGCCAGCTGCAGCCTGTGTTGGTGAGGTGAAGAAAAGTAGCCATTGATTGGCTCTGCCTTCTCTCGGCAGTAATTTTTCCAGCATCTTCTGGCCCCACGTAGTGACCATTTTCTTCTCTCTTGCAAAGGCTCAGTTCAGGACAGGTGGGGTTGGCTTGAAAGAGTCGGTCCTGGCCTGGGAGCACTTCTGCTTGATGATGGCAAAATACATGGGGGTACAAAAGTGCTCTTCCTTCCCAAGTCTCCAACATTAGAGCTGTAATAGTGTTGCACCTCATAGCATATTATGGCCAGATATTTTAGACTGTGACATGGTACATTTAGAATGAGACAAAATAGATTTATAACAGTTTTTACTTACAGTTTTCCTTGACTTAAGAAAATCAGCTGTTAAAACAGTGGCTGGGTTTCTTGTATATACAGTTAGATGACAGGGACCATGTTCTGTATATGACATCGGCAATAAATAAAAGGTGATGCAGCTAAGAATGCACAGTTAAATCAATAACAACGTAAGACTGGAACATTTATTGGTAGTTTTCTGGTGTATATAAGGATGATGTTCCTGGGCTTGCGTCACAGGGTTGCAATGTTGAGAAAACCCACCACCTTTCTACTAAGGGGCTCCAGCTAAAAGAATTGATATAAAGGCATGTGTTACTTTAGCATACCATAAATGTGTTGTTTAGTGCATCTACTTGTGCCATTTAACATACTTTACTGTTGTTTAAAATTTGATGAGGGTTTTCTTTATGAACAGTATTCAGACTACTGGTGTATTGCAATCTGTTCCAAACCACTGTTACCACAAGCATTTTGTTTTTTCAGGTCTATAAAGTGTGTATGCAATACCTTAAGTGTATATGTGTGTGGGGGGCGTTGTTTGGTTTTTTTTTTGCCAGAGCTCAACAGCCCAGAAACTAACAAGGAGTTTTAAAATACATCTGTGAAATCATTGCTTGTATGCATGATGTATTCTGTGAATATGAAAAGGGATTTAGAAAGGTCAGAGAAGTTGATTGCAGTATTTGGAGACACAATGGAATTGAATTAAAGGTTTAGATATAAATTATTTCTGAATAGTTTTCTGCAGTAATTATTTGATACTGCATTGTAACATGGCTTTTCACTGAGATGGGTGCCTCTAACAGCTGGGAATAGCCAGTAGTAATTAAAATGCTAATATGTATGTCATGGGTTGGTGAAGTTGAAGAGTACATCTTGGTCTTCTACACTTCCATACTGAGTGGGAGAATAGGACTGGGTAAAACAACATTTGGCTAGCTAACATAACACCTCAGTGGGACATATTTTTCTTAACTAGTTGTGTAATACCAGCTCCATACTATCACAGAGGGACTCTGTTCAATATTACAATTTGACTTATATGAAATGATAGCAGAATGGCCACATTTCTTTATGATTTATATTGATAGCCATCTTCTGTCTGAGTGCTTATAAGAAAGATGCTCTTATTTTGTGTACAGATACAATATTTCATAAATTTAGATAGTCTGCCTCCATTCATTTTATCTTTATCGATTCTAAGCATTATTTTTTCATACAGAGAAATATACAGTAAGAGATCCATCAGCCTTGTGAATTTGAAGTCTTCACAGAAGAACCAGAGTTGCCAGATCTAATTATCATTTTTATACTCCTGATCTCACAGCAATATCACTAAGCTGATTACTGCTGGACTCTAGCTTATGTAACGCTGCAGTGCTATGCTGAACATTCATAGCTGGTCCTCTACTTCCTTGCTGCCTCTGCATGCCCTCTCCTGTTTCTTTTCTCTGGAGGAAGGTTTAGTGATTTCCCTGGTGTTCAGCCAGCCTTCCCCTGCCTAGCTTCTGGATCACTTTTGTCCTAGATATAGTTCCACAAAAGTTAGTGCTAGAGGCATCTTCTCAGGGCAAAAAAAGGGAGCTGGCAGCTGCTATCCCAGCCCTTTTGCTCTTTGGAGAAGCCGTGTTCTAGTCGGTGTCTGCATGGTGTCATAAAACTGAGAGATACCTTTTACAAGCTTTATAGGTACCATTATGACTACTGTTTTTTCCATCTTGGAATGAGTTGAACTCTTCTTGTAATAGCCTGCTTCATGCATTTTATGGATCTGATACCATGGGGCAACAAGCAGTCTCTGGCAGAGTTTGGACAAAAATGTTAGTTCTCTCAGGCCAGCAGATATTGACATAATTGAACAGTGCTTGCTGTATTTCCTTTTCTCAACTGTGATGCTCTCCTGGGAAAATGTTTGTTGGAATCCATTTTATTTGTTTGGGAAGATAGGCTTTTCATGGAATAATTACCTTGATTGCTATGGGAAGAGAATTTCTGTTTAGACGACTTGTTTTCTGAAAAGTGTTAGGAAAGCCTCCATGTTAAACTTTTATTTCCTTGTTTCTACATCTAGCCACATTCATATCTCATAATTCTCAAGTGTCCTTTCCTGAGTTGTGCAAGGCATGTTATAGGAAAAGCTTATGCAAATGTTTCCATGCAGCAATCAACTAAAGTGATAATTTTCCTGAAGAAAACAATTATTTTTAAGACTTCAACTAGTTTTATTTCTCATAGTGCAATCATGAAATAACAGAAACAGAACCTCTGTTTTCATATTTGAAATACCGAATCAGGGCAAAAATATTTTATTGCACCAAACAACTTTATTTTGAAAAAGAAAAAAAAAAGTTTAACTTTGTTTCAACATTTCTGATTGGAACCCTTCTAAGATTTTGTTTCATAATAATTTTTTACTATTTCCTTCAGTTCATTGTTTCTTTCCAAATGAATGTTGTATTTCCAGACATCCATAGGTCTGGCTCCTTTTTTCATAATGATGTGAAAAGTATGTTTCATGCAGTGAAAAATACTGGGAGACAACCTCTGAAACAAGCATGTGATTATTGGCCAGAACTACAACCTTCTCCTGCTCATAGAAACAGGTAACTTGCTGCTTACTTCACTGCTACTCTTAATTGAATCTAAATGGCTAAGAACAAACTTAAAGGCAGTAGTACCACTGCGAGGGCTAGAGCTTCTCACAGCTGTGCTGCTCTCTAATGCCAGTTAACTCTGGTAAACCTCCTGGGTCTTTGCTCCATAGCTGTTTTGAACAATTTAAGCAAAGGAGCTTGGCACAAGCTAACTGTTAGGCACCTTGGACCCTAACAACAACACCTGGAGCTGCAGGAGCTCCTCAGAAGTGCAGGAGGCCCCCCAATTAGTCCCCCCAGTGGAACCCATCAACCGCCCCTGTTAGGATTGCTAGGCTACCAGATCAAAGAAGCGAGCTGCAAAGATAAGGCAGTTGGAGGGTGCTGGGGGAGGATTGTGGGATGTTGTAAACCCCCCCGCCTTGAAGATCACCAAACTAAGACAACTATGTTGATTTATTATCTAGCTTGTTAAAGTCTGTACAGGAATTGTATGTGTCTGTGTGGGTATAAAAATCCCCCAGCACCTTGGGTCAGCATTCCCTCCCTTTGTCTGCAGGGAATCCTGGCCAGCCAGTTTTTTTGATTTCTGATGCGCATTTAATAAACATTTATGTTGCTAGCAGCTCTGTCTCGCATCTTAGCATTTCGGTACCCCAACACTAACTGTTTCTATCACTGATGGGACAATCACAATTTGCTGAACATCTGCATCAAACAGGGGTTTTTAAGACCTATTTGGCTCTTAGTCTAGGAAGTCCATTTTATCCAAAACTGCCTGAAGAGTTTATCACAAACAAATCCAGCACAGCTTAAATCACAGCATCATGGAATTGTTGAGTTGGATTGGGTTGGAAGAGATCTTTGGAGATCATCCAGTCCAACCCACCTGCTAAAACAGGTTCACCTACAGCACATTGCACAGGAAGGTGTCCAGGCAGGTTTTGAATATCTCCAGATATCTCTTTAGCTTCTCTGGGCAGCCTGTTCCAGTGCTTTGTCACTCTCACAGTAAAAAGTTCTTCCTTATGTCCAGGTGGAGTTTCCTGTATTCCAGTTTGTGCCTCTTGCTGGGCACCACTGAAAAGAGTTTGGCACCATCCTCTTGACACCCACCCTTTAGATATTTATAAGCATTGATAAGAACCCCTCTCAACCTCTCTTTTCCAGGCTGAACAGACCCAGGTCTCTCAGCCTTTCCTCTTAAGAGAGATACTCCAGTCTCCATATCATCTCTCTACTCTGCTTTTTCTAAAAACATTAAATCTGTGCATGCATACTGGCTTCTTAGACCCTATTCTGATGAGTTAATGGGACCTGAGTGATGCAGTCCTCCAAAGGAGGAAGTATATTTTACTCCTAGGCTAGAATTCATTGAAAATAAAAAAAAACCCAAATGGTAGTTAACTTGAGACATACAGCAGATGAGATATACTTTTCGTTGGGGTTTTTTTGGTTTTTTTGTTTGTTTGTTTTGCCAAGTGCAGGTCTCTGTGGAATTTGGAGTTTAATTATAAAATGTTTTCACTGTCATATGGCAGTGAGATTTGGAAGAAAGTTTGAATGTATGAAGGAAATGCAATTTCCAGATAGTGATTGAAAGCTGGGGAAAAGGACATTGCTTTTAGAAGTATGAGTCGAACTGACATCTACTGGTGTCCTGCCATTCACTGTGGAATACTGAACATTTTTGCATAGAGAAAGTATGTATTTCAGTAAAGACAGCCTGTTTACCTGAGAATGTTGCTTGTCAGAAAAATCTACCCGTCATAGTTTTCTTATTAGCACTGTACTTGAGAAGAACATGCAAGGTGAATTACCTACCTGACTTGCAAACAATGAATAATTCAGTGTAAACCAGAAAGTCAAATCCTCCCACATACTTTCTGTCTACCTGTGAAATGTATGACAGTGAGAAAGGGACTACTTTGGTGATTTAATACTTGCAGATCTCCCCCTGAAATGATCTGTCTGCCCATCTGAAATAATTTGTGGTCTTTTACAGTATGTAATGAATTAATCTTTAAATACAGGTTTCAAATATGGGTTATGCCAATTTTGCATACGCTTGAAATAAATAGAGGGGGAGTTTACATTTTCCAAAAGATCATACAGCAAAGCAGAGAAAGAATAGTAGATTCTAGATGCCTAAACTGCTGTTTTGCGGAGGTGGAAGGGAGGTTGGATTACATCCATTTGTAGTCTTTACAGCACCTGGGCAATAAGAAAACAGAGATGAGAACAGTGGGGAAAAAAATAAAGAAGAGAGATTAGCACAGATCCTCTGAAACCCAAAAGACTTAGAGAAAGGACAGTAACCTTAAACTGTAATTACTGTTGTCATTTAGTGTTTCCACATGCATGATCTGGAGGCTCAGGGGAAATTACAGTCCTGGAGGCCATCTAAGTGTAAAATAATAACAGAATTGTATGGAGGGATTTGTCCCTGGCTATGATCAAGTACTACTGATCCTGCCTCTGCTCCTCTTGCTTCCTCATGGCTTACTCTTGCTTTTCCCAGGATGGCCGTGCCTCATCCTAGGTAAGAGCAGTAGCAGATGGAGAAAACACATTTACCTCTGTAGCATCAGTAGAGATTTGAGAGAGGTCTTTGTGCTCAAAAAAACTATAACCCATGTAGCACTTTTTTCATTTACTGTTTCATTCTTTGCTGTCTAATAAGCAACTAATTTTTGGCCTAAGTTATTTGTCCGAATGGGCTGCAGTTTATCTATTTAAATATATAGATGCAGTGTTACCCAGAAGGTAAAATCCACCACTCCCCTACCTTTGCACTTTCAGATGGAAATAAGCAGAAAGTCAGGGAATTGTGTGTCTTTGTGCTACTTTAGACCATGCTACTGACCCCAACTGTGTGTTGATCAGCTGGTGAAGGTATGGTTTGTCAGAGAGATGTATCCATTATTTCTTAGCAGCTAGGGTTGCATAGGTGTTGCATGGTTTTTATGATGATATTTGCTTATGGAAGTCAGAGCTTTCCTGGGACTCTGGAGGTAGGAAGCTGACAAAGAGCTCCTTTCAGTTCTGCTGTTCTGACTTTAGATGCATTGGTAGAACATCAGGACAAGGCATTTTCTTTGCTCTTCTCCCAAACTGCAGCACTGCCTCCAGGCTTAGGATCTTCTTTGAGCACATTACCCTCAGATGGAGGTGTGGAAAGAAATGATGAATAGTTTTTGTTCCCTTTGTGAGATGCTTTGAAACCTCTTTTAACATGTTTTGCCTGATGGCAACTAACCACCTTAACTAGAGAAAGGAGGAATTTTGATGAAAGATATGATGAATTATTTCTGAGATTTATGTGGGTTTTTTGTCAAGCCCTGAGTTAAATTGAGAAGGGGACATATGAGTGGGGAGTAGGATAAAGCTTTTATCAGTTCTGTCTTTATTTTTTGTTGTGAAGGTGGACAATAGGAAAGGGGTTTTTTTTCCGTTTTCAGCCATATTTTCCATAAGGACCTCAGATAAGTTTTTACTAGACAACACAGTAGCTTTCCAAGACTCTTTTCAGAACAGATCTCAAGGAAAAACAAAATGGCCATTTGTTTCCTTCATCCTTGACCAGACTTGACCTGAGTTACACACTTGTCTAAGGTATGAGGAGCTTGTGCTTTCTTCCTCTTTAAATGTTTCTTGCTTTGTGATTTATGATAAAGGGAAGAAAAATTTCCCTGGACAGTTTTCATCACCTGTAGGCACCTGTGGAGGAAGAGGTTACCTGGCTTAAGTGGGAGGGAGGAGAAGCATATGAAGGAGCAACATATGTTCAGGTGGGGATCACACTGGGATTTTTGCAGTACTCCTGTGGAACTGGACACAAGCACTTCTGATCACCCTTCACAAGGTCCAAGATGGAAATGCTAGAGAGGAAACACCTGTGAGCCACTACTTATGGGTTACACCAGCAGTGCACCTTCACTAGCTGACCTCCAGGCCATGTCCATGTGCCATTGATGCATGCAGAGACCGAGCATAGTGATTCCCTAGGCTCTGCATGCTGCTCCAGCTTCGTAGTATGCGCCTGCTCTGAGCACTCCTACTTACTCATTTCTCCTTAATATCTCAGCAACTTTTCCTCACCTGTGGGTTGTGTATCCTGATTTGGTTGCTTTTCTGGAAATGGACATTCTCTCCTGAAGCAAAGAATAATTCTCATACATTCAGCTCCACAAGTCTGAACTTAAATTCAACCAGAGGGAGGCTTTTAACAGATTTTCTCCTTACAGGGATGGTGTTAAAACACAAGAGAGAGACATTTCTCTAATTTGCAGCTGGGAAAATCTGAAGTAATTTCATGGAAATGAATGGAGTGAGTCTGTATTTACCCTTGAGCAAGAGGAGGTGGAACCTGAGTCTGCACTTCTGGAGGGTTGAAGATCAGCCAGAAAGCTAATACCAAATGTGCACTGTTGTTCCACTGTAGGGGTTTCACCTGATGTTTTTCTCAGTGGTGTTCCTGTGGTTAGGTATTCCTGTCTGCTCTGTCATCACGGTTTATTCATCTTACACCGTTCCTACTTTTCCTGTTGCAGGAATAGCAGGAATAGCTGGTGTTGGGATAGGGAGTGTGACTGCATTTTAAAAAAACCCAAAAAACTAAGCTATAGCATTTCCCTAATTGCATTTACAGTTCAATCCAGAGTGGCATGTGGTGAGATGAAACAAGAGGGAATAATTTAAACTGGATTAGCCCTTCCTGAAAGGGAAGTGAGGAATGATGAGAGGCCCTACCTAGGAGTAACTTTCAGTTCTTTTCAGGCACCTCTGTTTTTATTTCTGGTTTGATTTTGGTTTTCCCTTTTTTGTGGTCTTTTTTTTTTTTTTGTTCACATTTCCCCATTTTGCACAATACTGTTGTTTACCCTCTTATAAAATGACATTTTGAGCCAAGACTTTGGCAGTTTCATCCCTTACACAATTCTACTGTGTCTTTGGCAGCACTTCATTGTTCGTAATTTTCCTTTTGTGATGGTCATTCATAGGTACAGCTCACCTTGCTCTTAAAGGAAAAGGCCAGAACAAAGGACGTCATCTCTGATGTCATTGCATTGTCAGTAGCTTGCCAAATCCAGGATTCTATCATTTAGCACTGGATGTTTTACACTTCTTGAGCCCACGCAAACTGAAGACACATTGTACTTTATATCCTGATCTAGGCACCTGTTCAAACTGCCATAAAGTCAGTCTTTCTGCTGTAATAGTTTATTTCCCCAGATCTGCCTTTCATTACTCTGTGAAGTACAGGCAGTCTCAAGCCACCTGTTCAGCGCCTACTGTAACACAGGCAAATGATGGCATTCTGGAACTGTCAAGAGCCCCTACATGTGCGTGCAGCAGGCACTCTTAGTATTAACCAGAGATTCATCATTTTCATACCAAAGAAATGTAATTTCATCAAGGAAGCTTTTCTGTTTAATTTTTATTCTGTGGGAACCATAACATGAATTGGATCTTAAAGTTTCAACACAAAAGTGATTTCCATACAACTTCCATGCGTCATTTTTGATTGCCTGAGCAAATTATTTTCTTCCATGATTTCCTAAGCATTTGTCTCAGTGGAAATAAGCCAGGAAGAAGTAGTAGTATATAATGAAGATAGCAGTTTACGGGAGTGTATGGAAATCTTCGGTGATAAGCAGAAGCATATTTAGAGTTTGGTCTTTCTCAGTCCCTTGGGGTACAGCCTCCTTTCAATGACTATGAATAGAGAGGTTCCTATTAATATTGATGCAAATTATGTATGTGTACTGGGAAGAAAATATACTCCAATGTATAATTATTTTATGCTAATAACTGAACTGAGAAGATGCTCCCTCATTCCTCATGGAAAAAGCAGGGATAGTTCTAGTGATTTGCAGCACGATGATAATTTAATCACTTTATTTAAACCAGCTTGTGCTCTGACCCAGTGGAGACAAGGGAAAATTCTGGCACCAAAATTTCTGCTAGTGCACATGGAATTAGCATTACTAACCTGATCACCTTCTAATGACAAACTGACCCGCCTACTGGACGAGGGAGAGGCTGTGGATGTAGTCTTCTTGGACTTTAGTAAAGCCTTTGACACAGTTTCTCACAGCATTCTGCTACAGAAACTGTCAGCCTCTGGCCTGGACAGGCACACACTCTCCTGGGTGGAAAACTGGTTGGATGGCCAGGCCCAGAGAGTGGTGGTAAATGGAGTTAAATCCAGCTGGAGGCCAGTGACAAGTGAGGTTCCCCAGGGCTCAGTGCTGGGTCCAGGCCTGTTCAATGTCTTTATCAATGACCTGGATGAAGGCATTGAGTGCACCCTTAGCAAGTTTGCAGAAGACACTAAGCTGGGTGGAAGTGTCGATCTGCTGGAAGGTAGGGAGGCTCTGCAAAGGGATTTGTACAGGCTGGACCACTGGGCAGAGACCAATGGCATGAGGTTCAGTAAGGCCAAATGCCGGGTCCTGCACTTGGGGCACAACAACCCTATGCAGTGCTACAGACTGGGAGAAGAGTGGCTGGAAAGCTGCCTGGAGGAGAAGGACCTGGGTGTGTTTTGGTTGACAGCCAGCTGAACATGAGCCAGCAATGCCTAGGTGGCCAAGAAGGCCAATAGTATCTTGGCTTGTATTAGAAATGGCATGATCAGTAGGTCCAGGGAGGTTATTCTGCCACTGTCCTCAGCACTGGTGAGACCGCACCTCAAATACTGTGTTCAGTTCTTGGCCTTCCGCTACAAGAAGGATGTTGAGGCTCTGGAACATGTCTGGAGAAGAGTGATGAAGCTGGTGAAGTAGCTGGAGAACAAGTCTTACAAGGAGCAGCTGAGGGAACTGGGATTGTTTATCCTTGAGAAGAGGAGGCTGAGGAAAGACCTCATTGCTCTCTATAACTACCTGAGGGGAGGTTTTAGAGAGGAGGGAGCTGGCTTCTTATCCCAAGTGACAGGGGACAGGACATGAGGGAATGGCCTCAAAATCTGCCAGAGGAGGTTCAGACTTGACATCAGAAAAAAAAAAATTCACAGAAAGGGTCATTGGGCACTGGAACGGGCTACCCAGGGAGGTGATTGAGTCACCTTCCCTGGAGGTGTTTAAGGGACGGGTGGTTGAGGTGCTGAGGGGCATGGTTTAGTGTTTGAAAGGAATGGTTGGACTTGATGATCTGGTGGGTCTTTTCCAACCTAGTGATTCTATGATTCTGTGAACTCCAGTTCATAATGGCTTTTGTAGTCTTTGGGAGCCAGTTTTCATTGCTCTAGGCAGTAGGTAATTAGAAAGGCCTGGGACAAACCTGAACCTATGGGATGTCTTGGCCCCTTAAAATCAAGGCAGAGACCTCTTTTTTTCTTAGATTTCTGAAAATAATTTTAATTGCACAGATGTGCTTTGGCGAGAGACTTGGCCAGCAGGCAGCAGGACAACATGGGCAGGGATGTAAAAAGCCTCACTGCTAAGGGGTTTGTTGAAGGAATATTCAGACCGCACTTCTGTGCCTTGAACTGCTCTGACTCCATTAAGAACTAAGGGGAAATTTAGCTGAGATAAACTCTGAAAATATTATAGTTGTTTTGTCATCACAGTTTTTTTCCTTCACTGTTAAGACTCCATGTTAGGATTCTAACATACGATGTGTTGTGTCAAGGATCAAGGTTAATCCTTTGGAGGTACCAAATTAAAAACTGATTTGGGTAAAGGACAGAATTATAGGACATGGACTGTTTCTTTCCTTTTTGTAAACCAATCTCTTATTTCCTGACTTTTTCTACCTTTCCTCTTGATACGATTTTTTTTCTGTAGAAACTGTTCTGTTTTGGTGCTTCCTTTGTGGCAGATGGCCTGTCTCTGGCAGCTCTTTGCTGCTAACCCAATGCTGTAGAGCAGTGATAAATAAACCTCTGCTGATTTTATTAACATGCTTTGTGAATGGGGATCCAT
Source organism: Piaya cayana (assembly GCA_013389865.1). Classification (NCBI taxonomy): domain Eukaryota; kingdom Metazoa; phylum Chordata; class Aves; order Cuculiformes; family Coccyzidae; genus Piaya; species Piaya cayana. The sequence continues at coordinate 14,497 of WAAB01004489.1, read as the reverse complement.
AAACCTCTGAATCTAGGAGCTGAAGAAATGCAATTGTAACCTTTATGGTGTACAGCCCAATCAATGCAAATCATCAGTTGTTTCCTAATGGGCTGGGAAAAGCGTGCATGGGAGCAAGCTCCCTTGTCTTTTCTGTCCAGTGTATTTATGGTAATAGAATAAAGGAGTAGCTGTGCTGTAAACAACCGCTCTGCTGTAGGGTGCATGAGCAGATATGTGAATGTGAGCAGCAGCATAATTGCAGTTTGCCCTCTGTCATAAGATTGGTTTCTGTTTTGTGTCTGGCTTCTAGTTATGAAATTTCCTGAGAGAAGACATTGTACAGCCCATGTAATTCCCACCAGGCAGCACTTCAGGAAGATCAGTGGTTTGCAATTCTACATCTCATCTCCACTGAGATAGCAACAGAGCTCTGAAGGCATTAAAAATGGACAAGAAAGGCTCACTAATATATCACTGCTGCTCATGCAAACTTTGAAGTTTAAGTATTGCAGGTTTGAAATATTAGAACAAGCTTAGACATTTTGGCAGACGTTGATATATCATTCCAGGTAGCCAGCTTTGCAAGAACAGGTTTTGGTTTTTTATTAAAGCTAAATGGGCCTTCTGCAGATGTCCCTATCACTTGGCTGGGGAGGTGTTGACAGCAGTGGCAGTAATCAGTGCTAGAAACCTGCCTGTGTGGTGCAGTGGGGACCTGAGTCAGGTCAGAGGCTGCAGGAGACGCCACAAGAAGAGTAAGTGGCTATTTGTGATGGCCTTTTCTTTCTGTGCAGAGGTGCTCCCTTCCACATTACCCGAAAGAGAGGTGTCTTCAGGAGGTATTCTCCCCAAATTCAAACTCCATCATTTGCTTATGGAATAGAAGAAATAGGGGGAAAAAAAGAGTGGTTTTGAACAATGACAATGCAGAATAGGTCACAAAAGAGAGGGATTGTATTCTGTAATGCATTCACAGTGTTACAGCCAGGAAAAATGAAACAAAAGGCACTCAAGCCCTATCTGAACCCAGGTTTGGGAAAGCCTGGATTCTGCTTGCCTGGAGTCAATCTTTCCTAAACTGTCACCCTATGAATCCATAACATTTCATTCTGGGCAGCTGCTCTTCAGCTGAGATTCTGGCAAAACTTTTGTATGAAAAATTTTCACTGTCACTGGATCCAGTGGAGCCCATCTGCTTGGAATGGGCAGAGGAAGCTGAAGTAAACTTCTCTTAAGCCCCACTGCATGAGGGAGGAACCTCAAACAGCTCCCACTGCACTTTCTGTGACTGAAAACTATCATTGGACTTGGGGGATGGCTATGTAAAAATGCTTGGTATTTTGACTTAGAAGGTATTTAGAAAAGGAGTAGATACAGAAAGCAAAATAAATTACAGACAAAGGATGGGGTAATATGCAGTGTGATGTTATGGTGTACCTACTGTTAATGTGTTCAGAATCTGTGCCAGTAATTCCATGAGAGAAAATGTGACTTGTATTTTTCCAAGCAGATGTTTCAAGGCAAATGATGAGTTTTTAGATGAAATTTGAGTGGGAAGGAGGCTGTAGAGAATGAAGTGGAAGTATGATGAGTTGCAGCACAGGTCAGAAGCCAGCTTTTAAGTGCAGAATCACTTTGGAGACCAGAGGGTTTATTTTCAGCACATGCTGCAGAATTACTTTAAGGTCCTAACCTCTGCTGACTCAGTTTCCCTAAATGATGATGCATACCTACACAGATGTATTACAAGGCTCTTCCATTCTATGTACATGGAATAAACTTAAACATAATGTCTGTAGATGCATATTCGGAAAGAGAATTCACAAAGTTAGAGATAAAGCTGCTACAAATGATGCTTTGTGACTGGAAATGTGCTTGGGCATTAGTGCAAATATTCACACATTTACAAGAAGTCTCTTATGTGTCAGAGTGGGTCAAGGGTACAATTCTACAAAGAGAAAAATTTTACCTGTCAGTTGAGTCTTCCTATACAAAACCAAACCGAACTGTTTTTTTCTCCAAGTGATATTTTCTCATAGTCCCCACTCATCTGGAGACTTGCTTCATGGAATAAATTAAGTTAAAATCAACAGAGTTAGAGGAATCTTTAGCCTATAAGCACTTCCATTCTCTTGAGATGTATCAGATATTCATTGCTTCTGTGGAAGCAGCAAATGTACTAATGGAATCTTTAAAAAGGAGGTTTTACAAAGGTGAACTCCCTAGTACCTCTCTCCTTATAGGACCAGTTTATTATCAAGGCGTGGGAGGTAAGTCCTTTGCTGGAAGACTGCCCAGGAATATAAGAAATGGTCCAAAGTTATAAATGAACAAACGACGACAAAAGATTATTAAATTAGAAGATTCAGCATCATGTGAGCATCTCTCTTCTTTGTACTGCATAGATATACCCAAAAGCTAGTCTTGATGCTAAAAGGTTTGCAGTCTTAAAGATGAACTGGACTGGTTGCCATTTAAACTAAACCCCTTCTTACCGTACAAAGGCTGCAAACAGAACTACTTTGGGTAGCACCTCAAAGGCTGATGGTGGCCTTTGTAATAAATGAAAATCACTCCATAAAAATATTTTTTTACTGTTGAGGAAGAAAAGAAAGGTGGAGGTTTTTTTTCAAGTGTGGTGTTTTAAGGAAGGTGTATCTGCAGTACCTGGTCAAGAGATAAAAGAGAAGGGAAAGCTGTGACTTCTAGCAACTTAACTTCACAGGTAGGAAGGGAGGATCTGCAGTGCAATGGAGTGTCCTACATGCACAGGACTCAATTTTCTTTTCTTTCACCAAATATGCTATTGCTTAGGCCTGCACAGAGAGGTGGTTGATCTGACTTATGTGGAAAGGCTGATCATATGTGTGACGTGGAACTGGTGAGACAGCAAAGTGCTGATTTACCCATAAGCTGCTGATAAAGTGTCCCTGTGGTCTGCAGTCTTTCCAGTTCCAGTGGAGAGACTAATGCAAACAGTTATAGCCCATCTCCAGCGAATTTCTTTCTTACAGAGATCTTTGATTTTGTAACAGAAGTGACTGTCCTGCTGTCTTTCAATAAGACATAGTTTCAAAGATAAATGGCTTCCACTTTTCTGTCATTATAAACTATGAAATGTAATGTGAGCTTCTCCGTGTGGAATAAGCAGCAAGTTTTTCATTCCTTTTGAAACTTCTTAAGATTTCAGTAATGCTCCTACTCTCTTTTTGGCTTGTCTAAGCAGGAAATTTGGACATTGTTCCTAGAATAGCCAGCACCTGTGATAGTGTATAGATCCTGATAGGGCCTTCACTCTTGACTGAGGAAAGAGCAGAGATCCAAAGCAGTTTGCTTGTTCTTGAGGCAATATACCACCTATCAAGATATCTAAGGCTTTTCTTCTGTCTTGGTTTGTCCCCTTAATAAATTCTATCCTAGAGGATAAAAAAACCCAACCTTTATCAAAGAGGACACGATCCAGTGAAAAACTGTTTTACCAAATTGGCGTTTTCCATTGCAGACCATCCATACGTAGCATTCATTTTACATTGCAGCCTAAACAACTCACTTGCATTTCAAACTAGAAGCTAGAGGAGCACTATTGATTGCTTAGCTGAGCAGGTTGAGTATGATCTGCTGCCTCCTCTTACACATTGATTCCTTGTCTCTTTACTCACTGCTTCCTGAATGTCACTGAACTGTGAGAGGCCTACTAAATGGACAAAAATATTGATTTCTTTCCCCCTTCTTTCATTTTTGAAAGGTTCTTNTTCAGTAATGCTCCTACTCTCTTTTTGGCTTGTCTAAGCAGGAAATTTGGACATTGTTCCTAGAATCGCCAGCACCTGTGATAGTGTATAGATCCTGATAGGGCCTTCACTCTTGACTGAGGAAAGAGCAGAGATCCAAAGCAGTTTGCTTGTTCTTGAGGCAATATACCACCTATCAAGATATCTAAGGCTTTTCTTCTGTCTTGGTTTGTCCCCTTAATAAATTCTATCCTAGAGGATAAAAAACCCCAACCTTTATCAAAGTGGACATGATCCGGTGAAAAATAGTTTTACCAAATTGGCATTTTCCATTGCAGAGCATCCATACTTAGCATTCATTTTACACTGCAGCCTAAACAACTCACTTGCATTTCAAACTAGAAGCTCTAGAAGCTAGAGGAGCACTATTGATTGCTTAGCTGAGCAGGTTGAGTATGATCTGCTGCCTCCTCTTACACATTGATTCCTTGTCTCTTTACTCACTGCTTCCTGAATGTCACTGAACTGTGAGAGGCCTACTAAATGGACAAAAATATTGATTTCTTTCCCCCTTCTTTCATTTTTGAAAGGTTCTTATTTACCAAGCTCTGAACTAGTATCAGGGTAAAAAAAGGTCACAAAATGAGGCAGAAGCAGGTCAGTTCTTACACAGTTTTTAAAAAAGTATTAACTTCATTGTAACATATGTTCTTTAAATTGTATTTCCATCAAGAAAGGTTAATTGCCTGAGTGGAACCTTTGAGTTCAAGCTGTTCACCTTCATATTTTAGTATTGTCTGATTGATGCTGAACTTCCAGGGCAGTTTCCTAAATGGCCATATGTTTTTGCAGAGAAGTTAGTAAGCAGCCCCAACTATGTTGGTATTTGCTGTGCAAGGCAGTCAGTAACAGTCTTTCATCAGAGTTTAATGGTGCCATATTTTGTCCCTGTTTTATTCTATGGGCATGTGACACTGCAATGCCATGGCCAGAGGCAGGGGGGGAAGTTCAAAGAGCTGGAAGCAAGTAAAACTGAGAAGACATCCCAAGAGAGATGAATGGGAGCTTTAGTATCTATTGATGGTCTATATAGACTTAGAAGTGTTTGGACAGGAAAATGGGGCTGATTAGTTAAAGGGTAAGACTAGGACTGGTCCTGGACAAGCAGGTCCTTGATGTTCAATGACGCTGTTTTAACTAGCAGCAAAACCCAAAAGAAATAACAAGGCAAAAGGAAGGCTGAGAGCAATGGAAAATGTACATATTTTAGGGTGGACATGATTTTTCCTAAAAATCAGACCAATTCTCACTCCGTCTATGCTTATTATTATGAAAACAGCCTTGCAAGAGTGATGCAAATATTTTAATGGAAATGGATGCATTTTTACTTTCATTAAGTCTTTCAAATTGAGCACAGTTTTCTTCATGTGTCCTTTGATTAGAAATGGCAGGGAAGGTTGTGTTGATAAACTTTGTTTTTCAAAGGCCTTATGCTTCAACAGCTGCTTCATATTTGCTATGGTGGTTCTACCTGCACCTATAAAGGAGTGGCAAGATAGCTTGGGGACAGAGTCCCTGCACAGAAAACTCCCCAGGGATTAAAGGATACAGGTAGAAGAGGCACTTGGAGACTCTGTTATGAATAATCTGAAAAAAACAACAGGGACTTGTTTCTGTGTATGGCGACATCCATGAGAACCTTTGAAAGAGATTTCCTCAAGAGGATAATTTGTCATTTGGTTAATAAATACTGGGTGGTCAGTGACATTTACTAACCCCCTGGCACCTCTGCTCATTCTTTCTGGACCTTGAATCAGGCTCAGAAAGTTTGAAAACAGGCAGATGGATCCAGCTATATCAAGATAAAAGGTATCAGTTTTCTGCATTGCCATGGCTGGTAGACTTTAGCAGTCTCACCACCCCACGTTACTGGTTTAATATCAGAAATGAGCTGTCCCCATTGCCATTTAAAAGTGGTTTGGTTCATCTGACTTTAGTTAGAGTTCAAGTAGATCTGTACTTTCTTTACATTAGTAAGGAGAATAAGTATTATTTGTTTTATTTTGTCACAGAAAACTTGTTTACTTTGAGACTTTAACAAAAATGTAGAAGAATGTGAGATGGGTGCTCATCTCTGACATCTTCAGAATTTCTTACGAGCAAGCTGCTGTCAATACAGGTGATGAATGAATACTCTGAATGGGATCAGTATTTCTATATAGACACATTCCTTTTACGTTATGTGGATGGAGTGGATAGTAAAATTGTATGTCTTTATGTTTTTTTACTTAAACAGAAATCAGAAGTGTGAAAAACATCCTCACGCTTTAACGTTATACAGGGTTTAGCGGCAGAAACATTTTAATTTATTGATAAGACCCCAGAAAGCTGCTGTAGGTGTGTGGTATCCCATTCTTGTTACTTTTTAAAGAAAGTTCAGTTCAGGCTAACCGAACTTTCCTGCCTCCATCTTTTGCTCCATCTTGTGTTTATTTGGATATCAGAAATTAATGAGAGCAACAGTTAGGACAACTTTCCACTAGCTCAAGGGAGTTTATTTGTTGAAACCTTCTTGCAGCTGGACACACTGTTCCAAACCACCTTTGTGCGAGACTGATCTTCAGTACAATTAATAGGGTCTGAGTCTAGCTACCAGCCTGGCTTCTTCAAAAGTACAGGGTGTCTCCAACTTCTTACTTCACTTTCTAGAACAGGCCTGTGTTCACCCTGAGATGTAAGAGGAAAAAGAACTACTACTTAATTTAGTTTAGCAGTTCACTGCTATGGGTTTTTTGTTTGGTTGGTTGTTGTTGTTGTTTGTTGTTTTTTTTTTTTTTTAGGAATCCATGACTACTAGACATCCTTAGTGCATTAGTGGGACTGCCTTTTTCCTCTGGAATTTGGTCCAAATTCTCTTGTTCTGAAGTTCTTGATTCTTGAGGTTGGGGTTTGTGTGTACTGTTCCACTATTGTGCACCCGCTGGTATAATTTAGTAAATCTGTCATTTATGCTCAATATAACAAAGTCATTTAACTGCAGGAGCTCACCAGTACAATTAACCCTGTTCTGTCAAAACAAGGAGCTGATTATCTTGGTATTCACAGGAGCATAGAGCACAGTTAAGAGTGCTGTGGTTTCTGGCTCTCCCGGAACAGTATTGCAGTCAATTGATTATTTTGTTAATTTGTTCTGCATCAGTATCCTGCTGGTTTATTATCATCCAAGTGACTTTATGCACTGTGTATAAGTACAAATATATTAAAAATCAATATTTTTTTTTCTTTGAAAGAATCCTATCATCCATAGGCTAACTTCTTTGATGCATGACCTTCATTCTGATTACAACACAGCTAGTAACTTTTATGGGGTTTAGTCACATGCTAATAAAGTAGATGTTCACATTTTGCTCTCTACGTAATCCTATATCCTAACAAAGGAAGAATCAATTAATTAAGAATTAAATAAACCAAAGGCTGGTATTGCTGATAAATAAGCTTAATTTTGAGGCAGTAAAATCCATGCTATTTTAGTAAGAAAATCTTTGCTTCACTAGGTTCTAAAAGTAACATGCTTCACAGGCTGAAATAATTTAGAGGTGCTGTTATCAGAAGCCTGAGTCTTATGAATGGTGCAGTTCAATAAACAAGTATTTAAAAGATGACATGAGGTTGCATTATTCATTGCACTGGGGGTTAGATTCCAGGACTGAAGTTGACACAAGTACATTGGATTATGGCCTTTAGAAGATCAGAATGTTTTCCAGTGATCTTCTATTTCTATTGTTAAACATGCAAAGATTTTTCTCTTGTATGTGTTTTTTAAACTTGTTACTTGTGTTGTGATGCTTAATGCATTTATATTACTAAGTCACACGTAAGCCTGTTTTTCAGTAAGAAGAAAACCGTAAGACAGAATCAGAATAAGATGCAGTCCCCCTCCTGGTCTCAACTAGATATGAAAGCACAAGTTTCCAGCTGTGGAAATACAGTACCATTTTTCTAATGCAGATTCCCAGCTGACAAGAAGGCTACGATTGGATTCTCCTGAGTCAGCTATCTGCAGCCCCTAAATGGGCATTCCTCCACTCAAGTAATTGGATTTGCATCATCCTTTACCAATGATAAGTGTGTTCTACTGGGGACTTTTTTTTCTGGAATATGGGTGTTATCAGATCTCAGGATTGTTGCTTCCTAGACACATTTTTGTCAGGAGAAAGACAGGTTCTTACTTGCAGGGTTATACAAGGCAACTGATTGAGGCAATCTGTAGCTTTGAGAAGTGAGAAGCTACTAAGGCTTCACTCAAACTTTTCAACTCATTTCATGACAGAAGTACCTTATCTTTTCTTGATGTGATTGTGTAAGTTACTATCATTACTGAACATGAGGAAAATCCCCTTGCTTCTGTAGTGAAAAAGATGCCTCAGAATTTCTGAGACTGTTGCCTTTGTGGATGGTAATTTTGTGCATGCCTTTTTTTACATCTGAAATACTCTGAAAATAGCCTACAGGGTGGTTTTCATTCAGAAAAGGTTATACCTACTTGAGGAGTATATTTCTTTGTCTCAGGAAATTATAATATGATGTAATATAATACAGTTACAAAAATCAATTATATTTTGCTATGAAGCTGGAACAAATCAGACAAATGAGATGATCCTGAAGAGGGAAACCAGCCTGTGCTATTTTTGTAGCTTGCTCCCCCACTTCCTCTGGGTTGTCTTAGAGGAAAGCCAGGTCTCTGAAGCATTGCTTTTTAATTAGTAGAAATCCTTTTGTACTAAATCCTAATTCAGTGCCTTAATACAGCAGGTCCTGTGGAGCCAGCGAGCTTGCGTGGGAGCACAAATGCATGAAATCTCTTTCTCTGGCGTCCCTCTAAGTGGGGGTTGACTTCTGTTCATAATTATTTTCTGTGGTGACAGCTTGGGGCTTGCAGTTGCAAGCAGAGAGGCAGGGGTGGTAACAGAGAAAGGCATAATGACAGGTGATTGCTCTGTTGTCTCCATGGTATCACTGAGCCTTATCTTAGAGGTATCAAACAGTGTGCTTATACCTTTCTTTACTTTGTACAGATACCTGGCGCCACTAGGTACACCTAGTATGGGTCCTCCATAATCACTGTCCTCTTTCCAGCTTATTTTGTGGTTTTCTTTCTTTTCAGTCTGCTCCACTCTTAATGAATCTGCACAAGTAATGGAAACATATGTGTAAATGAAAGCACCTACTAATTCAAAATTTAATCTTTGGTACCTTTAGTTATGGAGTTAGAATTCATATGTGTATATTTTTAGAAACATTTGATTCTGCCTTCAGGGAACTTCTGCCCTGTCCTGCTCAGTATGAATTGGTATTAGATTTTCAGAGTTATAATGAAGCAGTATAGCTGTGAGGAAAATAGTTTTTAGCCCCCATCAGTCAGATCCCAATTTCATTTCTGCTTTAGGCATCTCACTGAGCACTGTCTTTTGAGGCTCCTGCTTTAACTAACACACAGAAGGACACCTCCAAGAATGACTCGACTGACCTGAGGTCAGATTTAGCCTTGGATGAATTTCTCTGCTGTTGATTTTGACGGATACTACATGAGTTACTGCAACACAGCAGTATAACTCCTGTATACGTCTCTTTAATCAAAAATGCCAAAACTATGCGTGTAGAAGTGGTTCTCTGAGTTACTAGATTTTTTTAATAACTATGGGGGTTTTTTTCCCAAGAAATTGCCGAGGAAATATTAGAGACTTTGCTGAATTCTTGCTGCACCTCAAGGGGTACTCAGTCCATGGTTTTAAGCATTCCTTTTTGATCCAGAGGGCTGTAGTCGGGGGAGCGTTTGTGCTTTTTATTATTTTTAATTCTGAAACTTATGCTATCTTGGTTTCAGGTGCTAGGCTAAAGAGTTCAAAAAAGTATGCCAAACTCGACAGCTCTTCTGCAAGGTCTTGGAATATGTTAGCAGGTGGTATAACAATTATAACCATTCAGTGATCTCCTAAAGGAGTGCTCTTTTACATGGGTACATAAGATGATTATGGTCTCACATTTCAAGTTCCTGCCTGCAGAGACATTTGTGTCTAACTTGTTTTCTACAGTGCTTAGCTAAATGATTTGAGTGATTTAATGTTTGTAAAGAAAAGCATCTCCAAAAGACTACGGTTACTTGTGTTTCATAGACATTTCTTGCGCTTTAACAATTCTGTCAGTTTAGAGACTTTTTTTTGCCATTTGATTTTCTTGCCAATGTATTTATTTATCACTTATTTATTTATTGAAAACATAATCCCTGAAAGTAGATTGCTCTACAGGATGTGGTTTTGAGAGTTCAGGAGTATGATGAAAGCATACAACCTCAGATACTTTTCACCCAACAAATTTCTGTGGCAAGAAAGGCTGTCTAATACGCTGTAAATGCCCTGGAGGAAAATCTGAAAAAGTGAAAGTGTAGTGAGACCTGCATCCTCATTTTGTCAAATGTCTGCAGTTTTGAACAGTGACATAATGGGAATTCATTAAATTTTAGATTCTAACTAAAACAATGTTTTGATATTAGAGGCTATAAAAAAGAAAATTATGGCAAGAAGATTTATGATACTAATTATACCTCAATATAGGCTCTTTCTTATGCATATTCTTAGGTATCTAAAACATGTTCAAGCTGTAGCTTTCCTCTAGATAGGATGCTTCTGGGTGTCTCTCCGTCATGCAACCATTGTAGTAGTCCTTGAGCTCTCTACGTCTTTGCAAACTTTGACTGAAATCAGCCACAGGTTTTGAAGTTCAAATTAATTATATAGACACAAACAATATGATTTTATAATCTTCATCTGTCATGAAAACAAGGCTAAAGAATCTTTGTAGCTGTGGTTAAGAATGTCGCGTTAAGGTGTAAAAATTAACTCTTCCAGGTAAAGAAAGCTGTGCAACAGGAAGGCTTCAGCAGGAGGAAGCGAGGATATAGAGACATCAATGACATTGACATCAACATGAATGATCCTTTATTTACGAAGCAATGGTACCTGGTAAGTTTTGAAAGAATATCACAGTAATCATAACTAAATAATTGTCATTTGAGCCATTTTATGCTGTTGCAGTGTTTTGAAAGAGTGCTTTCCAAATATGTCACAAGAACTTGGGATCCAAGGCTCTGTCCTGTTGTTTTTAACTGTACCTCTCTTATGCTGGGAAGGCCCAGCACATTTCAAGAGCTAAATTTCATTTCAGTCAATAGAAAGATCCTTAGGAGGCTCGAAAGAGAGCTATATTGGTGTCCTGTGGGCATTCCTGGTGTTCTGATATGACCCCTAAAACTGCACATGAATCATGTCTTTGAGCTGTTGCCAGGTAAAATATTGTTGTAGAATTATAAATAAAATTTCTAATGCATTGGCTAGAAAAAGTTGAATTTTATATTTTCTTATGAAAATTTGAAGATTAATTGATTTTCTTCTGTCAGAAGCAGAACAGCTGAACACTGATGATTTTTGTCTTAAGCGAATGTCAAAAGAAATGAATATTTTGCTGAACCATTTCATTTTTAATGTGTCATATTTTATAGGGAGAAGTCTTCAGTCATAAAAGAAAAATTATATTTTTACAGAAAAGTAGCCAAAATAGTATTTTTCTATTTAAAAATTTGATAAAGTAATTCTGGTTAATGAACCTTCCTGCTTAAAGCAGGGCTAGCTTGGTTATCGAACAAGTTTTTTTCCAGTACTAAACCTAGTGGATGTGCAATTCAGTAGATTCCTGCTTTAAAGAAAAAAAAAACATTTCCTGCTCATAAAAAGTCCTCCGTAAAATCCCTTGTCTAACTTCTGATTGGATTGACTCACTGCCCTGGCATGCTTGAGTAGAAAAGTCCTTTTTTGCATCCAAAAGATTCGATGTTTAATCAGATCATGAAAACCACAAGGAAGTTAATATGCCCAGGGCTGGTTGTTATTTTGTTTTGATTTGGTTTTGGGTTTGGTTTTTGATTTACCCCTGCATTATTGCTGTAGCTGTGGTTGTGTTATGTGTACTCCAAAGCAAATGGGATATATTTTCCATACCAAAGGTGCATGCAAAAGAAAATTCAGTGGTTGTAGAAATCTGTCAGTCATGTAAAACAACCTATTCTTCTTTGTCACTGATATATTAGATTAACACTGGTCAAGCAGATGGGACTCCTGGTCTTGATCTTAACGTAGCTGAAGCATGGGAGCTGGGATACACAGGGAAGGGAGTTACCATAGGAATTATGGATGATGGTAAGTAAAGGCTTCATGCTATTTTAGTATTTTTTTAAGTAGCTTTTTCCGTGTAATCCCAGTCAAAAAAAGATTAAAAAGTAATAATGGATTGCTTATGCTGCTGAGACTGCCAACCTCTGTAAAGACTTTGAGACGTACAGAGAAAATATGTTATGAAGTCTTCACTAGGAATACTGAAACATGGATATCCAAGCATCAAAAGCAATTATCACTCAGGTATCTTCCAAAGCACACTATAATGGCCATTAAGCCAAAGGCAGGACTCCCCTTGACTTCCGTAGGCACTGACTGGGGGATGTAATTGCTCTGCAAAATGTTCTTCAGAAAACATTTTCTGGGTTATATAATTCTCAAAGTCATACTTGACAGCTGAAGTAATTAAACACTTTCATGCTGAATGTCAATAAAGACCTGCATTTTAAATATATTGCTAATTTGAGGTTAAGTTCAAGGAAGATGAAGGCAAAAGGTACAGTTGAAGTCACAGCTGTTCTACCGATGGGTTCCTGGCTGAAGTACAGGAATACTGTGCAGCCTCTCAGCACTTTGGGTTAAATTTTGAGTGTTTTCCTGTTATGGTGACTAAATAATAATAAAAATAAATAATATGTCTGGATTCACATGTGCTTTCTAGGGTCAACTGAGATCTGTCCTCATTTATTTCTTTTCCTCATGTGCTTACTCCTAAGACGAGGGTTTTGTGGAAGTAAGAAAGCAGACTCAGATGTCTGTATATTAATGTCATGAGAAATCACAATTTCTTTAATTCCGCAGAGGCAGGACTTCGATTTCAGAATAGCTAGGCATGGCTGTGTTGGGGATGCCCACGAAATATTTGAGGTTCTGCTTAAATAAAGCTGCTGGCCCATCAGATACAGCTATTAGAGAAGGGCGTAATTTGCATTATATTCACTTCCAGTAACTCAGGAAGAAAGCATCTGAATAAAATAATTCTTCATTGAGACTTTGGCTGTTCATCCACCATTTGCATCAATAAGACTCTCCACAGGTGCAATTGTCTGTTCATGCAAATCTAGTCCCTGCGTAATGAGAGGTAATTGTTTGAACGGAATAACTGCAATAATATGACAGTCTCCTTGTTGCACACTATCAAGGTGCGGGGCTGTGCTCAGATATTTGCTAAAATGATCTAATCCAACATTAGAAGTTTTATTTCATAGACATAATCCAAACTGTTTGCCTTAGTCATCTCCCCAAGTTTAATTTAAGTAATTTTCTGTCTACTTACTTTACAGTTTTCAGTGGTTAAAAATATTCCTCCTGATTAAATAAAAAAATGCTGATCCACTGCTTAGTGATCTTGTTAGGTTTGGCATGCTTTGAGATGACAGAACTTATATAAAGATAAATTATTATTTAAACTAATCTTAATAAGTAAATAGGATCTAGTCCACAAAGCAGGTCAATAAATTTTGTTGCTGAGCCCACCTTTTTAGTTGGCTCTTGGATTCTAACATAAATGATTGAAAACTCCTAGCTGCATCAGAAATGGTGCACCAGTTAAAATCTCCACATTTTAAAGCTGAAATTGCACTTCAATCAGTTGCATTATTTGCCATGAGTATTTTCCTGTGTTTGCAAAGGAATCTTGTTTTGTTCTGTGATCATTGGGAAATATTTTTTGAAACTCTTAACCTTTGGTTTCTGTGCTGTCATTATCTTATTGCAGGAATTGATTATCTGCATCCTGATCTCGCATCAAATTATGTAAGTACATGCTGACCTTTTCTGTAAAATGTGGATTTTGTTATTGTTATATTCCCTCTGCTACAAAATTTTAAATACTGATTGGACCAATAGTCCAGATGAGCTGCTGATCTTACAGATGATGTACTTCATATTGAAAGAAGCAGACTAGAAATGGGAGTGCCTGTGCAAGGCATGAGAAGGTGACAAGGCTCCTTGTGGAGGAACGACAGTGCTGCCTCACACTGAATAACTTGCAGCTTGCAGTATTGGATTTAGGATAGAAATGAGTAACCTGGGGATTGGCTCTAATTCATGCTATAAAGATGCAGAGTGCACCTCTCACTTGGAAGGCCACAATGCTGTGAGCTGTGGCAAGATGTGTATTGGCCTTTTGAAACCTTCAGGAACTGCTTAATTCCTTTACAACAGGTGATTTGATCCAGGGCATGTGCAGGCCAGGCTGTGTATTCTCAGCACAAGCTGTGTCAACTGATTGTGCCTCAAGTCTCCCTCAGGTTTCAGACCTTTTGACTGCAGGATTTCCATCTTTCTTAATTGTTCCAGTCACTCCTCAACCCCATGATGACACTAGCACTCCTGTCTCCATGCGTCTACAAGGGCTCCCAGCACCCATGGACTCTAGGTTGCCTTTGTAGGATGCTGCTCTCACACTGTGCTTTGGCACTCCACTGGGCAATGGGTGTCAAGAAGCTGTGGCTACTTGCCAGGGGTAGGTTTTTGTGGCGTGTCCGCTTTTTAGGTCTTGCTATTCACCTGCCACCAGTGGGTTGCCTATTAGTGGGAGCATCACGGAATCAAACG
>WAAB01004488.1:0-89544 GCA_013389865.1 Piaya cayana | reverse complement strand
GCGGGAGGGTTGGGGGGGCTGCTGCCTGCCCTGTCCCAGACGGGCTCCTGGAAAGGGTCTGGGAAACTTGCCGGTGGGAAGTTGTCTGCGGCGGCTCCGGGAAAGGGTTTCAGCACCACGAACAGTCCTGGCGGCGCGGGGGGCGCATGGCCGGGGCACCCCGGCTTCAACCCCGGCTGGAGGGACACTCTGTCCCGCTGNTTTTTTTTTTTTTTAACTCTGTCTGTGTGTATACAAACACATCGCCTCCGCTCAGGGAGCCGGATATTCCAACCCCAAACTATGGCTTTTCAAAAATCGCCCGATGCCTCCAACGCCACGAGGAAAAACCCCAGCTTCCTGGAGATAGGAGCCTTGTGCTTGGACTCCGAGATCATCTTCGGCTTCACCAGCCACCTCCTGCGGAGGAAAGCCAAGGTGAGGGGACCTCGCTCCGGCCCCNTTTTTTACAAGAGAAATGGGTGTCTCAGCCCAGCGGCGCGGCTCCCTCAGCCCCTGAGCCGGCCGGGGTGCACAACCCTTTACCCCCCCCCCCCGCCCCGTCCAACCTTCCAGCCTGAGACCTGGGGGAGCGAGGATGGGGTTGCAGCTGTTATTTGGCAATATGGCATTTCGGGGCAAGTTCGCGGACAGCTGCAGACCCCCGAGCAGGCGAGGGAAAGGAGCCGGGGTGCCTGTGCCAGCCCCGCTTCCCCGCTCGCCCCGGCACGGAGCGCACGGCAGCCCTTGGGCTAAAGTCTCGCTTCTTCTCCCGTCTCCTCCTTTCTCTTCCCTACTTAAACTTTTCCCAGGCTCCAGACAGGCGGTCCGGGGCCCCTCAGGGCTTTGCCGGAGCACCAGCCTTCCCGCAGGGCACGAACCCATCTAGGGGGGGGTTCAGACAGGTGCTCGAGGGAGTTCAAGCGGCCGGAGAAGGTGCCTCTTAGAGGGATGGATTCCCCCCCCAATATATATATATATAATATATATATTTTCCCCCTCTTTGTGCTCGGCGCTGCTCACCTCGCCGCGGAACCCACCCCACGGCTCGGTGCCACCAGCCCGCAGCGGGGACAGGGACGGGAGGGGAGGCGGCAGCTCCTCGTTCGGCACCGTCGAGGGAAAAGCCGCCCCCACCGCTGCCTCCCGGCTCGACCCGCCGCTCCCCGCCGGCTGCGGGCTCCGTCGCGGGTGGCACCGCGGGGGTGTGGGGGCGGGATCCTGTCGGCAGGTGGCGCTCCGGTCACAGGGACGGCGGCCGCGCTCCCACCGCCCGGGCGCGTCCAGGCTCGGGGCAGGAGCGACAGACAGACGCGAGTATTCGTCTCTCTGGGGGTGGGAGGGGGAAAAAAACAAACAAACAAAAAACCCTCACAAACCCCCCCCCCCAAAAAAAAAAATCAACCAACAAAAAGAAAAAATCGCAATCCTAAAAAAAAAAAAAAGTGCTAAATATACGAGCCGGAGCGGCAGCCAAGTAGACAATTAGCTGCGAACGTTAATTTCTCCATCTGTCAGGTCAATTTTCGCGTGTAGGAACATCCCAGCGCGCCTGCCGAGCGGCTGGGGATCTGTGCCCCGCGGCACTTGCGCATCTGCCCGTGGAGGGGGGCTCCGGTCCCCCGCTACCCCGCACAACAGCACCGGAGGGGGGACAAGAGGGACCCGCTGCCCCCGTTTGCAGCTCGGCAGCGGGACCGGCCCCCCGTCCCCCCCAGCGTGGCCCTTTTCTCCCCACTCCCGACGAACTTGGGTGTCTGAGTGTGAAGGAGACGCCAGTCTGGGAATACCCCGTAGGGTCACTGTGAAAAAGCATCTTCCAAACATAAACCCCAACCCGTCCGGGCCGGGCCTCCTCCGCCACGCTTATCCCACCCCGCCACCCCGCCCAGCCCCTCCTTCCCCTGCCCTCCGAGCACTTTTCCAGCTTTTCTTTTTAATTATTATTCGACGTGCTCCCGTGCTCCGTCCGGGTCCTTCCCCGCACCGCCGTGGGGAGCTCACTCCGCCTCCCTCTCCCAACCCAAACTTCACTCCCTCCTCAACATGGGAGGCAGCATCACCTAGCGCGGCGGCCCGGGCGGCGGGGGAACCGGCGAGATCCCAGTTGCAGCCCCGCTCCCCGCCGGGCGATGGGCGCCCCGGGGCCCCGGGCACCGCGCTGACCCCCCCCCCGCTGCCATGGCCGGCGGCAGGGGGCTGGGGCCGGAGCCGCGGGTAAGTTGCTACAGCGCTCCTCCCCGCCTTTATTTATTTATTTTCTTTAACTTTGTTTTATTTTTAAACTTTTAATTATTTTTAATTTTTATTTTTTTAAATAAAACAATTTTTTTTTTTTTTTTTACTCTGCGACCGGGGCGGGAACCGCGTCGCCTCCGCGGTGCTGAGCTCTCCTTTCTCCGCAGGCGGCGGAGGGGAGCGCGTCGAGGGAGCTCTCCCCGCGGAAGAGGCCGCCGGCCGCCGAGGAGGAGCGCTGCGCCAGCCGCCCGCCGCCCGAGGGAGCCGGGGCCGGAGCGGAGCCGCGGCCCGGGGAGCGGGCACCGGCCGGGGGCTGGTGCCGGAGCTGCCAGGCGCAGCTGGCCGAGCTGAGGAGGCAGGCGGTGCGGCTGGCGGCCGGGGGATGCCCCCCCAACGCCCCGCCGGTAAGAGCCCCCCGGGTGGTGGTGGTGGGGAGGGGGGGGGGTGCGGGAGACCGGGCGGCAGCCCCAGAGCCAGCCCGGTCCGACTCGGGAGGGTTCCTCACGAGTTCAAGGATTTCCAGTCCCGCGGGGGGCTAGGGGGTGGGGTGCTTTTATCAAAAAGCGAAACGCTCCGTTACAGTTACCGGCTGCCAGAAACGAGTAAAAAACGGGGATAGCGACTTCGGCAGGAGGAGAGGTGGTGCGGGAACCGCTCCCGGAGCCCTCCGACCCCGTCCCGCTCCCTTTCGGGGATGCCGGGGATTCGCAGCCCCTTCATCCTTCCCACGAGAAGCCGCCGGGGCCAGCGGGTTCGGCTCCTCCTTCTAAGGAGTCTTTAAAGCGCTGCTGAAACCCACACGCTCGCGTTTGCGGCGCTGGAGGAAAGTTGGAGCGGGCTGGTGTCTCTGTGCGTGCTCGGGGTGCTTTGCTGGCTGACGGGCTCGTTCCTGGCCCCGGTGTCACCTGCACAAGCCGAGGCTGGGGCATTTTCCTCCAGTTTGTGCCTCGCGGTGCCACTTCATACCTGGTAGTGAGTGCAGAAAGCACCTGAGCAGGGCACAGGTTTTCTTTAACACATGTGCAGCTTTATTCATATGTGTTATAATTGCATGCCCATTTTTTTTTCTGTTTGTTTTTTGTATATCAGAGGTCGTTATTAGTGTTGTACTCCCTCCTTTAGTGATTTCTCCTTTATAGGATCATAGAATCACCAGGTTGGAAGAGACCCACTGGATCATCGAGTCCAACCATTCCTATCAAACACTAAACCACGTCCCTTGGCACCTTGTCCACCCATCCCTTAAACACTTCCAGGGAAGGTGAATCAACCACCTCCCTGGGCAGACTCTGCCAGTGCCCAATGACGTTTTCCCTGAAAATTTTTTTCCTAATGTCCTGCCTAAATCTCCCGTGGTGGAGCTTGAGGCTCCACCCTCTTGTCCTGTCCCCTGTCACTTGGGAGAAGAGGCACCCTCCTCTCTACAACCTCCTTTCGGGTAGTTATAGAGAGCAATGAGGTCTCCTCTTAGCCTCCTCTTCTCCAGGCTAAACAACCTCAGTTCTCTCAGCTGTTTCTCATAAGGCCTGTTCTCCTTTATGATTTAGTGTTTCTCCTTTGGAGAAACAAAACTTCTAAAATGTGACACAGGTGAAAAATTACACACTCTTGATACAGAGTCCTGCCCATGCACCTGAAGATGAGTTCCCATGGATTAGCTGACAGGACAAAATGCAATAGAAGACCCTGAGATTCTCTTCCAGACCACACAAAACCTGTGTTAGGTTTTTGATAACATTTGGAAGTAATGTATTGTTTTCTAAACAATGCTTATCTGGATGTTTGCAAGAATAG
Organism: Piaya cayana; assembly: GCA_013389865.1. Lineage (NCBI taxonomy): Eukaryota > Metazoa > Chordata > Aves > Cuculiformes > Coccyzidae > Piaya > Piaya cayana. The sequence goes on along the minus strand of WAAB01004488.1, from coordinate 85,533 downwards.
GGGGGAGGGTCTGAAGAGGAAGCCAAACCCTACTGACCTTCATTTTCATTCAAAGAGTTCCTGTATGATCTACAGAATTCCCATTGAATCTAAATATAGTTTTGTTTGGAAGTGCATTGTGGAGCAGTGTCCGAATGCGCAGCAAGGTTTGTATTTTCAGGCCAGATCCAAACCCCTTTGAAATTGACAGGAGTCTCTCTGTTGACTTGCTAGGTTTTGAAACAAGCTCTTTTTTTCTGTGGTGTAAAAAGTCACGTATCTTATCTCATTATATTCAGGACTGCTGGAACTTTTGTTTTCTAGATTGCTGTGAATAGTGGGAAGAAGTTTAATTTGCCCTTGTGAAGTGTGAAAATAGGCTACTTCAGCGAGGAGCACATAAAACCCTGTTCCCTGTTCGGGGTGGGCCACTGCTGTAAAGAATAGCGTCCTATCTATGGGAGGAACTCCGTCATGGGAAAAAAAGCTGCTGGTGTGGGAGAGTCAGGGGGCTGTGGCCAGGTGTTAGGTGAGGAGACCTGTGAGCAAAGGCCTGTTTGTGTGGTCTCGTTCCTGTAAGTCTCTAGGGGACTTCCTTGATAAGCACTTGATGATGGGTAAATTAATCCCCCCCCCCCCTTTTTTTTTGCAGGGTTTCAAAGCGTGCCTAGGAATGTAATAAAATAGTAGTCATCACAGTGTCAGAACCTCGACAGACCTGATCTCAGGTTAACAGATACCTGGAGTTTATTTATTGAGTAGCATGCAGTACAGTTAGAGGTTTAAAACTTTGAAGAAAAACACGTGAGACCTCTAGCCTAATTGCAAACTCAACCCCCCCACCATTCCTGGTGCAGCGAGCAGCTTCTCAGGAAGGAAGATGCAATAAACAGTGCTACTTACTGCCTTCTGAGTGTGAAGTAGGTTAGCGGGAGATAACAGTCAGCGGTTCAGCTACTCAGCTGCTGTGAATTGGCCTTGCAGTGGGAATCTGATGCAATATGCTGGCAGGTTGAGCACTGTATAATGTTTGTGCCAGAAAGGCAGCTTGCCTCCCCCCTTCTTCTTTTCTAGTTTAATTATATAACAAGACATCTGAAAAAACCAGCTCCTCTCGATGAGAGTTTCATGCCCATACAATAAAAGTCCAAAGAGTTTCTTATAAGCTCTTCTAATGCACTGTCAAACCAAGCAGCTACTGGATAAGTAAACACCAGAAGGCTACTGCTTGGAGCATGCTGCTCTCAAAGGATTTACCTCCTTTGCCATAATAATTAAGACATCTTTCAGCACAGATTCAGAAAGATTTCCACACCTGGTTGAAAACCCTTTGGAAAGGTGGGCGAGTGCCTCAGAGATGAAAGAAGGGCTAGTTTCCTGCTGTTGATATCTTTCCTGATGAAAGAGAGGAGGTGTATTCTCATGCGTGGGGCAGCTGAGGGGGGATTGAATTCACATTAGAATAAAAAGCCAGCCTACTGTTTGCAGTCTGCAGGGATAACAAATCTAATTGTTTTTGAGGGCTATGATTCATACAGTTTATGTGTTGCTGTCCTTTCAATTAGGCTTATTTAAAATATATAAATAATTTAAAGTTTTGGTGCTCAGACGATGTGTGTTGATTACAGAACACTGTTAGTTGTTTGTGTCTCTTTAAAGTCCTCTAAATCTCTGTGGGGAGCTGATAAAAAGATATACTTCTCTGCTTATGTTAATACTCTTTTAACAATTCTCCCAAGTACAAGATTTACTGCACCCTACGCTGTCAATTCCATTCTTTTTACTGCTGCTGCCTTTACAGTTTGCCTCCACAGTGAGGCCTGTGTGTGAATCAAAATGTGACTTTCATCAAGCAAGGATGGATGTGAGCAAAGTTGAATCTAAAATTATTTCAGATCGGCATTTTGGGATTGCAGTGTCAGCAGCAGTTGCTGGACCATGTACTGAACTAGTGGAGGGATTGTTAAAAAAAAAAGAAAAAGGTGCCTTGGTTTATCCCTAATTAAAAGTTTTGTATGTGCCTTGCAGGCTGTGTTGCTGGGGAACCCGTAATGGGGTACAGGATCTCCTACCTCCAGGGTTCTGGCTGAAGTGGAGAGCAGGTGGTTGTGCCTGGAAGTTGTTGCTGTTGGCAGCTGTGGGGCAACCCACAGGAAATGAGTTGGTGGTCTCTGTCTCACTCCCAGTTGGCAAATAGCCTTGTCACAAAACCACCACAACAATTACCGCTAATTGGCATCACTGTTGGCAGTTTCACAGGAGAGGCTGAGGACAGAACAGGGATGTAGATTAAATTAGTAATAATAATAATACTTAGCACCTAAAATCTTCACAGTGCTTCACAAATGCTGCTTAATTAATTTGCATCACGCCCTGTTCTGTAAACTCAAATGAGCTGTCCTTTCTAAGGAGGCGTATGTTAGAGTGTGGTGTGTGTCTCTGAAAGGAAGGGGACAGGCAGTGACTGTCCAACATGAGAGATGTACTCCTGCAGCTGCATTGCTGGAAGTAAATTCTATGCTCCCTCTAGGGCAGGCAATAGCCTTAAGGATACAGAGCTATTATAAAATGCTTTTAGCTAATCCCTTAGGAGCAGAGGAAGAAAGGTCTTCTGGTGTGAGGAACGCGTGCGCTGATACAACTAAATCCACAGAAGAGTTTTATACTGGCATGAATATCATGGTTGCAGAGGAGTAATAATCATACACAGTTATACTGGAATAAGAGTATTTTTGTTTTTTTTTCCTGTCAGTACTGAAAGGAGGCCAAGGCCAGCAGAAATTCACTTTGGAAGCAGTTAGCATTGAGGATTGTGTTTCTTGCAGCACAGGGATTCAGATGCCCTGTTTCACCTGTCCCCATCCACGCTTCAGCCCTGGCACCCGAAGTCTGAACAGTTTGTGTTGTACCTACTGCCAATGCAGGCAGATGTCAGAAGCAGCATTAGAGGGGGCAGAAACATGCTTATTTTATTGTATCTTGAGTTCGATCACATTCTTGCTATCCCTGTTGCATTATCTGCACTGTGTGTTACATGAAGCACACCACCCAACAGCTTCCAGGGAGCTTAAGGGACAAAGGAACATGGGTAGGCTCTTAATTTCTGGTGGCGCGGACAGTGCTTTTCCTCATATACCTAAAAAACCTGTACTCCCAGCTGACCTGCTAAGCTGTGTTTGGGTAGAGAGGCACACCGCTAACCCTGGTCTGTAGGGAGTCTTGGGTGACCAGGACAAGTCACACCTTTCATTGCTAACAAACCATGAATCATTTGAGGGAGTTAAGCGAGTCCTAGCTTGCTGCATCCTCAGCAGGGCTCTATGTTACACTAGCTAGAGTTGGAAGACGCCTGTTTTCTCCAGGAAAAAAAGGGGAGGGTAGCAGTAGCTTTAGACAGACTGTTTGCACTGATGTGTCTCAGCTGTGCGGATGCCAGGCAGTGCTGCTGGATTGAGCTGCCACCACACCTACTTCTGATCAAAGTCATCATCACTTAGTACACCTGTATGTGCTGTTGTTTGCATCACCTGAAGGGGAGAAGAAGAACAAAGTTTTGGGAAGAGCACGCTCTTTCCTGTGGGTTTCTCCTGTCTGCTAAATAACCCCCACGTGTGTCCGCCAGCAGCAGAACTAAGGAAGGATGGTTTGGTAGGATGGATGCTTTGCTCTCCTTATCCCTCATTAATCTCAGCTGTTCTTGTCCTTCATGATTAGATAAGAAGCAGCACCTTCTCTGCATCTGCACACATACTGCTTGGTTGACAGTAAGCTAATACTTGGACATTTGGCTTCTGCCAAACAATTAATAATGGGTGTGCCCTGCCAAACTTCTCTCATGGCTAGTTTGAGGAAGTTGTAGGAACTTGCTCTGAGCTTTCCACCTCAATTTTAGATCACTTGATAGGTTCCAGAGCTGTTAAGGAGGCCTAGCAGCAAGGAGAAGAGAAAGAAGGGCAATGCAGCAGTTCTCATTGCTTTGGAAAACTAGGCCAAGAGGACAGGTATGGGATTGAGGACTGTGTTTTTGATGCAGGAGGGCAAGATATGCTTTGTTATTCTCACCTTGGTCCCTTCCAACCCAAACCATTCTATGGTACAGCAGGACTATGGTACAGCAAGGAGAGCTCGCATGATCCCTGGCAGCTGGTACCCATCTCGTGGACACTGCTGGGTGCTTCAGGAGCTTGCATTGCACACAGGAGCCTGGGAGAGGTCTCTGTGTCCTTAGTGTTTGTTTGCAAGCTTTTGCTTTCTTGAAAGAGCAAGGGTTCTGGGCATGTGGGAACCTCTTGTGACACTTGACATGCATGTAGAGTAGGTCAAATCTTTTAGGAACGGCTCCTGACTTTTTGTGGAGTTTTTCTTCATGTGCCCATTCATGTGTCAGCCCTATCTGCTGAGTGGCACAGTCACCTGGAATTTGAGAGTCCTGGGGATGAAGCTGCAGTCTTGGATAAGTTTGGGGCCCTCTGTTACTGAGGGGCTGTTTTTTTTTCTTTTTATAGGAGGCCTTTCTGCAACTGGGTTGATGTGGGTGAGGGGAATTGAGTGGGACGACTGTGTCTTTTACAGATTCCTTTCTAGAGGAATCCAGTTTTCAGGGCTCTTTCCAAGTGCTAAACGCACTTTAAAATGTCTGTGTTTAACATTTCAAAAACACATAAGTGAAAAAGTAATGTCTTAGTTAATAAATATGAAACTACAGGGCATTTTTTGAGATGCACATGTAATATTTAATTTTGTGAGAGAGACTCTTGTAGAGACTTGGCTGTGGAGTGCTTCAGGCTATGAGCTCAGATGTGGATTTCAGGTACGTGTGCAGTCTAATAACGGGGTTAGTGACAACGCTGTGTCAAATGTGTTGACATGAGCAGTTCCCTTGTTTCAGCCAGTGCAATAGTCTCCATACTATATGATAAGCTGCAGAAAGTAATTGTAATGAGTTTGCTTTAGACATTTAGGATTTTCAAGTATGCCCTTTTGAAATACAGGTGAGCAGGATTATCTTGCAGTTCAGATGCCAGAGGCAAGAGACATTCTCCCTGGAGGATTTGAAGTGGGGGAGTGGGGATTGTGCCATTAGTTGAAGGTACTGCGGTCTCCCGGGTCGCTGAGGGTAATTAGTATTGTTCTGTCTCTCTCTGTATCTAATTCCTTCAGCACCCTGCCCCATTAGGGAAAAGGGAGGAAACACATAAACCATTTCAAAATCCCAGGGGGTGGAAAAGAGCATCTGCTCCTAACATCTGAGGTTACTTTGAACCTGTTGAAATATGTAGTGGCTGCTTTATTGTTTTTGCCAAGAGTTTCCACCTACAGTGATTCCCAACCTCTAACTTGTTAATAGCAAGGTTGTAGGGGAGGGAGCAGTCATCCTCCTCTTCCCTTAGCAGCTGATAGTGGCTGCTGCTGTGGGCCTGGCCATGTAGGGTATTGGAGCAAGGATGGCTGAAACCACCAAGAGGTGTTTCTTTCCTAAGACCAGGATTGCCCACCATGTACACAGGTGCTACATGGGTCTCCTGGGTGGGTCTGAATCCTTTTTTTCATCCCAGTGAGGATGCTGATCTAGGGAAGAGCCAGTTAGCTCCTGGGTTTTCAGCTGGCTGATGAACATTTTGTCCTGAAAAGTGAGTGGAGATTTTCCTTCACTCTGGCTAGAGTTGGGGAATCTTCTTTGGAAATGCGTGCGTATCTACATGACTTTTGGAAGAATTTTCCATGACAGCACTGTTGCCTTTCTCAAAATTGCACTACCTTCAGGAACTACATCTATTCTGTGATTCTGTGATTCTATTCAGATATTGCTGACACTAATTATGACAGGCAGCTATCTATTTGGAAGTGTTGTATTCTAATTTTTACTTTTTGTTTATTTACTGGAAATTTATGGGATTTAATCTGTCTACATTTGTCTCCATGTCGTCTGCCTTCAGATCTGCAGCACTGGAATAACTATATATTTATGTGTCCACTATATCCCCAAAGGAAGGCATCCTCAGGAAGGCAGGAGTCTTGTCACCGTCACTTTTGATCAGGAACAGGCTGATTTCTTTTACAAGGGTCTACTAATTGTGTATGGTCTTTCATATGTGTGGCTTATGGAAAGAGTCATGCCTCCTGCTGCTCTTTTTAATACGAGGAATTGGGTGGATGCAAGGATGCAAGACCTGAATTTAATCCTTAGATCTGCCATTGACTCTGAATTTGGACAAGCTGCTCAACACCTATGAGTCTAATTTCATCTTTGCTCAGAAGAGTGAAAAAGCTTTCATCTTTTGCTCATTTTGGCTTTGAGCATCGTTGACTGCTGTTCTTAGTAGACTTGACCATTCCTGTGCTATATATGATAAGGAAGAATATATAATAACACAGAGACTTAGAAAATAGCACGTTCTGTGACTTGTAGCTGGATTTACAGGTCTGGTGTAAGGGAGGTGGTTGTGGAGCTGAGGTCTCTGCAAAAGTAGAAACAGCAAGCAAAGCCAAGGACTTCAGATGAAGTGAAGATAGTAACAGTCCTGAAAATCTGCCAGTTCACCAGGAGGCGAGTGGTGAGGCTGTGGAAGGGGACTGAAGGTGCTCAGGAGGAGTGGAGCTTGATTAAGTAGCAGGTATCAGATCAGCTTAGGGAGCATAAGTTAGAGCTGTGCTGATGCTATCTAAAAGGGTTTTATCTTTATTCTGTGCTGTGCCTCCCTATGATGAAACTAGAAATGTGTCTTGTGGAAATGGGGTGTGGCCTGGTAAATTGGAAACTTCAGTGATTTCAGTCCTTCACACTGTTGTTGAAGTTTATACCAAAATGTATTACTTAGTCTTTCATGAAACATCTTCCATGTTTTATTTTTAAACAGAGAAAAAAGGCAATTTTTTTAGAAGAACCTAAACAAAGTTTCAAGTGATTATTTCAAGCAGGGGTGGTGGCAGGGTTACGTTGCTTTGCAGGAGCAATGCGTTCTTCTCTAGGATAAGTTAAAATGAATGTAAACTTTTGGTGTATAGTTCTTTGGACTGACTGCTTTGAAGCTGCATGAGCTTTTAAGACTTAGTTGGCAGATGTTCATGTTGGAGAAAGGTGGATATATTTATACTAGTTAAACATTCTATTTTAGGCAGCATAATGCCATTGTTGCATGTTTGTTTTATCACTAAGAATCTGACTGTAGTATGCATCACCCTAATGTAATGAATCAGCAAAATCTCAGCAGTTGCTCACAAAAAGAAGTGCTTAGGTGCACACAATTATCCTTCTTTCTGAGTCAAGCCTTAAAATCAGTCTTTGATCAGCGTTCCTGGAGTTTGGCAGGCTGCTCTGAGTTTCAGCTGGGGCTGGGCTGGCATTACTCTACGTCAATAATTGTGCAGAATTGATTGGAACACCAGACAGCTGTGGGAAAATGATCAATTTTCATTTAGCTCTTAGCAAATCTTCCCCTAATGTTGCTCAGGGATTTTACACTGCTTGGTGAATGGGATGGGAAACCTTCTGTACAAAACTGAAATGTGATGCTTCGGGCTAGGCTGGGCATTGACTGGCTTTCAGCATTAACTGTGAAAGTGAAGCATTAGTCCTAGTTCTCACAGCATTCAAAAGATTATGTTTAAAATGTTTCCTGTTTTACCACAACATACAATTTGTTATAGCATGGTTTGTGTCGCTGTTGGTGTGTATATATTGATCAGTGCTGATTATACTGTAAATGGGCAGTGTTTGGCTTTGTGTTTTAAGTCATTTGGGAAGTTAGATGTACGTGGTTTGTATTGTACTCCTTTTTTTATTGCCTTGTGTTGTTTTCATTGTATTGTGTGTTGTAGCATGCATTTACTCCTTTTGGCATTGTTGTAATTCTGCTGGATTTCAGAGTACAACAGTACAACTTTGTAGCTCTGTCAAGTAGATTGTTTTTGCAGAAGACGCGTGCTGCTTTTCCATCTTATATGGCACTGAGCAGTTCAGAGGTGGTGCCTGTGTCTAGGGTACATCATGCATCTCCTGGAGCTCCGTTCAGCTNTCTCAGCAGAATGTTATGGTTGAGTGGTTTTGAGAAGGTGGTGCTGCTGAGATGGTTGATATTAATGGCACAGTGCTTTGTTGGTGATGCACATCTGATTCCTACCCCTAAAAAGGGAACCCAGAGCTGTTGTCATTCCCAGGCTACAGTGTGTCTCAAGGGACTCTCTGGGATGGGGCAGTTTCAGCAAATGTTGGAAATAACATGCAAGTGGCATGTATGATAAAGAAATCTGGCTGACTGCAGTTGCTTTACTGCTTTTGGGTCATCTATAGAGGCTCTGGACTGCTTGATGTGGAGTGGTAAAAGCCTTCTGTTCTTTCCTTGGTAGTTNGGCAGTTTCAACAAATGTTGGAAATAACATGCAAGCGGCACGTATGACAAAGAAATCTGGCTGACCGTGTTTCAGTTGCTTTACTGCTTTTGGGTCATCTATAGAGGCTCTGGACTGCTTGATGTGGAGTGGTAAAAGCCTTCTGTTCTTTGCTTGGTAGTTGTTTAGTCCTCTTTGAGTGCCTCAGGACAAAACACGTCAGCATTGTGGCAGACACTCTCTTTGAATTCAAATTGTCGAGTGTGGAGTGTAAAAACAACTGCTTATATTTACTGTCCAACAGCAGCCAGGCTCTAGAGACCAATGCCACAGTTCCCAGGAGGGTTAAGAGTCCAAGAGCCAAGCCATAACATGTGCTGAGTGTTTCATCTCTGGAGTGGTTGGTAGATGTTGGTGTGGAACTGGCTCAGAAGCCGAAACAACTTCCAGGCCTAGGTGACCAGATCACCAGCCTGGACTGGGAACATTCCATATTGTCGGTTTCGCAAAAGGAAATTGGTTTTAGTTGCAGTAAACAGTCAGCAAAAGTTGGACTGATCTTTCCTCTGTTCAGCAGGGGAAGCTTGACGAATGATGCCAGGGCACCTGATGTCCAAGTGATCAAAGACAGGGTAGGGAGATCATTGAGTAAGATAATCCCTGGCACCCAGGGCAAGGAGGATTTTGCTTTGCCTGTGGTGAGCATGCTTAGGACAAGGGTAAGGAAATGCCAGCCTCTGCTAGTGTTGGATTGTGTGTTGTTTTGTGGGATTTTTTTTTTGTTGTTGTTTTCCTGACCTGGGTATTATTTGAGAAGTGTTAGCCATGTTGTGATAATGCATCAGTTTTGTGTTGAACTGTTGTGTACGTGTGTGTTTGTATAGTGACCTGGCTGCTCCACTTGTGAGAATGAGTAATAGACAGGAAACTTTAGTTGAATCTCTGATGTGAACATCTCATAATCCCCACATGTGTGGCCTAATGCTGAGGGTGTTGTAAGGAAGAGAGGTTTCCCTATACCACTGTCTGGTCCTGGGCCATCTAGTCCCAAGGAAATGGTCATTAGTGGTGAGAAATGAATTTAGTTTATGAAATTTGGCCTTTGAAGGATGGAGGCAAAGCACAAATGTCTTTGCCGCTGTCATTTCTAGGTAATGCTGGTGCTACTTTTCTGGTTGTTGAGCAGATGGAAGGAGTGCTTTGTTCCAAATATCTCTATTAGAAGAAATGCTTTAGCTTTAGTATGAACTATGGTGCTGCAATTTTTTTGTAAACTATCTTGAAAACTATGCTATGGGTGAAACAGGGGCCAGGATTCTGCCTGTGACTATTTTGCCTGTGGCTTGTAATTAAGTCTAAAGTTAATCCCAGAATTTCCAGTTAAAATGTTCTGCTGTTAGTGTTGCTTGTATATCTGTGAAGGCAGAAATGAGCTATTTTGTATCTTTCTCTGAAGATTTTCGTTGCAGAAATGTCAAGTACGTTTGACATTCCTCCAGCAAGCTCTCACAAAGGTAATTTTGTGTATATGATCGAGTGGCATGGAAACACTGTAAGATATTGTCCTTTTGTGGGTTTTATAAAGAGGAGAGACAGTTGAAGTAATTTATAATATGCACAGAGTCTCAACAGTCTGCTGAGAGTGCTTCTTTCAGCAATTACCTGTAAGAATAAAGTAAAAAGCATTTATTATTGATACTTGCGCTCCACATACTAAGAAATATTTCTTTTGATATTGTTAATTTTTTATTTGTAGGCTCCAAAGGAGTGTAGAGGAAGACAAATGTGGTTGAGGAAGAAAAATGTATGAGTTAATGTATTAAGTTCACATATTTTTCTTTTGATGGATTTATGGTTTTTAATTACACCTTCATGTTTTGCATAGGGATCCCTGGGGGCCCCTTCTGAATTTCATGCTTATACTCTTATAAATATGAGATGCTTTAACCTGCCAGCTAGTGTGGTCTGAGTGTTACTTGACTGACCGCTGGTGAATGTACTTTTTATTCAAGCTTAAAATTTGAGACCTCCACTAAAAGCTACATGTTTAGGAAGATATTTGTGTAATTGAGAGAGTTTCTCAGCCTACTATGTTGTACCTCTGAAACACAGGCGGTGAATGGGTTTCTTTGATGTTTGCATGGAAGGGTGGACTTCGTGCTTGCCGGTTTGATTGTGAGTAGCAACTACCTGGCCTCAGCTTATGACCTTGCTGGCTCCCTGTGGACTGTTTGGTATTGGGAAGTAGTCATACCTTTGGTAAGAAACCTTCAGGAAACTATGACTGGATTTAGGGAAGGGTATTTTCAGCAATATTTCACCCTGAATCTGGCTGTACATCTCTCTCTTTCTGTCTTTGGTTATATACAGCACTGGATTTTCATTCTGTGACAGTTTGCATTGTGGTTCTTTTATTGACAGTGGCATCAAAAAAACTATGTTAACAGGTGGAAAATGAAGCCTATTGGCACTGTGTAGTTTCAGTTGATTTACACCAGTAAAACAGAAGAGGAAGCCAGACTGCAGAACTGGGTCAGTGTCTGTATTCTAAATCTGTCTCTCTGTGTAGGTATCATTCCCTCTGTCTGCTTTTTTTTTTTTCCAGCACATCCTCTTCATTTTTCTGTTCAGTGGGAACATAATTACCTGTGTGGGGTAGGGGGAAATAGGGCTGGGATCTGTTTGGAATAACCGAGACATAATTTATCCAAGAAGCAAACAACCCAGGCTGAAAATACTCAAAATTTCCTAAAGAAATCTGCCTTGGGAACTGACACTGAGTGTGAATATTCAACCACAACTTGAGCCGCTTTTCTCAGATTTGTGCTGTATATCCTTTTATTATTCTGGTCATGACTGCTCCTAAGCACATGCAGCTTGAGAGCAAAATAGCTCTGATTTGTGCTGTAGAAATTTAGTTGGGTTTCAGCTTCTTATTGCCAAGCCTTTTGATGACATGGAAGATATGTTATATGCGGGGCTGACTTTTCTGACCCACCCTGAGTTCTTCACTGAGCCTTTTATTGCTGTGGGAGGGCTGGACTCTTGTAGGATTGCTAACAATGAAAAGCATGGAGTAGATAGATAGATGACTGCAGTGCAGAGAAAACACTTGACCCTGGGAAGCGAACACAAGTAAAAACACAAAGGCATTGTTCTCTGAGGTGATATATTGGAAAATCTAAGCTTTTCTGCACTTTCTTTTTGTAGTTCCCATTTAATTCCCCTTGCTAGTCCAGTTTAAATCTGAATTTTAATTCTTCTTGCCGCTGGAGCAATAGCCTTATTTGTCAGTGTTGGAAAGCAGTCCAGGGCATCCCCATCTTTCTAAAGGCTGTACTTCTGCTTTCTTTGGAAGTGGTGAAAGGTCTGATACAGAAGGCAACTCACTAAGTGTAATGGTAAAGAAGTGGTTCACCTGCATCAATAGAAATGAGCTGAAAAACGTCTGTGATTGTTCAACAAGAAAAAATGTAGATCCACTATGTGGAAAAAATCTGCTTCTTTCTGTACCTTGAGAGGTTTCTTTAGTCTCTGCAAAAGCCAAGAGTTAAGGTAATCCTCATTTTACAGAGGAGTTAGTTAACTCGGGAGTCTTGTAGCTCAGCTGAGTACAATACAAGAGTGACATCAGTGAGAGATTAGAGTAAACTGTTATCTTCAAAGACTGTTTACTTAATGGTTGGGGAATCGCTGTGTTTGTAGGTAGAGGTAGGAAATGTCCTCAGGCAAGCAGGAGCTGATAGCATATAACAGAGTAGTAGTGTTTCTTCTCAGTCATCCTTTACATTAATTGTGTGCTAACCCCAGCCTGCTGGCTGCCAGTGTTTTTGTCTACACCACCGGTACAGAGGTCTTTAAGAAATTGCCGGGGTAATTTTGAATGCTAAGCACTGAACTCAAGCAAGTATCCTCGCAGCTTTTGTGTTTTTTTCTTCCATGTCATACCGACTTTGGCCTTGTATAGGGCAATTATGTGGACAATCTGTAGCCTCTGGCCTGTTTTTCATTGTTTCCCTATATATTTTTTTTTTCCAAATTCCTGTTAATTTTCAGGGGTGATGTGCTTCCAGGGTAGCTTCTGAAAGTGTAACCTGAGCTACTGTTCCTGTCTGTGAAATGGTGGGGAGGGAAAGGAGAAGGGAGCAGGGTGTGTGGCTCCTCAGTGTTGAGCTATCAGTAGCTTGTTCTGTGGCACCATGTGATGGGTGCGTGGCACAAGTCACCACGCCATGCAGCGCTGGCTCTGCTAGGAAGAACGTTCTGTCAGCAGAATGAGTCCTTCTGATAAATGCTTCTATCCAATACCCGAATGCTGTAAGAACTTGAGGAGTTGACTTCTATGAATCCCTGGGCAGTATCGCTTGTGTTTTTCGTATGCATATACATCTATATTTTTTTTCTTTAAAATATTTGTTAGAGGTATTAAAAAAAAGCCTCAGAGTTGAGCAGTGTTACCTACCCTTGGATATTTTGGCTATCACTTGTAATCAAATGGAAGACAATATGTAGTTGGTTTGGTTTTTTTGAGGATTCTTGTGCAGGATTTGGATCTTTTCTGTAGAGTTCGTTCTGACAGCATTGAAGTTACTTCTGATCTCCAGTAAAACGGACAATTTGATTTGTAGATTTCTGTGTAAAAGCTGCTGTAAACTTAATTTGGAGCCCACTGGGATACATGTCTGCATGCAAGTGCTTAGCTCTTCCATTTTTTTCTCATGAAAACTTTTTTGTGAAAGTGGTCTTTATAGTCAGTTTGTGTTTCATTGGCACTCTTTATAAACAAAGCAGTGATGCAGTGTTCCAGGAAGCTATATTTTTTCCCCCACCTGTTTTGTATGCTCATTTGATGTTAAGTCTCTGTTCAATCCCATCCTATGTTCTTAATGACTCTTAATAAGTGGGAATGCAGGACTGGAGGAAATCCTGTTTTATATGTTCCTATTCTAGGAGAGCCTCAGAAAGACTAACAATAATGCTGCTTGGTGAGGTAGTGGGTAAACACAGTAAGAAATAAAAATGTCCTTAGTCCTTACTGAAGCAGAAAAATAGCTTATGAATCATAATATTGTTCTTGATATGTGCAGATAATCTGACCCGCTTCAGTCTGCGGATTAAGGCATTAACTATGGAAACCAAAGAGCGTCTCATAAAGAACCTGTCCCTGTGGTTGTGAAGGAGTTGTCAGCAACTGGTAACCAGAAATACAAAGAAGTAGGACAACAGTCATAACCAAGCAAAGTAACTGGAAAGGCTTACCTTGACTTCAGTGGTCATTTAATTCCCACCTGAGTTGGAGGGTTGTGTTGTGCAGCTTAGCACTAGTTCCAGTCAGTGAGGTGGATGGTGCATAGCAAAGCTCTGGTAAAGCCTTGGGTTTGTCCCTGTCCTTGTCACAGCTCGTTCAAGACACTGTGGGAAAGAGAAAATGGGGACATCCCCCGACTTTTCCTTCTTGTTACTGAATGAGTGGAGTTTAGAGAGGAGTATTTGTTTTCAAGAAGAGACAGTGTTCTTGTGGGAGGTGAAATTTCTTCATCAAATTCTTGAAGCTGAGGCTGGATTTAATACTGTTGATCTTGTTCAGTGGATGGACAGCAGGTAGAAATACAAGATGAAATTTTGGTAGCAGTTTTGGTAAAAAGTTGGCTTTTTTAATTTTGAGAATAAAATGTGAAATGGTGTGATTTATCCATCAGCCAGCTTCCAGAGCAGCATTTTTTTGTACAGTGAAACATCACGACTCCAGCCTACTCACGCTGTCTGTGCAACAGGCTTTCCTAGGGACCTAGGGCAAGTCAGCTAGCATTATGTTCTTAGATGTACTTACCCCATTTAGCATATGCATTTTGCTCAGTGCATGATTACAGACTAGTGAGTTTCAGGCATATACAGCAAGCCTTCCTATTGTTTTTAATTTATATATACACTTCTTTTTATGTGCATTAATCTGGGGTGTATCCTTCAGCTGTATTTCTAATCTGTCTCTGCCTTGGTGTTTTTGACTGTGAAACAGCAGTAGTCCTTTTTCTTTGAGTAAGAAGGCAGAGTCATACTTGTGACATATTGTAAGATCACTTAGAAGATGCAAACTTATTTAAGTGCTTTTGATGTAGCTTGTTTTGCGTTATTTGATTCCTTAAATGTCAGCCACTCTAAAGCACTCCTAGGATTTTCCTTTTTTATTTGGGAAATGTCAGGTGATGAGACGGTAGCTAGCTGGTTTGCTGAAAGCATCATTCCCTTAAGAATTTGGTGTATGATGTGTTTAGCTGTAGAGAAAGCCCAGTGAGAGTTGTTCTTTCATTTTGCATATTTTTTTTCCTCTTCTCCTAAAAGTTGCCATCTTGCACCGTTGATTTAATGGTGAAGGAACATTGTGCAATGCCTTTAAGGTAGTGAGAAAGATCTTGTATGTATAATTGTCTGGCACTTGGTTGACCTAAGCTGATGAGTCTATACATAGTCTTGATTCCTGCCAGCCAAAAGAGCATCTGATGCAGACAGCTGCTGGGTGTGTGACCCGTTTCAGTGTGTGGGCATATGCCTTCCTACCTGTTTGGTGGGCGTGGCTACCTCCAGTGCTTTCAGTTCTCCTTCTGTGCTTTTGGAGAGGACAGCCCCACCAGGAGACCTTGTCCTTGGTGGAGGGAGCTCTTGGACCCATGAGGGAGGGAGCTGGGCTGCCTGTAGAGGAGCAGATGATCACAGCTCCCTTATACAAACAGTGCTACTTGGTGGAGTATTTAGGGTAAAGGTGTGAAGGCATGAATATGCATTGGGCACCACAAACTTCTAACTGCCTGGTGGAAAGTGCAAAGGAGAGGTTGCTTGAAGCATCTCGTTCCTCCAGACCCCAGTAACTGTGTTATAGGCTCCAGGGTGTAGGGAAACTATCCATTGATAGCTGCTTTCCAGAAACACTTGAGATCAGAGTCTAATATGTATATATCACCTCTCGTGTATCTTGCTTGTTTCAGGTTATGTTGTGATGGCAGTCCTGATCATTATCTCCTATTAATTTTCTAGAGCATGATGTATGTGGATACACCTACTGCGCTCAGAGATTTCTCTGCAAGATTAGAGACATGTTTAGGAAATTAGTGATGAGAGAAAACCGTGTAATTAAAAATGATATCAGTTTGGAAGCTCATCCATCTTCAGCCAGCTTGCTGGAAGAGAAAAGAGTCTTACACAATGCTCCATGGTGGGAAAACACATTTGGCTTTCTACATTTTAAATAGGAAGGAACTATTTAAATTACAGACTTACAACAGGAATTAGGGCATTTACTTGAGAACGTTGGATCACAAATTGTAGCTGACTAATGTCAAGATAACTCAGACTATATAAAGTTAAAACAGATCTCATTATATTTATTTTCTTTTAATGATACCTATAGAAGTTTTTTTTTAAACTTACTTGCACCCATTATGAGGTAACTGAGTCCTTGTTCTGAAAACAGCACTCATTTTGAGGCAGTCAGGTTTACGTATCCTGGGTATTGACTGTAATGTTATGAGACTGCACACTTAAATCATAGAATAGTTAGGGTTGGAAGGGACCTTAAAGATCATCTAGTTTCAAACCCTCTGCCATGGGCAGGGACATCCCACTCGATCAGGTTGCCCAAGGCCCCATCCAGTCTAGGCATGAACGCTTCCAGGGATGGGGTAGCAAAAACTTCCCCTGGCGATCCGTTCCACTGTCTCACCACTCTCATGATGAAGAAATTCTTCATAATGTCTAGTCTAAATCTGCCTTTCTCCAGTTTATATCCATCCCCCCTTGTCCTATCACTACAAGCTTTTCTGTGTTGTCCCTCTCCAGCTTTCTTGTAGGCTCCTTTCAGGTACTGGAACATCGCTAGAAGATCTCCTCAGAGCCTTCTCTCCTCCAGGCTGAACAGCCCCAACTCTCTCAGGCTGTCCTCATAGGGAAAGTGCTCCAGCCCTCTGATCATCTTTGTAGCCTCCTCTGGACCCGTTCAAACAGTTCCATCTCCTTATGTTGAAGATTCCAGAACTGGACACAATACTCCAGATAAGGTCTCGCAAGAGTGAAATAGAGGAGCAGAATCACTTCCCTCAACCTGCTGGCCACGCTTCTTTTGATGCAGCCCAGGATACAGTTGGCCTTCTGGGCTGCGAGTGCACAATTTATTTGTTTCCTGAGATATGCAGTTTTATGTGAAATGTCTTAAATTCAAAGTCTGCAACTAAATTTTACCTCTTCATCCCCAATGACCATTATAAAATTGCCATATGCCTAAAAATGTGCTCAGCACAACTGTGATTGTTCAGGATGTGAATTTATTCTCCTTTTAGCATGGGATTCTTAGTTCCGAATAAAATTATTCCTCAGCAACAGGAGAAACACCATTTGGTTGCATATGGGTTGTTATAAAATCAGAAATTTTAAGAATTTCAAACAGTACACATACTTTATTTGAATTTTTATGCCATATTTAATGAACAGTTAACAGTGCCTCGTTGTCATTTCTGTCATGGTATGTCCATATACTCAATTATTATTCTCTTTGGTCTAATGTGCAAACACATAGAAAACGTAAGCAGATGTCAGAGCAATAACCAGGTATACATCGTAGTACTTTGCAAACTTTTGATTGCTGCAGGGATGTTTCCTAGTTAATGGAGCTGTTTAAGTGCTTCTGTCTATTGTGTCTTGTTCTGGAGCTTACCTTACATATGGTGTTTGCAGGCTTAGTCTGGCTATTTTGTCTAGTGACAGCCTCACAATAACCAAGCAGAGGGATGTGGTTTTTTCAGTTATGATGTCCTTAGCGTAGTTAACAAAACTGCTGAATTGCTTATTGTGTAGAGTGTTGTGCAATTTGACTTCTCTGTAAACTCAAATGCTTTGGAATTGTAAGTTTGACATGGTGGGGAGGCGGGGCTAGACCCTGCTGGGTCTATGGATGTGACCAGTGGATAAATATTTACACTTATTTCCTCTGTAAGCATCCTGGGGTAAGGTCAAGCATGGGCCATGAAAAATGTTTAGAGGGCTGGAGAACCTCTCCCATGAAGAAAGAGTTGGAATTGTTTGGCCTCAAGTAGAGAAGTCTCCAGGGACACTTTATTGTGGCCTTTCAGAACTTAAACAGAGCTTATAAAGAAGGTGGGGAGAGACTTTTTACAGGACAAGAGGTAATGGTTTTAAACTAATATAGGGTAGATATAGATTGGATGTGAGGAAGAAATTCTTTACTGAGAGGGTGGTGAGACACTAGCACAGGTTGCCCAGAGAAGCTGGGGATGCCCCATTCCTGGAAGCGTTCAAGGTCAGGTTGCATGAGGCTTTGAGCAACCTGGTCAAATTAAAGTTGTCCTTACTTGTTGGGAGTGGGGTGGGGATGGAGCTAGATGATTTTAAAGTTCCCTTACAATTCAACCTATTCTATAATCTTTGAGTCACTGATCATAGTGACTGTTGAGTGTTCACCTGCGAGAGATGATGGCTGTTGCCATTTGGGAGGAGGGACAGGGGGTGGAAAGAGTATGGCCAGAATGACTCACCAAAGACCTCAGTGTCAGGTCCTCAGTGGTGCTTGGAGCAGGGAGCCATTAGGTTGGTGGCCAAGGAACCTTCTTGCTGGGAGCTGGAGGTCAGCAGCTGTGATAGAAGAGTGTGGGCAGCACCCTGGTGTTCCCAGTTACACTCACTGATAGAGAGTCCACCTTCCTGGAGAGGTGTAAGGCATGACACAGTCTCTCTTGGCAGTCACTTTGGGGTCTGCATTGTTGTGTGTGGAACAGGGAGACGTGAATGCACTCTGAGGACATCTTCAGTTGTCCTGTGCTTACTGCCCAGAAGCAACTGCATGGTTTTGAAAAGATCTTTGGTCCATAGCCCTGTGCGGTGCTGCAGATTTGTACCAAGACCAGACCGCGGAGCAAGGACTAGGTCATTTATAAGCCATGTTATGTATTGATGGAACAATGGGAGAGAATTTTTTTCCCCAGAAATTAAGTAATTGCTTCCTTGATGAAAGGGTTCAACATCTGGCTGTTGTTTCGTGTATTTTGTCATGTAGATGTAACTGTTTGCTTTGTTCCTGGCAGTAATGTTAACTTATTAATGTATGAAACTGTTTCCAGGTCAGTGGAAAACTGCATATGAATCTTTATTACATGTACTTGATTGTCTTTAACTCTTTATAAGATATAATTAGTGTCCAGTAATCATATCGCAGTGTTGTTGCTGTGATTGCACTGGTAGTTAGCGGGCAGTGCAATTCTGGTTTTATAGACTGGAGATAAAGTTAGCTTGATTAAAATAAAGGATAAACAACAGCCTGTGTTGTTGGCCAGTTAATTTTCTCACCTTTCTGCTGCCCGGTTTCATTGCCTTCTGCAGTTCTGAGATGTGACCGCCTGCCACCAAGTGGCTTCTGATTAAAAACCTGTGATTTTTTTTTTTTCTAATGTGTGGTGCTTCAGGTTGAATTGGAGCCGCTTTCAATAATAGCGTCTGTAATGGAAGGGAGGAAGTGGATTGTGGCAGGGTTTTCGAGGACAGTGACTTGGTGGAGCAGTAGTGCCTAGAAATGTTTGGATCCTATTGTAATGAATAGCTGCTAGTTCCTGTTGTTTGTGTTTTGATTGAGTGCCCAGCTGGTGTGTGGTGGAGATAGGATGTTGGGGCAGGGAAAGGAAGTAACCGTCAAAAGTGCATCTCCCTTAGGAAAGCAAGAATGTGGAGGCATGGTGGAATTGGGGTTTAAATAGCACTTATTTTTCCTCGGTTTTCATAGTGCACTGACCGTGTACAATTTTCCACATGCTGGGTAATGGAAAGCTGGCCCCAGAGGAAGTCACTTTTAAAGTCAAGTTTGGAATTATAAAATCAATCACTGTTGGGTCACTAATTGGTGTGGAAGATAGGAATTTCCTATACAGTATGATAAGTTCATTGGTTTTTCTGGCAGTGTGTGCACAGTAGACTGTTTAGCCAACGATATTCTTTCCTGGTTCTGTTGTTAACTCAGGAAAAGCAGCAGGTCATTTATAGTTACACCCAAATTGCCGGTTTGTTTCTGAGTAGTAGGAGGAGGGTGGAGGGAGTCTGATGTCATGTAGAATCTACATGTGTTTTACGAAGTGTGTTTTCATCTCTTTTTGGCATAATAGCGAAGCTTGGCAGGCACATGGGAATCGTGAAGATTGATTGCTCCCGGTGTTAAGCATCTCACATCTCTGAGTTTATATCAACACAGGCCTTCTTCCAGCAGCAGCATCTGGCTCGTTTGCAAGATCTGTGGACAGTTGTTCTGATCACTCTGGAGATGCCTCTGGCTGTCGTGTGGCTGCTGCCTTGGCTGTCCTGCTTTGTTATTCTAGCTGGTCCCATTTAAATGTACTTATTTTTCAGCTATACCTTTGAATCTGATGAATTGCTCAGGAGATTGTGGTCTTGAATGAATCTTGCCTAACTTCGTCATGCAGGGATTTCCATCAGATGCTGATGTTAATTTATTTCAGTGACTATTTGCTGATTGGAGCTGGAGCAATAACCTCCTATTCTGTGCCGTCTGTGCAGGTTTTCCCTGTGAATCACAGCATCAGTCTTGTGAAGTAAACCGCACATCTTTGAACATATCCTGCGTAATGGGTTTCTCTGAGACTGGAGCTGCAAGTCTAAATCAAATATTACTGTACACAGTCTATGTCCAGGATGGTGCTGATAGTCCTGGAATCAAACAGGGTTTGCATTTCTCAAGTTGACCATAAGGAGTAAAGTTTCTGGCCCAGCTGATATAAATTGGCACAGGAGCAAGGAATTGTGTGTGTTGCTTCTGGGTGTTTGATTGTATGTTTTTCTTTTTTTTTTTTTTTAATTCACATTCCCTGTATTTCAAAACCGTAATTCTTTCAGAAGTATTTTGGCTTTGGAAGATACCTGGGCTCAAATAAAAGTGAGTGTTTCTTAAAGTACTAAACCATCCATTTTTATTAAATAAACCTATTGAGATAACTGCCTCTTCTGGTTGAAATTAGCAGGGCTGTGATGTGCAGGAGGCCAGACAATATGGTTATCTTCACTGGCCTTTAACTCTAATGGTCTGTAGAACAGCTTCAGTGCTGTCTGCGATGGAAGCTGTTTGACAAGCTGTCAGATTTTATAAGGATATTAGCAAGGCATGGTTACACACAATTTTCTGGTGTTAAATATGTATTTATATCTGTAATAATAACAAGGCAACCTGGGTGATGTGTATATTTTTTATCATTATTTACAGCAAATTTCAGACATTACCTACTGCCACAAAACATTATTTTACAATGGAGGGGGAATTTTACATTGCAACATGTGTCTTAACTCATCACCCAAAAGCTACAAACATGCATTTTGTAGACATATTATGAAATGGAGAGGCAAGTTGGTAAAAGAGTTCATGGCTGATTTGAAGTTGGGAATGGGGATGCTTGAACTTAGGGGAGGAAATACTGACTTTACCTTCAGTATAAATGTTGCCATGGATTCCTTTAGGGCCCAGGTGCCACTATGGGGCTGTAATGTCCCTTCTTGAAAGAACCTTTTCATCTTCTGTACTTGGTATTTTATAGCAGGTGATTAGGCAGCTTTTTTTCCAAGGTCTCAGAATAAAAATTAGAATGAAAATATCCTTTTATGTTGTACCTTCAGTTGAATGGAAACATAAATGCATCCTATGATGTTTGCATTGTCTATGTTTGTACAGTTTCTATAGAAGCAACATTAGATACTGTAAATGTTTGAGCACCCTGTAAGTGTGACTGGTAAGATGAGCTCAGGCCTTTCATCTCTTAGTTGCTGGTTTTAATAGGATCTGGCTTGAAGGGTTTTGAAAGTTGTTGCCAGGTATTTGATTGCTTTTGCTGCTTGGGAGAGAGGGCTTGTGAGGGGCCTGAAAGAGTTTACAGAAGTATTTTAGCCAGTCATCTGTGGGCTAGTCTGCTTCTATGTGTGTTACAGGCAGATATAAGCTCACTCTGCCCATGCGTTTAATGTCTTTATATCCTGTGTTATAGCAGAGTTTGTAAACCCTGTTAATATGGTTTTCAAGATGCTCTGAGCATGGGTGGGGTGGATTTTTGTCTGCCTGTGGGTATAACCACATTGATTTATGTTTGTAGAAGACAGACCTTAGGCAAAGAGAGAAGGGAGTTGCTCCTCTTTAATTACACCAGCCCTTTGGATGGGGAGAGGTTGCATAGCTTGCAGATTTCATAGGACCACTGTAGGGCTTCTCACCATTGATGCTGTAAGGATTACAGGTGGGTATTAATCACAAGACTGTTGTGCAACTCACATGAGTGTGATTTCCTGGGCTAACAAAGGAGAACAGGTTAAAAAAGACAATTCTTATTATTTAGGTCACACAGAAAATGCACAATACCTTCTGGTGCCCATTTAGGTACTTTAAGGGTTCAAGACTGGTTATAACCTGATCTAGTTAGATATCCCTGCTCCTGCAGGGATATTGGACTAGATGACCTGTAAAGATCCCTTTCTAAATGAAAGCAGTTTATGATTCTTTTGATGATCTATTGTTCACAATATGGTATAGCCATTGAAGGACTTATTACAGGACTGTATAGAATCATAGAATCATAGAACAACCAGGTTGGAAGAGACCCACTGGATCATCGAGTCCATCAAGTATAAGCAAAGAGTTGCAGTAAACTTACAAAAAGTGGTATTCTCCTGGGAAGCCAGAGTATTCTTATGCAAAGCAACTGGTTGTTCTTACATAGGACTATTAGAAATAAGTTGTTTTGTAAAGATTATCTAGTACTGTTCAGATAGGGGTGTTGAAGATAAATTGGATCAACTAAAACTGTAACAAGAGTATTTTACTCCTACTACTAATCTTGTACTTACTCTGCTTTTATGTAGTATTTCAGTATGACACTGCTACTAGTTCATGGTTCATGATGTGCTGATGCTGAACTTACCTTCAAAGAAAAAGATGAAATAGGAGAAGTGTATAGCAAAGTATAGCAATAGCAAAGAGCTATTTTAAATTTTCAGCAGCTTTTAATTACTGGGTATTTTTGTTCTTTATTGTTCTTTTTCAGTGTACATATTTAGGCTTTCAGTGTCTCTGTTCATTTTTGGTGTGTGTGATTATTTGTTACTCTTGAAACTTGATAGTAAAGTCTCGAGGTAAGAGGAACAACAGTATTACTGCAAAAATAATTTTGAAGATTCTGTGAAATCTGTTGATAGCAGAGCATCTAGAAACATCTGGGCAGATAAGCCAACAGGTATCTATGGAATTGTCTTTTTCATGCCATCCTGTTTCCAACCTTTTTTGTGTATCATCAGCAGCCTGAGATGTCTCCCATTTATAATCTGGAATGGCTTCTTCGCATTCCTTCACAGCCCCTTTTGGTGGGATTTGCATTGAGTTTTTTTAAACTTTTACAAGGAGATATCTAGTTGCAGTAATGCAACCAATACTTGCTGGTGGTTTCCCCCCAGTTTTTATTTCAGAGGTTTTAATCATTCTTGATTATTACATTTATTTCCAGAATGTTATGGACAGATAGGAGGGGTTGGAGTTAATGTCATCTAATTTAGGTATCTCATCTGGATTCCTAAAATTATCCTGTGGAACATGTAGGGAATTAAATGCAACAACTCAGTGTGGAGTTTTTTAAGGCTAGATTGAAAGTGGAATACCTGTGTAGTATAGTGCATTATGAAGAATATTTTGGGTATTGTGGTGATGGGCTTATTAGTATTTGGCAAAAGAATTACTCATGATTATAGAGAGTCACAATTATGACAAAAGGTGTAGAATTAATGCAGGAATGATTCAAGTTGGAACACTTGCTGTGAGCTGCTGAATAGTCTAAGTGAACAGTATTTTGAAGTCTGTATCGCCTGTCTGGCTGTGGCACTTGAACCTAAAGAAAAATATGTCTATGAATGTGTTACTCATCTTTCCAAAACTAGGATCATAAAAATGCAGGGCTGGAAACAATCTTCAGATCTTTAAAAAGTAGCTTGGCTTCCTCCACTGAAATGGGATCCCTCATCTCTTGGTCACCTCAAATGGATATTTCTGACCTGCTCTTCAGAATCTGCCGTGAAGAAAGGGCATTCTCAACATCATTCTAAATACTTGTTAGTACTGACTTACCCTTAGCAGTTTTTCTTAAGGGGTCTTTGCTGAAAAGTAGGATGATTTCTTATTTTCCTTTTCCAGGTGGACATGGAAAGGAATTGGTCACCAGTCTCTTTGTAGCTGCTTTTTGTGTACTGGAGGACTCTGCTCAGTTTCCTCTCTTCTAATATAAATAGCATTCTTGTTTACTAAACCATTTTCTGTCCTATAGACGCTCTCCAAATGGTCTTTCTCCATCTGCTATTTATATGGCTGAGATCACACTTCAACCTAATGAGATTCCATAGGAGGATAATTTGATTCTTTGGTCAATGTCCCCTACCTGCAGATGTCTCTTAGGCTCTACATATTTATCTTTTCTTTCTAATGCAAGATAGGGCCAGCAGAATGGGATCAGTTACTTCTGTGCACTAGTTTCTTAACTGAAACTGAGGGAAATGATTTTCATTTAAGTCCTGAGATACTGATGGTGTCAAGTCCCTACTTTCCGACAGATGGCTAACAGAAAATTTGTAAATTTCCTTGTTGAATTTCCTTTGCTGGAGAGTGGGATTAAAAAATTCCCAAACCACAAGACCTTAGAATCCATCTTATAGAACTGCCATTGGAAGGACAGATTGGAGAGGGAGGTGATGTCTCATATGCCACCAAGTAAGCAAAGGAACTAGAGCAAAGTTTAAAAACAGTGTGTGGCCTGCTTATGGCTGAGGAATTAGAAACACACTGTATAATTCATTTTCTAGTCATCCCTGCTTAGAGCTTTTTTTTTTTTTAAGAGTTTTTTTTTTTCTTGATTAAGTCTGAGCAAAGATAAAAAGGAGAAACTCTAACCCACTACAATGCTGTCTAAATTCAGATGCAAACCCAAGATTTTCAGCCAAGTCAGTTTTTGGTGAAAGAGTTAAGCTGAGGCAGTGGCACTTTAATTAAGATGAAGGGTAAGTGTAAACCACTTTGTTTCTGGAGAGAAACTGCCTAGTGTGCTGTGTGCTATATGCAGCAGCTTGTAGCTTGCAAGAGGAGTGCAAGAACCTTTGGTTCTGAAAGGTAAATCACTTCTGTATGGTCCTCAAGTATTCATTTACCAACCAAATAATTGGTAAAATGAGTGAGTGAAAGAGACACTAAGAGGGTGTGATCCAATACCAAGCACTGTTTTTCCATAGCTGATTTTAAATCTACATTATGCTAATGATGTTCATTTGGAAAATGTGTCCTCTCCCCATCTTCTGCTGCTGAGTGCTCTTTTAATTGGATTCAGATGGTTGGACTAAAACAGTTGTAGGTTTTGTGTACAGATGTCCTGAGTGCTCCAGCACTTTTTTCCCTATCCAATTTTTCTAAGCCAAAGTTGCTTTCACTCTAGCTGATGTCCAAACGTTCTTGTGCTCCCACATTAAAGATATGTCTGATACAAATGGGCTCTGTTCTCCTGGGGCAAATATGGCAATGATCGCTTAAACATGCTGGAGATCTCATCTGAAGCATTACTCCTCTCCTAGTCCACTGGGTTGGCTGGGCTGGGCTGGGATGCTGGTGTCTGGTCCAAGTTCATCAGTGAAGGAGTCCATCTCACCAGGTTTACCATTGCAATTTGTCATTCTGAAAACATTGGCTGTTGCCTAAAAAGCTGCCAGTGGAAACGTCCTTTTGTTCCAATAGAATGGTGTGAAGAGTTGACGTTTCTGAGGCATTTTGACAAAGCAGCGTGTTTTCTGTGTAGTGATGCTCCTCTCTTATTTTCACCCCTATGCTGAAATTCAGAGCTACCACATTATCCAAGCAGCCTAACTGGACTCAAACTCTGTGAAGTAGGTGGCATTCAGTATGATTAAGTTATTGGAGAATATCAGTTTCCAGAGCACTCATTCTAATGCTTTTCACAAGCACTCAGTTTGCTGTTAAGAAGAAAGAGAAGTTGTGATTTTTTTTTTTTAGTAGTCTGAGCAGTTTCTGTAATCTGAGCTGTTATATGTACTAAATGAAATTTACTCTGTATTTTCAAGGATGAAATAATTGGGATAAAATCAATTTATCTTTTAAGTAAGTGTCTAATTTCTACTAAATTTTTTGTCTGATTCTCTGAAAGACAACTTCATCTAATTGGCTATTTCTGAAAGTAATAGTCAAAGGCTTTTCAGGCACCACAGTGATGGGTATGCAACTATTTCCCCAAACAGTTGGTGCTATTCAAAATGCTAATACTTTGATGAAGGTTTAGTAAAAAACAAAAAACAGAGAGAAATAAAAAAGACACGACGAGTGTTGGAAAGTAGTGTTTTCATATGAACAATATTGGTGCTGAATTTGCATTGTGGAGTTACAATAAGGCACAGACCCAAGAGGGAAAATTAAAGGATTACTTAAAACCAACAATAAACATGCAAATTAAAAGTAATCATTTTTAAATGAAGTCATACACTATTAAAAATAAGCACAAAATTACATACTAGTTTGAATGTGTAGTTTATAGAATATACCAAATGTTAAAATTGAATGAAATTAAGAAAAACATTTTCCAAAGGCAAGTAAAATATCTGTTTAATTAGATCGTAAAGAAAGGAGATTAAAAGTAATATTTTGTGATACAGTAATTACTGTTTTTCAGAAGTAGTCAGGTTCCTGTGTGTTGGTCTAAATTTAACGGTGATAGCAGATCTCTTTGGGGTCTTTTGTTTTGTTTTGTGTATTTAATTACTTTAAATCACAACCATTACCTTTATTTTGTTTTCTTTGCACTGAACACACTGCATGGCTCTTTGCTCTAATACTCTGCCGGCTCACGAACGCAGAGCTGGAAGATCAGCTCATACCCTCTGGTTCTGCGAGGTTAAAAGCCAAATCATTGCAGAGGACTATACAGCAAGATAACAGGAAAGTCGGCTGAAACCAATGGGAGGTGGGTTGAGGTGCTGATGGGAGCCTGAGATGTAAATAAACCAGATTGCTCTCATTTCCTCTTTCCACTGTATTATGCATTCCTATAGCACTATTCATCTTTATGACAGACACCTATTGCTTTAACTTTACTGCGGGCCACTGAAGTACATTAAAGTGGGCAGGAAATGGAAATAAATAGAGTTCAGTGGAGACTGCAGAATAACTAAACATGCTGCAGTCATTTTTAGTGTGGGGTCATGAGATTTTTAGCAGATTTATCGTATTGCTTGACTTTTGTTAGAAAGATGGGTGCTGTTTAAAAGAAATGCAGTATACATACAAATATACTTATAAAATAAGTAAGAAAATGTGCTCAGATATTCTTTTTTTCAGAGTCTTTGGGATACCAAAGATGAAAGAAGAGAAATTGAGTTGAGTCTCAGATGGGTAGAGTCAGTGCGCTATGTCTGCGTGCAGTACCTGAGGTTGTTGTTAAAAACAGAATAATGGGATCCGAGGTTTGAAGAAATTATGCTAGAGGACAGCATGGGAGGAGTACCACAGTCCATTGGCTTAAATTAATCTTCCACCTAAAGGTAATGAGACATTCAGCTAGAGAGGTTGGCCGGAATTTGGCTTAAAAAAAGTATCTATTTTTTTTTTTAATGCATGTTCATTTTGGTCTCTTTGAAAATGTGGATTGCTTATTCAGAGGGCTTTTTTTCAAGAACAGCAAGGTTACACTGTGAATTCCAGATACCCTTAATCCTCAGGAGATGGGACTTCTGGTGAATTCTGTTTTTGTGAAAGCTTTGTGTGTGTTTGTTTTCCCTTGATTGTTTATATTCTGATAAGATTAAGTCAGTAAATGACTGAATTCACAAACATGAGTTACTTGAAGACTTACAGCTCATATTTTCAATCCCTTGAGACAGTCAGCTACTTGGAAACTTTTCTTTAAAAAAAAAGAAATTAACCATTAGTGCTGTTTTTTCTTTTTTCCTTGATTGCATTGAGCAGTCTCTGGTTTTGCTGAGTATAGCATTCTCTTTTTATTGTTTTTTTTTCTGGCAATGACTGCTATGTAGTTGAAAGCAAGCATCAACCTTCAAAGTATTTGTCAATATAGAAGATATTAGTGGATATTTCACAATGTCATGTAAGATAAAAACTAATTTGTAAGCAGCATGGCAGAAATCTGGAAAGGCAATTAAGACAAAAAATCATTAACATTGATTCTTTTGTGCTGGGAAAGTACATTCCTTTCTCCCTAAGCATTCTTTAAAAATGGTGTTTAACTTGGTCTGTGTTTAAGTATATATTTCAGTATGACATTCAGTGATTTGTCTTCTTTCTTTGAAATTGCCTTTATATCAAGAATTTAATTTAATTCAGAATACTGCTCCAGATATACTTGCATTGCAGAAACTAGTGCCAGACAGAATTGCAGGTAATTACTGAGGACGATTGTTGGCAATTTGACTTTTCATCATTTGTTTGTCATCGTTTGTTCACACTCTGTGGATAGTTCCTCGCTGAAAGGATTAGGTTACAAATGGGTGGGTATTACTTCAGGGACTTCTTAAGTGAGAATCCAGATGCTTTTCTGTGTCCTCTCTTCTTGCTTAGTTTGGGAGTTACAAGTCAGTGGCTGCAGGTAAGATTTAAAGCTTGTATCTTTGTTCCTTTTTTTTACAATGGATAAACTCTTTCTTACTCCTTGTTAACTCAAAGAACAATCTACCTGTGAACCTTAAGTACTTGGAAAACTTCAGATTGAGTTAAAAGTTCAAAAGAATCTGATTTTTAAGTGCAATATCAAAATAAGACTGCTTCAGGTTTTCAAAAGAGTTCAACTCCAGCAAGGCCATTTGGTGGTGTGTGCTTTTGAAAACTTTGCTATCATTTTTGTATCTCAGTTGTAGAGGGGCTCTTCAGAGCTTTTGGCCTTTGGCCGCGGTCCTGTTGCTTTGCTTATGTTTGTAGTTTTCAGAGCAATGGTATCAGGCTGTAGTATTTTACAGTTGTGAGAGGTGGGTTTTGTTTGTGTCCCCCATGTGTGACTTGCTAGTGTTATCTGCATAGTTGAAACCCTGCTTGACCCTCACTGGGTTTCACGGGGAGCCAATGCAGTAGTTGAGTTATACATCAGAGAGGGAAGCGTGAATTAAAATCACTGAACTGTAGAGATGATTCTTTCTTTCTGTTACATGTTGCAGGATGTCAGAGCTCCTTTTCTTTTCCCTACTGCTGTTTTCAGAGATAAAGCCTTAAGGCAAACTCCAGGCTAAATGCAGTTGGTGTTGAACTAAATGGGTGTTTTGCCCTGTGTTCTAGTGGCAGCATAATCTCCGTTTCCCAAGTTTCCCATCCTGTCTGGTTGAACTTGGTAGGGCTTGCAGGCCACATCCTTGTGCTGCTCTTCATGTGGGCAGTTTGCACGTGCATGTTTAATCTCCCAGCAGCAGTTGGCAAGCTTGTTTGTGCCTGTAAGAACCACTTGCTGAAAGACAGTGGTAAATTCAGGCATTTCAGAAAATTCTTCATCATATAAGTACATGTAATTATCTTGTGCCTTGACCTCACTGGAAGCTGCTGGGTTCCCCAGTGCAGTTATCCCTATTGAGACCATTTATAATACCCTTCTAACAGTTCACAGTGTTTAAATATCTCAAATTTGTACACAAAAGCTAACAAACTGAGACTGAAATTAGGGTTTTGGTTTCTGTAGCCGGAGGGGAAGCTGTGGATGTTAAAGCATCACAGTATTTTGCTTTTCCTGCTTGTTCAGAAAGTAAGAACATTGTTTGGAAAGTAGATGTGACAAAGACAGCGTAGTTTGTTTATGCTGTGCGGTAATAAAGGAGTCGTCTTTGTAGCACAGCAGACTGAAGTGGTTTTGGAGTGCTGTTTGGAATAGACGTTTGTATATTGTATGGAGCTGTAACAGGGATGACTTTTAACTGCTTCCCCCCTTCCATGTACGCCTCTAACACATTTGGCTGCTCAAGCTAATTTCTTCCCTCTGTAAAACATGAAAGTGTAACTTCCACCCCAGTCTTGTTAGTGTGTGAGCTGCCAAAGCAGAGTCTCCCTGGGACCAGGCATTGCCACTGGGTAGTAAAACCTCTTTAACGGGGCTGGCTTAACTTTTAAGGTATGGTTAATGTTTTTAACAGTAACTTGCATTTCCTTTGCCCTTCACACCCAACCATTAGCCAGGTGTTTTTGTTGCACAGGGTGGAAAAATAGAAGTAATGTAACCATACAGCTGGCCCCCAGTTTGATGCTGGTGGAGGGTGGACATAGATGCAAACTGAGGATCACAGAGGCTGGACGAGCTGGTTAAAAGGCTCCTTGTAAGTGTTTGGCAAAATATAAGCACTGGAAATGAGGTAGTGTCTTTTTTTTTTTTTCTTTTACTATAAATAAATCTGGCATACTGTGCTTATATGGTTTGTTCTGTGTAATTTTCTAAATAAATCAAACTTTTGGGTTTTTTTGTTCCCCTTTTAATACGGCATCCACTTGATTTCCTTGTAACTGCAAGATGGGACTGACTCTGATCTGCCTTGCACAGTAAACTGTGTTTATGGAACTAGAACTGGGGTCGTTAATTTTCTTTACATCAAAAGAAGTAATTTCTTTTAAATGAGAAGCCTGTTTCACCTAGTAATTCGTTTTAATTGCTTATTTGAAACTTTTGACATTTGATAGCGATTTTAAACATTGCCAGATGAGGCTCCTGCAGTTGGGACCTGCAGGTGCTTCCTTGTGTGCCCAACTTGGATGAAAGAAGCAAGCCCAGGGTTGTGCCTGGCTGTGGATGGGGCACCTGGTGCTGGAAGGTGCTGTTTTCTGGGGTTGTTTGAATAGATGTTGTGTATCAGCCTGGGCAAGAATTTGCTCAGAGGACTCTCCTTTGGAAAGGTTTCTGTGGAGGGCCATGATGTTTGTTTTTCTTGGAAGGCAGACTGCGTGGTCTTTGTTATGCCTCAGGCTTAATAGTGCTGGCAGCGCAGAGTTTTTATAGTTTTAAGTGTAACCAATAGCACTTTCTGCTAAAGGGTTAGAAAAAAGTTTCTGAAGTATTAATTGCTATTTTTCCTGACTAATATCTGTTAATTTAGTATTATCATCTGCTGGGAGGTTTAGAGGAAAGAATTTTCTTGCTCATGAGGGTAAGTACATGGTGCAACTTCAAAGGCATTTTTACCAGGATCTCTAAACCTCAATAAAGAGAAAAGAGTGAGAAATTGAAACAGTTTTTCACTTGATTTTGTAAACTGGTTCACTAATGTGAATGCCGCTTATTGTTCAGTCAGCAGTTGGAGTAGCTTTCCTTAGCCTGAGAACTACCTTTTCTTTTTTAAGTCAGTAAATAAACAATAATTTAGGTTACTGTGGAAAAGCAAATTTTGTTAATGGCCTTTGGCTGTGGAATGATGTGATGCTAGATATACTCAAAATGGTTTCTATCAGCTCTGTACTGTGTCTTGTGAGAGTGATTATGAACTACTCCAGAAGTAGTTCAGCAGCTGAAAATGCAATAAATTTTGTGCTCTTGCTGCAGAAGCTGAGCAGTGTATTAGGACTTTGTGAATTCAGAGCAAAGGGAAATAGTGCAGTTGAAAGAGAATAATGAGCAAAGCCAAAGTACCGGTGCCAAGAGTTCTTAAAAGAGTTTTATTGATGTGTGTTATAATTAAAACCAGAATTAGTTAGTTTTCTAATAGGACATTCATTTCCTAGAGAGCAATTGCAGCTTGGCATAAAGTAATACATTTTAAAAAATGACTACTGATCTGGGGATACCCCCAGCATATGTTGGATGCCTGACTTACTAGCTTTGTGTGCCCTCATTATTAACAAGCAAATTAAATATTTTCAGTTAAAATAATTATACAAATAAACCTTTGGCTGTGCTGTGATTTCATTAAAAACTTAATTGTTTGGAGAGCTCAGTGAGGATGTGTGAAGCCGGGTCAGTTTTATTGCATGGCATTACTCTTGATAGCAGGTTTACAACAGGGCTGGGTTTAATCTCTTGAGTAATCTTTACAGTAGCAGGCTGGGGATGGGAAGGTGTTTGCGTGTTTCAGGAGATAGGTAACTCTATCTCTGAATTGGAAAAACAGACCTGGGTTTTAAAACATCTGGGCAGCCCTAAAATGAATTAGCAAGGGGGAGGGGAGGAAAAATAACTCTGTGGAAATAAAATTGGTGTTGCTTTTAAATCAGCTTCTTAGTGTGCACATTGTCACACCTCCGCACGTGGTTGTAGGCTCAAATCTATTTCTCATCAAAGCAACTCTAGCGTAAGGAATGTAAGATGTGACCATCTGGGTTGCAAAGATCAGAAATAATGGTCCTTGCTAGCAGAGGAGACAGTTGTGGGCAGCACCATGTAAACTGCTTTTTTATGCCACTTGATTAATCATTTCTGGGGGTGAGGACAACAAAGCATTTACCAGATCATGCACTATTTAAAAAAAAAAATCTAAAGTCTAGTTTCCCTGGGTTTAAGGAGGTGGTTTGCCTTTGAAGCTCATTATGATATTTGCAGGGTCAGCATATCAAATAACATGGCTCCTGAGCATGGGAAACACAGGTGTGTTAGATGCTTCAACAGGAGAGTTAAGCAGCAGAACAAGTAGTTATGAAGTACACCACAGCTCTGCTGTTTAATTCCGATGATAGTTTTTATACTGGATCTCATACAAATGAATTCAGTTCTAGTTTATTAATCTGCTATGACCTGCAGGTCTTTTAGGATATTCAGGAGGAAAAAAAGCTGAATTACCAGAACAGATTTAAAGTCCTTCCATGGGTAGAGAGCAGATCACAGAGAACTTTTGTCGTCTTCTTTCTTTTTGACTTTCTGCATTGTTTTAACTTGGTGTGCTTTTTTTTTTTCTGCCTTTCTTCCCTTCTTTAGGACCCACGACTATCAGCTTTAATTTTCGACAAGCTTCAAGTGCCTGACTACTTACAGAAAAACAGGAATGAAGGAGAGAGCAGATGTGAAACTTGTGCCACTCACTTGAATCAGCTGAAGCAGGAAGCCATTCAGATGATACACACCCTCAGTCAAGCTGGCTATGCAGAGATGCCTGACCTCCCGCTCAATGCTGGCACAGTGACCAGCATGGTACCTAGGATGGTCACAGTCTCTTCGCAGAAAGACCTGCCGCTCATTGCTGGACAGGTGGGCAGGCAGCCTGGAAAGTCACCGAATCTCTTCTCTGGGGCAGAGAGGAAGAAGGGAATTGGATGGTCTCAAGGCATGGGAGGTTTTCCAAATTCCAGTGTCCAAGTCACAGTGGCTCCCAGTGGTCTCAGCAGTGCTCTGAGCTCGGTCACTATCCAAGCTCAGCAGTACCTTGAGGGTATGTGGAGTATCTCCAGAGTGAACAGCTTTCTCCCTCAGGCTTGTCTAGTAAGTAGTGATAATTCAGATGCTTGAGTTTTGTTTATGTATGTGTTTGGATAGAGAGATAAAGATAATATTTGAGATGTATACATATTTATCTTAAAGAGGATCAGTTAATGGTATTCTGAACCACGTTTCAAGAACTGAAGAGCTGAAAAAGAGCTTTGAATGATGTTCTGTCAGATGTCACAATGAATTTGCTTTCTTATCTCAGGTGGTAAGATCCTTTCCTTAGATGTGCTTTCACCTATTTTAGCTTCGTGTATGCAGATGATGTTATTTGGCTGTCACATACCTGATGACCCCCTTAGAACAACATAAAAGGCCAGGTTTGTCACATATGAAACTCTTGGAGCTTCATGGGATTATATCAAAGATGAACTTGACCCTCAAGACTAGAGCTGAACTTCTAAGGCTGTGCTCAGTTCATCATTTGCTGTTGATAGACTGTGATGGAGAGCATTAATCTTCAGGTTAGATGTGCTGCAAAACAGTTTGCTGTGAATGAGTGTGTGACTCCAAAGGTTGCTTCAGAGCCACATGCCCGTAAATGTCATTGCACTTGGATTTTAAGCACTGATGTTGATTTAAAATGTGTATTGTACTCTGTGTATATTTTAAGAACTCTTTAAAGTGTGAAAGTGCTTTATATAAGTGCATGCTACTTTTAGAAACAAGTTCACTACAGATTCATGACTGTCTGTGGAACTGTGCTAAAAGGATGGATATAGTGACTGGTTTTGACTAACATTTATTCCTAAAACATTTTCATGTAGCAATGAACAGTAATGGTGAAATGTGTATGAATAGATGTCATGGTTTTCAGTTAAAGATGTTGAAACAGCTCTTGCAAGACTAGGTATGTTGGTGCTAGACAGCTTTAGATTTAGCATAATGCCTTATGTGCTGTTTTATATAAACATGACCTAATATTACTTGGTAGCTCTAACTGGTTGAGCTCCAGGTTTATCAGAGAGAAATACTTAAGTGTACTGCTGTATAACATTGCTTTTATAGACTGGTGGTTGTGTTTCCTTCCAGAAAAGGCTTGAAGATGCAATTCCTCCCTCCCATAAATCTCTCATATGGAAATTTGTGAATGCACATACATTCCACCTTTGAAGGTTCTCTGTTTAAATCCAGGAATCTTCCCTGATGTCAGATCGCTCTGATTATGTTTTACATCGAGAAAAGGAAAAACCTGGCCCATTCAGCTCTTCATAATTTGAGCAACTGTTGCTGTGAAAGCCTCCCCCTATATGTTAGGGATCAGATTGACCAATGTAATGTGTACAATGTTACCTTTTATTATCTTTTCAATTCTGTGTATATCACAGAAATGTAGAAAAAACCCAAACAAACAGGGAAGCTGCTGGATTAGAAAGCCTGCGCTCTCTGAAAGCAAAAGTATTTCCATTTTTCTGCTCATTCCTTGCCTGCCCTGATTCTTGTCCTAAATAATTCATTAACAGCCAGCTCCAGATTTCTTCCTGCTTAACTATGCTGACTGATAGATGTGGTTTTCCCTAACCACTATATTATTCTAAGGTAAAACCGAGTTGCCTCATTTAAACCCTTTGAAGGAAAGATGTGTATAATGCAATAGACCTTCAGTATGATCTAGAAATGTGCAAAGAAACTCAGTAGACTGGAAAACAGTGACCTTTAATGAAAGGACAAACGCTGTTAGACTGTGAGTGTTGGAGGCTGTTTGGATGTGATCCAGTTGTCTGCAAGGACAGTTTAGATTTAGGAGCAGTTTTTGGAGAGAAGCTAGGTGTCAGTTGTTTTCTCTCTCTCTCTTTTTTTTTTTTTTTAAATTAATTTAAGTCCAAATATAGTTACTGAAGAGTCAGTTGTATACCTCTTCAGACAGAGGAAGCACAATCTAAGAATTCTCCTGCTGCCTTTTGTATTATTAAGAGCCTTATGCCTGATGAAGCTATTTGTGTGGGTGAGGCCATAAGTGCTTCCCCTATGCTTTTCCGCAGAGGAATTGCAGGCGTTGAAGGAAATAGGCTTGGAGCAATTTCAAGAATTGGCTGTTACAGCCTTTGCCTAGGACAGCATCTGCTACAGGATATTCTTGCCCAGTGCTCATCTCACCTTATCTTACAGTTTTGCAAAGACTGGGATTCCTTGGCTTGTATTTATTGTCAAATCTGAACTTCTCCCATTAGAAAAATTCTGTTTTATTTATTTATTATTTTGGTTTTGGCTGTTGTTTTCTGAATTTGGAGACAGTGTTCATGTTTAGATTAGGAGAGATCTATGGATAATACGTGCTTTTAGAGGTGTCTGTCTTTATTAACCTATACTACCTTCTTGAATATGAGCTGGCAATGTGCACTTGAAGCTTAGAAAGTCAACTGTATCCTGAGCTGCATCAAAAGAAGTGTGACCAGTAGGTCAGGGGAGGTGATTTTTGCTCCTCTAGTCTGCTCTTGTGAGACGTCACCTGGAGTCCTCAGCACAAGGAAGGACATGACTCTGTTAGAGCGAGTCCAGATTTGGGTGTTCACAAAGGTGTTCAGAGGGCTGGAGCACCTCCATTACAAGGACAGGCTGAGAGTCCTGGGCTTGTATAAACTACAGAAGAGAAGCCTGTGGTGAGATCTTATAGCAGCCATCAAGTATTTAAAGGGGGCCTATAGGAAAGCTGGGGTGAGGCTTTTTATCGTGGAGTACAGGAATGGGACAAGGGGTAACAGTTTTAAGGTGAAAGGGGGTAGATTTAGATTAGATATTAGGAAGAAATTTTTTTATGTTGAGACTGGTGAGGCACTGGCACTGGTTTCCCAGAGAAGTCCTGGCTGCCCCATCCCTGCCGGAGGTGTTCAGGGACAGGCTGGATGAGGCTTTGAGCTACCCAGTGGTTCTTAAAACAAGCTCTGAGCTCCCTTCTAGGAAACTTATCCAAGCACCTTACCTCTCAGTGAATTAACTTGGTGCCGCATATGAAATGAGCGTGATTAATTTTCTAAAGATGAGAAGACGGACACAGATAAAGGCTGGGGTTTGTCTCAACTATATTTAGCTGCCAACTAGACAGGTGTTTATTCTAAGTTAATTATGAAGGCTTCCTTTGTAGTTGTGGGAGAGCAACAGGCACCTCCAAGAGGTGCTTTGTCCTTCTCATCTTGGATATCTGTTTTTGCTTCCCTTGTCTGCTGTAGATGCCTGTGGCTTTCTGGCGGTGCTAGCAGAGCCCAGGTGGGTGATGTGGCACAAACTTTCACTTGGGTAGCTAATGCAGGGTGGTGTGTGCCTTGCAGGAGTAAAACCCCTGCTGTCAAACCTCAGGACACCTTGTACCTACGAACATTTCTCCAGGATCCGTATTTTTTATTTATGGTTAGTTTTAATATTGGCAGCAGTGGAATTGTCTGCAGAGAGTAAAAAAAAAATGATTTGATTTCTGCTCTTCATCTCCTTCCCAAACTCACATGTATCACCTTGTAATGTCACTTATGGTTGCGAAAACACTTCTGGGCTGAATGTTGGGGGTCAGAAGTGCAGGACATCGTAAATTTTTAATATATGTTTGGAGTTCAAGTGTGAAAATCCATTATATAGATTATAAATTTTTTGAACAGGGATGTGTCTTCCAAGCATAGTGTGGGTACTGTTCAGACCAAAATAATAACCATGGGCTTCGGAAGCTGTGAAGAGGAACAGTAATTAAGGATCCAGAGGAAGGTCCAGAGAGGGGAAGGCTGGGATTGTAATCGAGGTGCAAAAGGTGAAGATGTAATCATCTGCTTTACCCAAGTGGCCTGTTGTGAAAAATTACAAAAAATAATCACCAGTAGCAGTGATAACTAATCTGACCAGACATCTAGTACTGGAGGGGAGAGCTGGTATAACTCTCAATAAGGTAGCTGATTTGCAGTGGACAACCGACAACTTTAATTAATAAATGTTTTTATTTCTATGCCTGTCTAATGAGTATAAGGTTATTCAAATGAAAAAACATAGCAATGCTCAGCATTACCACTCCATTAAACACTGAAGCAGAGGAGCAAGGGGAGTTTAGGCTTCGTAGATGTGTTGGAATCTGAGAGGTAGAAAATTAAAACCACTGAAAATACCTTATACATCTGCTAGAAGTATCTGCATGTATTGTGTATTGTGGAAAATAGAGGTCTTGCTGTATGCTTTCAATTGCCTGCACTATTAGTATGCAGTGTTATGTACTGCATAAAAATGGTAAAGTAGCCACGCCATGTGCTATAAAGACATCACAATGAAATACAGCTTGTTTTGCAAATTGCTTTTTCTTTCATCTTATGCAAAATTAAATCCTTGCCACACTGTATTTCTAATTTGCATATATACAAATGGTACTGGTTAATAAGGAAAATATTGTGGCTCCTTGAATATTTACTAGTTTCTAAGTTACTTTGAAAAGACATTAAAAAATGCACCATTAGGAAATTGGATAAGTTGGAGCACTGGAAAATTGTAAGTGACCTAAGTAAGACTTTTAAAGCATATGCGTATGTGATTGTAAATTTATCAGTAGACCAGTGGATGTCCTTGGGAGTATTCACAAGTTTAAAGTTAGGTATAAGTTTATGGTCTGATTCAATGAGGTTCAGAGAGACAGGGTTCACCCATAGCATGTGTGAATATACTCTAAAGTTAAAGGAGTTATGCTCATTTGTTTTATGTGAGAAATCTCTGGAAGATATTTTAGCCACAATTCAAGCTTTCCTGTAGTTCTTAAGAAAAAGTCTACTGCTTGCAGTAATGAAAACCACATGAATTCATCTAAGGGTAGTTCAGCTTCTGCTGACTTTCCTTAAATCCTCTTTGTTTGTTTATAGTAAGGTTGACTTACATTTTGCTTAGAAGATGCAATAAAAAGCTGACTGTGGAAAACAGAAGAATGAAAAGATTTACTTTCCAGCATTTACGTTTTTACTTTGATAAATGTCATTCCAAATGGATTTTAAAATTAATTTTTAAAATCCTTCTTGATAGCTTTCTCAGTGACCTTTTATTAATACAATATGTGAAATGTATTTTGTACTGAAACAATTATAATATAGTGCTTTGTCCATAAATCTTGTCTGTGAGACTTCTGGATGACTTTGAGCTTTGGAACATTTCTCAGACTCTACATATGAAATCGTTGCTCTGCAGAAGTCAATTGCAAGCCCCAGCCAGACAGGTGGTGGCTCTGGGTTTGCTTAGAGGCTTTTCTGTTTTCCCCTTCCCTTTAGTTGTGTTGGTGCTACTGCTTTTGGACAGGAAGTACATAAAGGAAAGGGAGTTGAGAAGAAAACCCCAAAACAACTTCAAAGCTAGTGTTGGTTGTTCTCTCTAACAAGTCTGGACAGCAGAAGGAAACCTTTTGATCCAAGTTACGCTATTATGGGAAAAGCATTTAGTAATAGATTGCCCCCATGGAAAAATCTTCTCCTGAGACTTTGCATCTCAGCTATGCAATATTGCTCTGCATTGCACTTAGCAAATGCAGAGGGAGGGACATGATGTGGGATGATGACGCTGCTACCAGTGCTTTGCCTCCAGAGTCAGCGAGGCTTTTCCCCAGCAGCCAGGTAGCAGACCAGCTTAGAAGGTGTGAGCTGGAAAGTCAGCCTTAAACACACAGATAAAATTGTAGCCCTCTTGTTTAGTTGCCGAGGATTTCGTACTTGTTTTCTAGATAGCCCCCACTGCATGGTGCTGAGGATGAAAATGAGTTATTTTTTAAAGCATCCCCAGGTATCAGAATGACTTGCAAAAAATGTTAAGAGTTGACAGGAAGGATTTGGGCTGCAAGATTGAACTGAGCATTTTCTTAGGTGAGGGTGTGGATTACATCTCTTTACATTTTGTGTTTGCCACTTCTGCTACACTACTGGTTTTACAGTGTGGAACAGGATAATGATTCTCAGGGCTCAGACCTTATTGTGGTTCAAATTGCCACCTGAAAACAGTTCTTTTGATCCTTCAGCCCTCTAGGCTAAGCAGTTGTTATTACAGCTCTTACAGGGAAACAAGTCCATACCTGCCTTTGTTGACAATTGAAGTCAGTGAGCAATAATAAAGAATGTTGGCCCAGACTTCACCTGTACTCATCAAGGGTAGATTTAAGACAAGCAAACTTTAGAGATTATGTGCAAATGATAATCCATAGGATTTACCTTAGGTCCAAAGGTCATTCTCTCATCCAGCAAGTGTATCATAAGCCTCACTAAGATAAAAAATTCCCCCTTTTTGTACTCTTGCCTTTGGAATAGGTTTTTTTGATGTGGCCTTTCCTCTTTGCTCGACTCACTTTCAGCTTCCTTTGCTTCCCCCTAGTCCATGTACTGTGCGTGTGCTCCACTATGAACTCACCAGTGAACAGATTGTTGATTGATGCATTCCATGCCACCCCACCTACAGAAACCACCTTAAAAGAAATGGTCATATATTTTGGTTGGAGCGCAGAAGCATCATCCAAAATTTGAAAAAGACTCTATACAGCTGATGTAGAAGTGCTTTTACAAGGCTACTGTTATTCTGCACTGGTTGCATTGGTTGTTAAGGGTGAACTGCAGCTGAAACCCTTTGGTTTCAGAGGTTAGCGCTGCAGAGAGGAGAAATCAGATAAATTCAGGCCGAGATCAAACCTTAGTTGTGTGTAGGCTAGTGGAGAGGAAGTCTTTTGCAGTGGTCTCTGTATAACACATGGAAGGAACTGATTTGCGTGG
Source organism: Piaya cayana (assembly GCA_013389865.1). Taxonomy (NCBI): domain Eukaryota; kingdom Metazoa; phylum Chordata; class Aves; order Cuculiformes; family Coccyzidae; genus Piaya; species Piaya cayana. The sequence goes on along the minus strand of WAAB01004488.1, from coordinate 46,067 downwards.
CTGGATGCAAGTGTGAATTTACCTGTTGTCCTGCTAGTGTAAGGTAGAGTTGAACATTGTACGCTGTTTGGAAAATGCTTTGAATGTAACGTTTTCTACATAGGCTGTGTACTGGGATGGTGGCATGTTGAGGTCATGGGACTCTTGGTAGTGAAGCTGCGCACACTGTGAGCGTTGCCAAAAGCATCTCTTGTTGTTTTGTGGCATGAGGGGTTGAGCATCTGGCAAATATTGGTGCTCTTTGTTACTTGCAGCTAGAGTCAGTGAAATGCTCTGGTTCGTCTCTTCTCAGAAGAGGTTTAAAAAGCATCAATTGAAGATGTATCTTCTTTTCTGTTTCAGCACTTGGGAGAGAATTTATGATGTATAGATAGAGTTCATAGATGTTTCAAGCATTTCATATGTGTGTGTTTAATGGAATGGATTGCTACTTTACTGAACGTAGCTCTGTTAATTGAAAAAGATTTTTCACATTATTGCTAATGATGTGACACAGTTTTGCTAGAGATGGTGCATAAAATAGTGCTACTTGAAATGACATTAATGTATGCATTTAAATTCCTTTCTTCCCATTTACGTGCATTATTGATTTTATTTCATTGTTGAGGAGATAATGGATTTATAATTAGAATACAATCACCATAATCAATGATGAGATTATTAGACTTATAAATAGAACTTTAAAACTACGATGAGGTAATTTTCCAGTGTAACGAAGGATCAATAATTAGAGGTTTGCTTTGAATCTCAAAGCAGTACTTGAAAAATTCAAGCGTGAAACACTTCTAGGCAAGTGAGTCCTTATAAGTCATTATACAAACTGATGTAGTTAGGCATTTTCCAGAGGTGACTGTTATTACTTTTACTTAGTGTCCAAGTGCTTATGAATTAATGCCTGTGGCTTTGTATAGCTGCTAGTATCTCAGAACTGGGCAAGTTTGCTCTTTTCTGATGCCTTAGTTGAAGGAATCATTTGAAAGGTGCCACAGGCAGGAGTCTGTTGCTGTATTGTTAGGGAATGATAATGGATCTATCATTCAGAACCTTCTCCTCCTACTTCTTGAAAGTTGTGGTGTGGTAAAGTTGGGCAAGGCGTTTGGCTTTTTGTAAGGGTGTAGACGGCAGTGGCAGGATGAAGAAGGGGAGAGCAGCCCTTGTGACGCCTGGCTTGGGAAGGGCTGGGGTTTAGTTGGTCCATGCAGAGTAGCTGTGTAGACCTCCTCTTCAGTCTCACCATCATTTCCTGATGACTCTGATGTATATGTGGGCGTCTATGGTGATAGTGCAACCTGCTATTACTAGTTAAGCTAAAGTTTCTAATGAAAATATTGTAAAGAAATGATAAAAACACAAGGAATATCCTACTAGTTCTGAGTTGCATCTGCTGCATCTTCAACAGCAGAACTGAAAATGGTATTTAGGAGATGCCATGGAGCCTGGCTGCTTTCTGCAGTTTGCTCATACCCTGCATGATGCACAGCCGGGAGAGTCTCAGGGGCACGTCCCGATCCCTGTCTGTTTACTTTAGTATCTATCTATAGACCACCAGTCTGGGAATTTATCTGATCCCTCTCTGACCCTGCTGATGCTCTGCCTCCATGCTTTCTGTGTCAGCAGGTTCCACGAGTTTGCTATCTCAGTGCAAAGAACTATTTCCTTTCTTTCAGCTTAGCCACCATATCCATGATACTGTCAACCACAGTCAGATCCCTCTCAGCTATTCCCTTTACAAACCAGAGTCTCAGCTGTTTTCATCTTCCCTTCTAAGGCAGCTGCTCCACCCACTTTGACCGTTTACTTGCTCAGCTGTGTAATTTTCCCTTACTCCACTACTGCAGGTTTGAGATGCAGGGCTAGGATGGCACCAGGCACTCGCTATGTGGACCCTCTCCTTCTTAGCTCCCTGCCTGGTGACTTCCAAAATTGGTTTGGTGGTTATTTTTATTTTTGGCTGCTGCTATATCTTAAAGTGGTAATTTCAAGGATGTTTAGATCGTCTGAGTTGTAACTGCAAGTTTTGAATTCAGCATAGTTTAGGAGTAGTTTAGATTATTTTTCCCTAAATACACAATCTTATCTATGTCAAATCTCACCTGGCACTTCTTTGCCCACTCATGTTTGGGAAATTATTCTGGAATTCCTCATCAAGTGGCATTTGGCCACTTGAAAGGGCTTTAGGACATCTGCAGAGTTGGAGGTTTCACTCCAGTTGTGGTGAATCACGACTGTATCTGGGTTACATGGTGTCCATGTGGGGAGTAAACAGCAGGTCAGGAGGGAACAACCATAAGGAAATGAGCAGTATCTGTACAGTTCTGTTCCATAATTTGGAAGCTTAATGTTTTTCAACAGTGATCTCATAGTCAGAGCTGCCTCTGTGTTTGTGAACTCAATGCTGCTTCATGATCTTGCCTGTAATCGAACCTTGTTCTGTAGATTTGGGTGTACTAAGGACTCAGTTTTTCCTTCACATGAGGGCTTGTACCTCTTCAAGCAAGATACTAGTTGAGTGCCTTGCATGTGGTAGCTGTCAGGCAAATTGATTCCGAGGGATGTTCTCTTTAAAGTAGTTACATCTAAGATGTGAGAAGTTCAAGTGTGATTGAAATAGAAATTAGATATCTCCGTCCACCTTTGCCTTTATTTGCTGACATTTTAATGTCAATCATTATAACAATATGATGATTATAATAAAATGGTATGACCTGCAGTTCTTCAGGATATGGTGATTCAATTTTGCTGATTAGAGAGTACTCAAGGCACAGTGAAATTTTGGTTGAGTTGCCTAAAGTTTTTGAGAAATTTTGTTGTGGAGTCAGGAAGGCAACACAAGTTCTCCCAGTTCAAAGCTCTGTACGTGTCCTGTATTTCACTGGTCTTAGAGATACATTTGGCTCGTAGAAGTCAGTCCTAATGGAAAAGCATTTGTCTTGTAGGAAACTCAATCCAAAGCTGTCAAAAATTTGCATTATTATGAGCTTGTTAATGAATTCCTTTGCTTGCTCATATCAGCCTGTGACAAAAAGCAGGGATTAAACTGTATATTTACCCACTTGAATAAACGATTCATTTTTAATTTTGACCACAATGGTAAATTAAAACACCCTGAGTGGTACGCAGCTATATTTTTTTGGCTTTGGAGGTTGTAACTATTGTAATACACATCAGCAAAGAGGGTTCTGGGTAAAACTTTGTTGTTTTTCTGGAGGCATTTGAAGAAAGAGTTCTGACTGTTTTAAACCCATTGCATGTGAAAAGTTCCCATCTGAGAGTATTTATGTGCAGCAGATCTATGTCCTCCTGGATAGTCCTTTCTCATGTACTCCTGATTTTCCAAGTGGAAGGTTTATATGTGCAGATAGGATAGTGAAGTTTGTGTGACTGATGGTCAGATAGCTGCAAAGAAGGAAAAAAACCCAAAGCATCACTTGCTGCCTCCTTCGGTACCACTGTCCTGAGGGGCTAAAACATGAAGTAATTGGTCCACAGCTGCCTGGTGTCACCATTGTGCCACTTGAGTCTTGGCTGCAGAGACCTTCCAGCGTGGGGATATAGGCAGGCTGAAGGAGGGACAGGCAGTTTGTAGAAGAAGGAAACCTGCCCAAGACCTGCACAAAACCTTAATTTCTTAGGGAACAAGGAGCATAGTTCAGGATAGATCTTGGCCAAGGTGAGCTCAGGAGCCCTGGATAGAGTGGAACAAGCTGCCTCTTCTCTGTCATTGTTCTGCCACAGGCATCAGCTCTGGCTGCAGCTGGATGCATGTGTTCTGCAGCTAAAGGATGAGGTCCTCACTGTGCTTGAGGCACAGAGAGCTAGTGATTTTTGATGGTGAAGATCCATACCATTAATCTGTTTCAGTAATTCAGATATTAATCCAAAAAGCAAGGATCCTGTAGTTGTCTTTGGATCTCCTATATCACTTGCCTGTCTGACAGCAGATGAGCCCTCCTTTTTCTATTTGATTTCACTTCTTCATGATTTTTCTCCTTCTGTCTCCTCTTCAGAGATCGATAGTAAGTTGGGCATTAGCAGCTCTTGCAGCTGAGAATCTGTTTTGGAGGAAGGGATATTATACTCTACAATTAAGTCACACCGGACTTGAGATGCATGTAAGTATAAAACTACAGGTTTAGGCCATTCTTGTTGCCACATTGCAGCTGCAGGATATGACATGACTTACAATAGTGTATTGTAGTTATAAAATGCCCTAGTTATTTTATAATGAGCCCTAGCAGAAACGTCGTCAAAAGGCAGTAAAAAGTTTATCCAGAACATGTTTTACTTCAGCCTGGCATACGCTGTACAGTTAACTTTACATAATGCTAGGGAGTTCAAGGAGGAGACAAATCACATAGAAGATGTATGCAGGATTTATCCATGCTTACGGGAAGGAAGGGTTTATAGTGTGGCATTATCCAGGTAGATTTACGTCACATTTGTTCCAGTTAGTGCAGTAGGTCATAAGAGTCTTAACATGAATCATTTAGGGGGAAAATTATTGGTTTATCATATAGAAACAGTAGACTTAATACATTGCAAAATCATTAGATCAAACAGTCTTTGCAATTTAATTGTCTGTGACGTTCTCATCTGCAAGGTTAATATAACAGGCTAAAGCAAATACTCAACATTCTGTATGCCTGCCTGCTAGTCAGAAAGAGGTAAAAACAACTTAGAAAAATAAAAAGTGCTGCAGTACAGACTCAGGCTTGATATTGCCAAAGCTTCACCTGCAATTCACTGTTGAAGCCCTGGTGAACACTTTTATCATAGGACCAATTTTTTTGAAATAAAATAAATGGTATTGAGTTCTGACTTGGATTACACAGATGTGTGGTAGATGCTTTTGTAATTTCCTCCGTATCATCTATGAACCTGTTATTGACACATATTTAGGCATCATACCTGATTACTTTCTGTTACAGCTCTATCAAAACCTCTGTTTTTCTTTCACCATAGCAGTGCAGTCCTAGGATTGATATATTTTTCTCTAGTTCTTTATATGCTTACAGTTTTCTTGCCTGTCTCCATGCACATATTTTTGCATGAGTTAGAGACTCATGGCTTTTTTTGGATCGCTGGAGAAAAGTCAATGTCCAGCGAATGGAAAGATTCAGGAAACTGGAAACATTATGGCTTAGTTTTTCGTTTTGCACTTTTAAAATTTTAAAGAGCTTGTTAGGGTTGTAATTGTCCTTTAGATGGTAATGGCCTGACAGCGTACTGCGTACCTGGAAATTTAATCTATGGCCAACTTCTCTACAGGCTGACTTGTTTAAAGCTGGGCAGATGTTTCCTGCTGTCTGGTCGCAACAGGGAACCTGTGTGCTGCTAGTTGAGGGTGGGGCAGGGGAGCCCCTGATCTGCCCAGCAGACCTCCCCAACCTGAGGATGTCAGATGCCTTCATCTCTTCCTTCCCTCTCCCCAAGCCTTTGGCCATCAACTGAGAACAACTCATGCTGCCATTGCTTATTGTGGCCCTGGCAATCTCAGCTGCATGTGTGGGTCCTGCCAGCACATCCAGCTCTGCTCCTATGTAATCGGGTCAGATGCCAGTGCCAAAACCCTCCTCTGCATGACATGAACACCAATATGAAGCACTGAGATATCTGCCATTCCTGCATGTGCAAAACACCCAGTGTCTGTTTACAAAGTGTTATCCTTGCTGTACCTTATTGGTGTCAGTTTTCATGTAGAGAGAAGGGGTCCTGTTGAAGTTTTAGAAATCCTTTGTTTGAGGATTATCGCATTTCCAGAGGGTTGATAGGTTTTGTCCCCTGAACCTTTTCTTAGAAAATTAGAACAAACATTAATGTCTAGGTGTGGAGGCTTCTGACGCTTTAAATATTCAATGCAGTCAATAGTACTTTTCAACAAGGTTTCAGTTTCTGTGTTTGATCATGAGTGATTTATGAAAATTTGGTAAACACTGAAGCATAGTTTCCTCTTAGTTGCAGACTGGAGCCTTCTCCCTGGGCACACTTGTGTGCTTTAAAAAACCATGAAAAGTTGCTTCCATTCCTCTATACAGAATTGTATTTTCCCACAAACACTCTCCAGAAGAGCAGAGGTTGAGATGAGGGAGATGTATGAAGTGATTCCTCCATTTATTTTAAAAACAAATCCTCCTTATCTTATTTGGACCCATTCAGCAGCTGTAAGCAACACAAGCTGAAACTGTGGTGTGACAAACTGGAGTGCCCAGGAGTGTCCCATAACTTGTCTTTAGTTTTCCTCAGGGCACATGACTGGGATATGACACATTTCCTCATACCTGAGCACTCCTCATCAGCTGAGACATGCAGCTATCTCGGGGACAGCCAAACATGGTTGGACTGGAAAATGCCTTCACTTTGGATGGTGCAAACTGTCCTTGAAATTAATTCTGTACTTGGAAGAACTTGTTTTGGTTTTTTTTCAGTCTCTCACCATGCAGCAAAACTGGTGTTAGTTCTGTGTTTAAGAATACTAATTGGGTTTGAAGACTCAGTGAGAAACTCACAGTTTGTGTTCTGCAGTAGCTTTCTGATGATTTTATATTGCATGTCTTTATTCACTTTTGCATCTTTTACAAGAATCAGTGCCTTCTCATTGGTATTCCCTCATGCTCATTTTAAACATGCACAGAACTGAGAATAAAACTTCCAAACTTACCCAGAAATTACAGTTTGACTTTCCAAAAGTGTCTAATGTGGAAATGGCAACTTACAGGCATCCTACTTAGACATATAGTTTTGGAAAGTATATTAACCATCTGGTATCTGAAATATCAGGGTTGTTTTGGATATTTCAAGTTAGATGCATAAGTCTACAATCATTTGTGTCTTAGCAATGTAGACTTCTACGTTCTCATAGAAATAAAAAGGTGGTTAAAAAGGAATATGAGTTATGCATTGCTCATATTTTTGTTAATTGTCATTAATATTTACAGGAATTGATCTGTTAGCAGACAACAGCACATGTGACAGAGGGTTATGGTCATCTTTCTTGGAGAACATATGGAAGTTTTCAAACAGTAATTTTAGCCTGCAAGTGGCTACTGGTAGGAATTCCTTCTCTTACCGGCCGTCATGCCACTCGCCGCTGTGCGTGTCAACCCATTGGCGTGCCAGTTTGTGAGCCCCACATACTAGCTCTAGAGTTTCTAGTTTAGACTTCTTGGTCTGTAAATTGTTAAGTCCTTAGTGAGGTAAATTGCTAAATCTGTAGTGAGGAATTATTAGCACTTTGCATTGGTTTGTGCAACTCAGAAGTTCAGATGCCATGTCGGATCTTTCCCAGTCTCCATTGTTTTCCCCATGGCATGTGCTTTCTGTGGCTGGTATAGATCAAGACCACACATTTGTTGCTTCAATCTGTTAATGCTCAAGTACTGCTCATATTGCTGAAGTACCATTTCTTGTGTCAGTCTTGACTGCTGGCTTTGCTCGGTCACTGCCTTTTTGCCTCGTGAGACGTCTGTAGTACAGAGTGAAGGGTTTGCAGAGGGTTACTCAAACATTCCAGTTAGGCTTCTAGTGTGAGTAGCTTCACTAGGACTAAGTTAATCTGCATGAATATTCTATGTCTAAACCTGAGATCACTTAGGTGAGCTCTATAAATGTACTTTTTTTAAGTAGCAGTCTACGGAAAAGCTTTAGGCAACCACTTCATAATCCAGATAATAATATTAATCTTTAAACAGCAGTCCTTAAAAAGACCTGGGTGCGCTTTCTTGTTGACTTTGCTAGGAACTGGGAATTCAGCATTCAGCCTGTGGGAATGAGTCCAGATGAAACTCTGGACAGGTTTTCATGCAGCTGTCAAGCACTGTTCGGCTCACAGAGTTTTCTTTGACTTCTTACCTAATAATGGGGTTGCCTTAGTTCTCATGAGAAAAGCTCTGTCTGGTTTGTGAGTGTATGAGAAAATTGAGGGTGTGTATGTAACTGGTAAGGCCCTATTACCATGTCTGCATATCTGCAGTTGTAAAACATGATCTATGGCAGCGCAAAATTTAAAATTTGGTGGCATCCCAGGAAGTACTTAATTGTGTCTGTGCTTCATTAGAAGGCTGTCTCCTTTTGTGGAATTTATTTTACCTAATTAGTTGGAAATGTCAAAGTAGTATTTCAGATGACAGAAGCATCATATATTATCATACATAAAGCAATTAACTCTTTTGACAAATATTTATTGTGGTGTCACCTTTAATTTAATCTTCAGTACTCCTAGACAGAGAGCAGGTTTTTCCAAAAAAGGAGGCCTCCCCAGCACTGTCAATGAGAGTTTGACTGATGGGACTTAATTGAACTTGATACTGAAAGAGCTGGTGGCCTAAGCATGAAGATATTGACATGACACAATTTCGCAATACAGATGTCTGATATTTTGGCAAAATCCCAAACCAGTCCTCCCCCCAACTCTGTCTCAGATACTGTAGATGCGTTATACTGCAGAAGATGCATCTCCAGTCACTCCTGTTATTCCACTGGAATGGTTGCAAGAGACAAAAATGTTGTGTGCTTGTGCTGCGGAGATAGATAATGCCGAAAACCAGGGCTGTACATATGTTTTAAAAAATCAATTCTTTTTTATTTAGTTCTTGGGGTTATTCATGTGGAAACATGTTACAAATGTGACTGGTTAGTTCCTCCTAAACAGATAGGTCTTGCAGATGATGTACTGCTGAGAAATAATTCCTGACAGTTATAACTGAACCAGATAAACAGTTCTGCCAGCTCCCAAATAACACTGTAAAACAAAAGGGTTCTGCTTATCATTTTCCATTTCTTCATGCCTGTCAAACTATTTAACTGTGCATTACCCATCACAAAAGGTCTCTCTGTTATTTTGCTTGTCTGCTGTGGTCTGTTGCAGGACCTACTGTGGTTCTGTTGTCCAGCTCTATCACTCCTCAGTCACTGCTGTATTCACCTTCGCCCTTACAAAGACACTTTCAAAGTGTCACGTGAGATTTATCTCTGTCATGACCATTCAGCAAGTGTATTAACCTGTTCATATGTTTTCATTTTTTTTTCAGGCAGAAACAGCTCCAGAAAGCGGACGGGATTGTCCCAGTGTTCAGATCAGGTCAGGGCAGAACAACTCTGATCCCACAGGAGCAGGTGGCTCGGCAGCCTCCCAGAGTCTAGTTACTCCAGCTGGGGTCTCGGCAGGTACCTCAGCTGCAGCTTCATTCTTCATAAGGTAGTTTTTCACCTTTATGGTTTCTGTAAACTTCTCTTTGGTCTTCAAATGTTTATGAAATGCTGTTGAGTCTCCTTGCCATGAGTGCAAGGTGTAGCATGTGATGCTGGTTGCTGAGAGGTGGAGTTAGTCACCTCGTTATGACTGTAGCTTCTTACTGCTACTGGGAGCAGGGATGTGACAGCAATGCCCCATTTCTCTTTCTGGAGACCTGAGCAGGAACCTCGGTTGACCAAAACCAAAGAAAATGTGTATTGGTCTTTGTCTAGTACTTAGCGGACATTTCTGCCTGTAGCAAGTCTATTTTCTGTTGATTTCCTTGAGCAGAAGCTGAAGTAACAAGGTAATTTTCACTCAAATCTAAATAAAAAGCAGTTATACTTTTATTCAGTAGCACAGCCTATGTGTGCAAATTGAAGTTTTTTCATAGCTGGAAAAACAGAACAGTTGAAGATATTTTTTTTTTTTCTTATTAAGCAGTAGCCTTTTCTGTTCTTGGGCCTTATAACAAAAATGCTATGTTATCTTTTTTTTGTGAAATGTTTATTGTAATTAGCAATGTTGATTAAATGCAATACGCTGTCAAGCAGATGGCATTTAAAACAACAAAATTCAGGGCTTTGTGCTAGCATTCCAAACTCCTTTTTAAATTCAGAACTGAACATGTTTTGAGACAATATTGAGAGACTTATGTCTGTGAATGCGTTAAATTAAATATATGCACTAAGTGAAGATTCTTCTTATCGTGTAATCATGATGGTAATTGTATTGTTTCCTTTTTCTTAAACTTTAATATGTGCCACTAAAAAAATGACATTTACTCTAAGTTACAGTCTGACCTCAGAAGGAGCTCACCTTCCCCAGTCTTGTCTTTTAGAAGAAGTTACACATAGTACAGTGAGTCTTATACATATATATACGCTATCCATATAAGTATTATACACATACATATCCCAGCCTGTCTGTGCACAAGAGATTGGGAAATGATTGTCCCTGGTATGATGTCTCTGTGCTAAGTGCCGCAGGTTTGAAGTTAACACAGAGAAATGGTTGCCTACAGAGGATGATTGTTAGGTAGGTGTCTGAAATCAGTAGGAATGGAGACAGAAGTTAAGACTCAGACTTTAGTTACCTAAACAAAGACAGGTGAATCCTCTCCAAAGTACCCAAACTGGACAGCAGCATAGCTTTCATTACTAATATCACATTGTGGCTATGAACAGTCTGGTTTAGTTTGATCTAATCTGGATTTATTTCAGTGTGAGTCTGTATGCTGTAAGTAAATGCAAAATTTATAATTTCACTGGGGAATCCAGAAAATAAAACACCCTCTTTGGAATCGAGATAAATAAGTCAGTGCCTAACAATGTGAAACAGGATCCAAAATTTTTTCTCATAATGATAACTTCTGTCACTGGTCAGGAAAGCTCAATTTTGGTTTTACTCAAATATGACAGATTCTTACTAATGATTGTTGCTAGCTTGATTATGGACTCCATCAGCAAGACTGCAAATGACATCATTGCACATTGGATCAGGCCCTAATAGCTTCTCATGAATCTCTCTTTACCCCTAATGAATCAGAATTTTATGGCTTTAGCAGCTATGTGTTAGCTAAAACATATTAAATCCCATTAGTACATTGTTTATTCCCTACCCATGTTTCCTCTATTCAAAATGGATTCTCTTCATTTTTTTTAACCAAAGAACAGGGGTGGTTGAAATTTTTTGTGCACAAACCACTTCTATTTATTTTTTTATTTTTGGAGAGGGAGACTCAAGTGAGAAATAATACCTTTAGCAGTTATCTGAATTACTTTTGTAACATTTTCATGGTCTTTCATCACATTGCCAATTAATGTATTTTAGCATTCATTTCTCAGTATTCCAAAGCCTATCTAAGAATCTTGAGTTCCCTAAAGGCAAGCATTCAAGAAACAAGTTCAGTTATGACTATGATTAAAAACACAAATTGAAACACAGAAATATCACAAGAGCTGTCGGATGGACATCCACTATTAATCCCTGGCAGTCATAAGTATATTGAGGAGGTCCTCAGGTGGTTGCTCTTGTGTAGTCTTGGCCAGGCTTCTCCAGTACGGTCGGCATTAACCCCAGGAGAGGCTCCCTCTCCTACAGCTCCTTCTTCTCTTACAAATCCCTGTGCTGTGGGGACCTTACTGAACAAAGATTCCACACAGGGTCTTCCTCCTACCCTCAATCCATGCAGTACTCAGCACGAGGGAAGAGGGAGAGAAGGAAATCTTCAAGGTTGAGTGAGACAGATGCTGGCAGAAAGTGTGGTGGAAGTGGCTTATCCACAAGTATTGGCATATCAGCATTTTTGGTTGGTTTTGTTCAGTACTGATGGATATCAGGCTTTTCTCAAGCCTTCCCAGTCCTGTCTCCTTTTTCCCTTTGGTACCATCCAGCCTCAAACATGTTGAGGAAGAAAGTCATCTCTACTTGAATCCTTTGCAGCAGCATCCATTTAATCTCTGTTCATCTAATCCTTTCTCAGCAAGCACCTAGGGAGAAAAGAGAAGTCTTAGCACTACTGTTATGCTGTAGTCCCTATTAATTGTATCAGTTGTATATTTCCTTATTGTATTTCTCTCCTTGGCCACTTAAACTGTGACATTCATACAAGGCCAGGTGTTACGTGCATTATACAGAACCTAGAACATTTTATTCCTTGTTCTCTACTGGAGTAAACGCAACCAGTATATTGAGAAACATACAGTTTTTTTTTTTGCCCTCTCTACTGAGTACCTCCATCTTTTTCAGTTCTTTTGTAAAAGGGTCTGTGATTGGGACTTTAGCTTGGGAAAAGGTCTGCTTTGTCATAGAAATAAAGTAGCTAGGCAAAAACATGCAAGTGTATTAACATTTGGTGTACTGGGGTGCAGGGTTAGTTACTTTTGGAGAAAAAGCCTTCATTGGGTGCTGGTGGAAACTGCATCTGTGATTTATTTAGCAGCAACAATGCAAGATACAGATTTTTTTTTTTTTCACATGAATAAAGAATCCCAGTCTTGTTCTTCGTGGAACACACTAAAACTGCTGTGTCTATGTGGTGAAATAATACCTTTTGACTCTTACTTGTGAGCTGTCTCGTGCCTGCAAAGGGAGAGGGACTGCGCAATTCTTTTTGGTTGGCTGGTTGATTGGTTTGTTTGTTACTCCAGTTTGTTCCTTGGTGGAAATCATAGCTTTGTGTTTGTAAAGTCACAAGCTCATAGGACCGTACAGAGAGTTCATGTCCTCACCTGGAAAACAATATCTAAGAGATGCAGCAAAATGTTTACCTGGTGCTAAGAGCTACCCATTGTTAACACGAATATTTTTAAGACAGTCTTTGCAGTGAGTGCATTGATTTTGTTAAGCATATGTGCAACCCAAATCTACACGTTCATCCAAAGCTTTTTCTCATTTGAATGTCATATTTAATTTCTTCAAGCTTAATTATGTTCTGCTTTAAAAAAAATTATTTTATTCATTACCTAGAAATGCAGAGTGTCTAGCATGGAAGTGCTAAGTATTCAAAATCAAAGCCAAATATTACAGCGAGCAGACAGAAGCATATTAAGAAATTAAATCAGTTTTAAGCTTTTTTCCTCACTCTGATCTGTCACAGAAGGAAAGCTTTGATTAACATCTGACTGTGTCACACAAGCAAATTGCCAGACATTACTCAGTGGTCACGTTACCGAAGGACCAGAAGATTTAGCAGAAAATGCAGCTTCTCAATAGTTCACTCACAGAATATGAAAGCTGGAGCAAAGTGCCCAGTTCAGGGGCATGGACAGCTGTGAAGAGGTTCGCTGTTTACCCTTACAGTGCAGAAGTTTAATCTTGCATTCTTCTACCTGTTGGTGGCTGGCGAGCATGGTGGTAGCATTGCCTTTGCTGCTGGGTTGGGGTACGGTGTTTCAGTGAGAGCATGGTTATCTGGCCTTGGTGAACAGAGGCAAGCTTGAAGGAAGGTTTGAGCAGTTGCAGGGCAGCTAGGGGGAATCAAAGCTGTTTAGAAGAATATATGCATAAAAGCAAGCAACCATAAGCAGTGTTGAGCAAAAGAAAATGTATGAAGTCCCTCTTCTTAAATTTTAATCTTGGTTGATGTCAGGTTATTGGAGGTGTTTAAGGTGCGGGTGGATGAGGTACTGAGGGGCATGGTTTAGAGACTGGTGGGAATGGTTGGACTCAATGATCTGGTGTGTGTCTTCCAACCTGGTGATTCTATGATTCTATGATACTGGTTTAGTCACAAGATTGCACTTGAATTCGAAGAAGAGAAATAGCTGTATAGTTGCAGCTATTGTTTCTTGCATCCACTTGCTTTTGTTTGATACATGCATAGCACTCACTTGGTTTCAGGTTTCTAAATTATCTGCAGTGATGCTGGGCTTTGCTAGGTTAAACCATTTAAGTTAATAAATTTGGAGACTTACAGCAGTGACTCACACCCATTATCTTTCCACTTGTCATATTGCTGCATGTTTGGGAAAGCTGAGTCAAGTTAGACATGATACAAAACATTACACATGATAGGCTTTTTGCAAGCAGCTTTTCTTAACAAGATATACAGTCTCTGAGTAATACAGTTACACATCTTAAGAGTTAAAATAAGCATAGTAGTCTTTTTCTAGATTCAGGCTATTCCATCATATTTTAATGCCCACGAGTTGTGGATTAAAGAATCTAATTATTCACTAATGAGCAGTAATGGTACATATAAACTAAGGGTCACTATCCTATTACAGGCACCTGATGGTTCACTGATAAGCATTTGGTCATTAGATTGACCATAAAATATAGTCAATAATTGAGGTTACTCATAGAGCAGACACCTTATCAGTTTTAGGCATGGTGGGACAGCTTGTCAGTACTCTGTGTACTGATTGTGCTGTGACTGAGCATATGATTAGGGTATTGAAGCAGTCTGTATCTAATGAAACTGCAGGAAAGGCATAGCAATATTACCACAACCACTAAATGACTAATGTGTTTTTGTTCCAAGCCTCAGACATTTCAATTAGTTCCAATAAACTCTGATCTAGTGTAGCGGTAGGCAGAGAATTCAGATATTTTGTATACAAGCTTTCATTACACTTCTCAAAATTTGTAACATTTTGGGGACAGATGAAATCTATGTGGCTTTGAATGAAAAATGATGGAAATAATAAAGGCTGTCATTACCATTTTTACTTCATTTTTTCCCATTTTATTTTTGCATTTATATTTTACATTTAGAATACTTTCTGAGACAATGCCTAGTGCACGATTTAAAAGATGAAGCTGACAGCCGCAAATTAGATGTCTACATAGTGTGTTTTAAGGTTTATTCATACATTTCATGTAGGCTTGTGAATATAGATCTAAACTTAGAATGTGTTCCTTAGCATTTTATACCATATGGAACATTAATCAAATAGTCTAGTTCTTGAAGGCTTTCATAGAGGTATTGATTTTAGTGTGCTTCAAACTGTTGCTGAGAAAATAACCTGAGAACCTATTCTTTTATGATTTTTTTTTCCATGAGGGTCCCTTAACTTCCATAAATTATTTAATATGGTGAAGGATGCAAAATGCCTTTTGTCTTTCTGAACTGCTGTTCAGGCTTCTGTGATGCGACCTTGGAAAGTAACCATAGAAACATGTTAAAAGCATCAACTGAAAATCAGTAGTTTGGTTTGACAGTGATGCAAATTCTGTGAAAGAAGATTATGATGTATTAGGAACACTTGAGGCATATATTACTGCTAACCTGTTAAACCTGATTATTCCATGACTGTCAGTACTTTCAGAATTTAATGCAGGAGAAAAAAAGCACAAAAAATGAAACATACATCTTTTTTTTTTTTAAGTTGCCGTGTTTAAGATGTTTTTAGCTAAATCACTTCAGCCTGTCATTCTCTGCCCTGTTAAAAGC
The DNA here is from genome assembly GCA_013389865.1 of Piaya cayana. NCBI lineage: Eukaryota > Metazoa > Chordata > Aves > Cuculiformes > Coccyzidae > Piaya > Piaya cayana. The sequence goes on along the minus strand of WAAB01004488.1, from coordinate 30,939 downwards.
AAGAATTGTATTTCTGCTAAGCTTATAATATAGTTCACCAGCTCTCTGTATTTAATAGCTATAAACTTTTGCCCTGTACCCTGCTGAGATGCACTGGTATGCTAGCTTTGTGCAGAGCTGGCACAATTTAAATCTCTTCAACAGGTAAAGTGGATAACTGCATTGTGAATAAGTAGCAGTTCACCAAAATGTGAAGAAAATGTGTGTCATTGGATCCCGAGTTAGACCTTTTTTGTGCTGACCTGTAGTAGTTAACCTAGTGTGTGAGGTTGAGACAGAAGTGCTTGCTATAGTTACAGGTAACTGTATTAAATTCTTGGTCAATGATGTGTCAAGGGAAAAAGTGGAGTCACTTGTTAAAGCTTCCTCATTAAGCATAACCCATGCCTAAAGAAATCCTGTGTTGAGGTGGTGTGTGAAAATTAAATTTGAATTAATTACCTAGGAAAATGGGGTACCAGCTCTTCCTAATTAAGACTGCCTTTCTGGCAGATATATCCAAAACCTGTGCATGATTTGTCCCTATTTAGCAGTGTCAAAGCAGTATCACAGGAGTTATGGGGCTCTTCAGGGATGTGATGACTCGCTGGCATTAATGCAGCTCAACATCCTCTCAGTGCATCAACCCTTCTTCATTAAACGCCTCACAATGTACCACTTTCTGTTGCTACCATTTGGTCACTGTTGGAAACTGGTTAGGAAGGGTGGCTGAGCAATCTGCGGCTTAGGGGAAAGTTACAGATGTGCAGATGAAGTGGAGCGTCCAACTGTTTCAGGGGGAGACAGACATACAATTAGCCTTTTGCCCTTAATGAATCTTGCTTTTGAATCTAGTGGGCTGGAGCAGCCCAGTCCCTGCAGTGTCCTCCCCACTGTGTGGTGCTGGAGAGGGGGATGCCTTCCCTGACCTCTTTTTCCTTTCTACATGGAGCTAGGGAGAGCAAGAAAGCCCTCATGCAGATGTGCAAATGAAGTTAGCGCTAGTACCACTGAAGGGCTTGCCTCGTCTTGCTGGTGTCACGCTGTGGTTGCTGGAATGTGGTTGCTAGTTGTCCCTGGAGAATAAACATAACCTCTGTGTAGCATGGTGCTATGTGTGGACAGGAGACAGGGCGGCAGGGTTTGTGGCATTGTACAGTATCCTATATCATCTTAGGGCAGCTTAAGCTTTCCTAGTTGCTGTGGCAGCATAATACTGTCTATAATTAAGGACAAACAAAACGGTGTATGTTTTAGGTATATCTCAGTTTGCATTAGCCTGCAAGGAGGATAAACTAGAAGATAAGTCTGAATTTAGTAGGCTTTGTTCTTGGAAACAGAAATTACTCTCAAGGCAGCATGTTTAAGAGCAGAAAATAATTACTGGTGTGATTGCTAATACTGCATCGTACATTCACACAGTGCTTTATCAGCATATTGTAAACCACAGTCACTGCTATGAAGAGCTCATCTGTGATGACTATGAGACTGATGGGATGGACAGGGATGGGACGTGGAGCTGTAGTTCAGCAAAGGGAGGAGGTAAAGAAATTGGAGTAGCTGAGAGGAGAGGGAAAGTAGAATTTTGGACATTGGCACGGTGGAGTTATAACACTGCTGAAAGCATGAAAAAATTCCCAAAGATCAATAGATCTGGCTATTCAATAGATATGGCTATTCACTTGGAGTGGGGAAGCAATGAATGATCAGCCGAAGTGGAGAGCCTGTGATGAGGGTTTCAGAGAGCCTCAAAGAGAATTGGTTGAGAGAGTGGTCGAGATCAGGTGAAGCAGCATTGGGCATCTAGGAGTCATGGCTGTGGAAGATGAAGGTCCCCTGTATAGAGGGTTAGAGATCATGATATGAACCAGAGAGGGATCGTGCAAGGCATTAGCGTCAGATGTTTGGAAGGAGAAGCCTCTCTTGTATAGCACAGGCCACAGGGTTTGTGTGAGAGTAGGTTGGGCTATGCTGGAGGTAGCAAAATGAGGAAAGGAGGGAGCCTTGTGCCAGCCAGATTGGCAGGAAATATGAAAAGAATGAGGCATTAAAAGGGGGAGGGGGGAACCACATTTAGTGTTGTGGGGATATGATGGTGAGGTCGGCATGTTTGAGAGGATGTTCTAGGTCTTTACTCCAGCTTTGTAGTGAAAGTGGAATTGGGGTACAACAAAACCCTTATGTTGTTTCACTCTGACCAGATGCCTAGAGATCTTTTATTGTGTGAAGCTACTCCTGGGGAGGGCTGATTATTGTCAGCCTTGAGTGTCTTGGTGGGTGGGAGGTTCTGGAGGACCTGAATGAGCACCCCCTGCCTCAGAGGTGCAGCAACTTTTTGAGCTGCTTTAGGTGATTCAGTGGAGACTGCTGCAGCAGCAGTTGACTCTTGGGCTAACTCTATATTCCAAGACATTCGTGATGCCCAGGAGGAAGAAGAGAGCAGAAGAATTTAAAACAGATATGTCATGCATCTGTCAGGAGAATCTGTACCTTCAGAGACACCCAAGTTTGAGTTTATTTGTGTGAGTAAACAGTGGTCAGTGGAAGGGATTTTAAGCTGAGGAATAATCTGAAGTATTTATGGATAATCTTGACTGGAGTCATGCAGATATTTATTCCTACTTTATCCTGTCTCTGATCTTCTGCTTTCCTGAACTTAATGTTTTCTCCCTTAATTTAAGGATTTCTCGTGCGATCCCTTCTGTTCTTTCTTGTTCATTTAGAGCTGAATGCACCTGATTTATTCTATTTTCCTGAATACATGGAATCTCACTGTTGTCTAGCTACCAGTGTCTCTTTCCCTTTCATTCTTCTTCCCTTCATTCTGTCCTTCCTGGTTTGTCAAGAGGAACACTTTTCTCACTCTTCTTCCCCACCCTCCCCACCCTGGCCCTGTAGCCTTCCTAGTCTGCCTGCCTTTTTTGGTCCTGGATTCTTGAACACGAGTGCTTGCTCCAACTCTGTTATTTGGGGCTCCTCAGTTTGGCAGCAGTGGCAGCTGTGCTGGTGGTTTTCCTGCAGTGGGAACAGAGCATTCCGTAGGTAAAATGATAACAGTGACTTTCCTGTGTGAATGTAATTTGACATTATGCACCTGTTTTGCAGCTTTAGAAGTGACTTTCAGACTCTTCTGATAATGTATTTAACTGTTTGAACACCTAGTTGAGACAGGCAGATTTAGCAGGCAAAATAGTAAAATCAAACTGATAGTTAATTGAATTTTTAGTTCTCACAGCTGACTTGCACTCGAATACTGAGTTTACTGGGTGCAGGGTGTGATTTGCAGGGTAGTTGGACTTTCAAGTGACACTGTCTCTATTTTGAGCTAGACAGCTCTGCTTACTTGTGCTCATGGCATAATAAGACATCCCATATTACCATTTGTAACAAAAATTAAGTGTCAAGCCAAAATAACAAACCAGCACTATAGCTGCAGTGCTTGACCAATTGCAGGATTACTCTGAAGGCACTTTTTAAGTTCTCTCTGAAATAACAGTGAATTCTGGCTTTCTAAAACCTCCCTCATCCTTCCTGCTGAGAGGATGGAAGATGTTTCTTTTGGCAGGACATTTCAAAGGGCTTAGCAAGTACCTTGCTCAGCATCAGTTAGTGCTACTTTGCCAGTGATGCTCTTGGGGTTGCTTTATGCTTTGTTGGACTATTTGTGTCGTCAGTCTGGGAGCTCACTTATTAAGAAGCACTGCCCTATGAAGTTCTTACCGGGAGGAAATGACTCAGTGGAAGTTAATCAGCATAAAATGAATCTATTCTGGATGCTCTTAGTGAAGTTAGAGTCCAGGGCAATCTTCAGGACATTGTTTGATGAAGTGTCTTGAGCAGGTCTTCAGGAGTTTCTTGTTTCTGCTGAAATTTGAGGTTATCTGTGGGTCAGAAATGGTCAAATCTCCATCTGCAGTAATGCAAGAACGTGCATCTCACATTTTGCTGCTAAATGCTGTTTTAAATGGTGTTGCAATTTCAGCTCATTATACCTCTGAGGAATATCATTTCAGAACTGATGTCAGTTAAATAAATCACAGGAACACTGTGCTTTAAGAAACCCATATGTCTCTCCTTTGTTTAAAAATGCTTATTGTGTGGACATAACAACTTTTGTACTTGGATGATTTCTACTGCATCATTTAATGCTGTCAGGGGTCAGTAGGAATAAGTAAGTGTCCCCCTGAGAAGTTATTTGCTTGCAGTATAGGTATCAAGTCTTTGACTAAGGATCTGAAATAAAACCCAGATGAAGTGAGAATGGAGTCTCTGTGGATTTCCTAGGTGTGCACTGGAATGTGGAACTGAGGGAGCTGGAAGTGATGAGAGGTTTGTCTGTGGGAGTGGTGTGCTGGGGCAAAGGAAGGTAACCTGCAAAGATAACCCACCCTAGAACTTTTATGGTAAAGGAGGCTTTACAGTCACAGATGATAACGTGTATTTAGACAGCTATTTGTGATCAGACATGTGAAAATACTGAATTTATCCCTCATTCAGTCACCCTCTTTTCTACATAACGTTTGGCTGAATCTAGTGCTTCAGATGCGCCCCTTGTTAGTAGTGTCCTGCAATTTCGCTCATCTTTTCCACGCATGAATGTGCCTGTTTCTTCCCTGGAGCAGCCTGAATAAACAGAATGCTTTTGCTGTTCATACCAGATTGTTTTTAATGAATATGTAATATCCTTTGTAACAAAACTAATTTATTGCCTGGGAAGTAATTCTGATACTGACTTCTTTCTGTATACTGGGAGCCAATACTGCTGGGCAAAATTTTAAGTGATCTATTTAAGTAATTACTTTAATAACGAAGGGCTAATTAGCACCATTGTTTCTGTTTCATTACTTTGTAGCTTTAAAAATGTCTTTATTACTTTTTCTTTATAGAGTACAAATGAGACTAGAATTTTATTTTCCTCAATCTGACTGTTTTGTGGGTCTGTGTCTTGCTGGCAAATAAGTCCAACTTTCTTGCCTGAGGAGTGTGTTTAGATTGATGTGGTTCTGCCTGCTTTAGCTCAGTTAGTTCATGAAACAGAGTGAGGAAATATTGCTGGCATTCAGGTAGCTGTATTTTCAATATATCGCTATCTAATGCAGCGTGCAGCCTGAGAACCGACATATTTCTATATTAGATGCTGACAGTCTTGCTTACATAAAGATTAACCTACACAGGTTTTCAGCAGTTTGTCATATGGTACAATTGTAAACAGCAAGTATGGAAATACAGCAATATGTTCATCTGCTCTTGCTTTGTTTAACATCATTAGTGAATGGAGCTGGAAATGGTATGTGGCAGGCTGCAGAGACTAGCTGTATATAGATAAAAAAAGTCAGTTCCTGGACCCTGGTCCTGGCTCCTGAAGCAATGTTTGTTGGCCAGAAGAGTGTCTTAAATCTGCAAGTTGAGGAGAGAATGGGGCTGACATCACATGTGAAAATTTTATAGCAGAAACCTCAGAAAACGCTGGTTTGGAAGAGGAGAAAAAATGGTTGGATTGATAGTTGGTACTCATGAAGATCTACTCTTTCGTGTTTCTTAAACGTGGGTAAAAAAATAAAGAAGAGTCCTTGGATTCTTATGTGCAAATAACTTGGATGCTTGAAAATGAGCTTGTTCTGTTGCTTCTGTTTGAATAATAATGTGTAGCTGGGAGGAGGTATCAGCTTTTAGGTCTATACAGCAAGAGGAATGTCTTGTGATGTCAGAAGTAGCCTGCAGTTTTGCTTTAACTTGTCATATTGTAGAGGTCTATTTAACCTCATCCTAAATGGCCTTGCCTGGTCTTTCTGTGTGGTGCCTGAATTTGGATAAGTCTTGACTATTGCTCTTCAAAGCATGTAGCCAGAATTATGTACCTTGTGAAGGTTGGAAGGACTGGGACATCTTCATTTGTAAAAGAGAAGATTGAGGTGTCGTAGTGGTCTTTATACAGATAACAGCCGCTGCAGCTGAAGGAAATGAGGTATTCTGCATGTCTGCTGGGGAGATGGGGAAAAACAAAGAACATAAATTCCAGCAAGGCAGGCTTCTGAGACGTGAGGTATGAAATTTCTAACAATAAGAATAGTTAAAAACTGGAACTGATTGCCTTGGGAGTCTGTGGACTTCCTTTCACTCGAGATTTGTAACAACAAATACATGTTGGGAATGAATTAGGTAAAGTTAAACCTACCGTGGAGCATTGGGAAAATGTAGATAACCTCTTAAAATTCCTTCTGGACCCATCTTCTTTGATCAACTGTGAGCAGCTGATGTTCCTAATATGTCAACATAGCTGATTTTTATTTCTGCCTTGCTGATTTTAATAAGAGATAGTAAGAGAAAATTAAGAGGTCACTCAAAGTGAGAGGCTGAAATTCAAGCCTGAATTGTAAGATTATCCTATGTGCATATTGGAGATACTTTCTTTCACGATATTGGCTTGGTAATACCCCCCAATATTAGCTGTGGTTTGACATTTTGCGATGTTTCAGAATAATGATTTTCTGTTGAACTTTATTACCATCACCCATTATAAAAATGCTATTGTTTCAAGCCATGCATTGTGGTCCAGATGAACTAATTATATACTGAGGAAGTCGAACCACTGAAATAAGGAACATTAATTGTTTGTTCTTCCTGGCAGTGTTTCTTGACAGCATTGCTGGGACAGCTAAGCAAACAAAAGTTTGGTGCTGTACTTGTGTAATGCTACTAATATGAGAAAAGCCATTATATTTTCCTGAAGGCTTTTATGCATCACAGGAACCTAGTAAGCTTGTTAGAGGGGGAAAGAACAAACCATAGCCTCAAATTTTAACGTATGTTTGATAAGTGACTCCTTTGACAGAATTTACTGTAGGAATATAGATGGTGCCTGTCCTTTCCAAACTTTAACAATAGAGTTAGGCTTTCCAGTTCTCTATTTAAAAATTACTTTTTTTTTTTTTAAACCAGATTTTATTTTCAAATGCCCTTAGTGGAAACAGATAGATTGGTTATTTTTAAGTTTGCTTGGGGTTCTGGGTAACAACTGTTTCATTGTGCTACCTTTCTAATTTTAGAATGGCAAATCAAACGGTAATGGCAATAACAGAAGTAATAATGCCAACCAAGTTGATTCTGTGGGTTGCAGAAGGCTTGGGATGGAGTGCTGGAGGGTGTATTGTAGGACATCCGTCTATTTGTTGTCTCTTTTGACAAGTAATTAAGGAAACAATAACTGGAACTGCAAGATACAATGACAGACTGTGACTTTCCCACTGCTTCCCTGGGAGCTAGTTTGCTTCGGGAGGTGCCTGGGATATTGGTATGTGGTGGAGGAATGATGCCTTGTTGGGCTGAGGACTAGGGATGTCTGGAAATGTCTTGCTTTAGAGTAGGTGGATACCCAGTGTAAACCTGTGTCTAGAATTTTGCAGGCTTTGTAGAGGGATCAGAAGAATTGTTCAAGATATTTAAGGCTTGAGTTGTACAGTTCTTTGACCGTGACCCTCTCAGTGAAGCCATTAAGTAGTCTCACAATATAAATAATAGCAGTGATCTCTAGAAGATAAGGCTGGCTAGTAACACTAAAACTTTTGATATTTAATGAGTCACAATGAAATAAATGTACAGAAGTTTGCTTTTGTTTTTGTCACTGGAGATTAATAATGAGAAGCAGAACTCCCGGCTCTATTTCTGGCTTGTGGCAGTTTGTCCATAGATGCACCCTGTGAATGAAATCCTCTGCATCTCTCTCAGTTGATCTGTTTCTAGTGTTTGTCCCAGAGTACATTTCACATCACTCTTTCTTCTGAAGCTTAATGCATTCCATGAAGAGTTAAGGAAAAAAATTTATAATTCTGTGTAGTTATAAAAGTTTTCAATTCTAGTTTTCTTTTTCATGGTGAAATTATGCCCAGAAGGAGCACTGTTCTTTAAAGATTTAAATTGTGATGTTTATTTTCACAGTTATAATATGCAGAACGTGCGTGGTGAGTGTAAGCTAAAAGCAGCTTGTTACTATAGCAGAATATATAAAATGTCATGTTAATCATATAGGCAGAATTTAAAATAAAAAACCGTATGGTTCTTTCAGTGGGCCGAGTTTGTAGCTACTGTTGTTGCATAGTATTATTCCCTAGGTGCTTAGTGTTATGTCATTGACTGGCTATGCCTTTCCTCACTGGTCTCATCCATGTACGGCAGAAAACCTAGTAATCTGTAAATTGTGCGGAGGAAAGAGCAGGTTAGAGACTGACCCTTGTCATTTGATATTTGAGGGCCCCTGTGTGTGTCATATATTAGTTTTATTTCCTACTGTGACACCTAGCTATGAGAAAAGAACACTCCAGAGCATCTTAAAAGCCATCTTCTATTAACTTTGGAAAGAGTTAAGAAAACTGCAGACAGTAGATTTCACAGTGAGAGGTAAAAACAATATATGCAGACGTCTCATGCTTTAATTGCAAGAGATGCATAAAAGCGTGGAGTTCAGATTCCATTGCAAGAATGTTTTGTAGAAGAGTTTGGAGGCTTAATGGGGAAAGTGAAGATAGGTGGAAAGCGAACATCTGCATCGAAGCTGTGGCAAAATCCTTGGAAAATGCCCAGAAAATCAAATGATTCTAATGCTTAAGTTTTGCATCGTATTTTCTAGAGGTTGTAATTTTCCCTGAGAGGAAACACTGGAGAAGGTCAGACATCCTGTTGTGGTGCTGAAGATGGATTTAAGGACCTCCTGTGCAAGAATAAATTTGGGAAAAAAAAACAAATTGGGAGATAGGCATGACACCTAAGTAGGATCCGGCAGAAAGTTGTCTTGTATGAACCCAACTTTTGTCTTTCTGGTGCTAGGCAAAAAGGGCTCAGTTTATGAGAGTTTTGACTTCATGGGACAGATTCTACCTGAGAAAAGGAATGCTACAGGAAAAAAGGACTGGAAATTAAAGTGTTAGTTCAATAATAGGTTGTTGGATAATGGCTGCAGAAAACCCACCATCCCGGAGTGTCTCAGAAGTGGCTCCCTGTAAGGACACCCCATCATGAATTTTACTGAAGTAAGGAAATCTGTGAAGCTGGATTTTATTTAGTTTAGTTGGACCTATGTCCAAACCAGCCTGGGCTAAATTTGGGCCTAACGAATACTTGGATAGGATGCCACCAAGTATATTGGTGGTGGTGGTGCAAGAAGTGCATGCGGACTGATGAGTCCTCATCTGGTGCTCAGCCTGGACCAGCCCAGGATCTGAAGGAAAACATGTGAAGGGTGCTGCCCAGATGGCTTTTGTAGTAGTTAAAGAACTGACTGCTTTTTATAGGAACTGAGGATGACAGTTACTTAAATTCATATTCAGAGCCTACGGTTTGATATTTCGTTTTGCCTAAATTGCCCTGTTCTTTCCATTAGGTCCTTAACTTTTCCCTTTTAGGGAAAGAAAACCCAGACCCAAACGAAATTCAATATGCTGTTTGATATTGCTGGTACAAGATACTTGTGATGTCCCTACTCCAGAAACAACCTCATTTTAATGTCAGGCAAAGTAATTCTTGTGTTCAGATACAGAGAGGTTGTAATTAAGCTTTCTGCACTGCTACCTAAGAAGAGATGCTTTTAAAATGTGAACCACATAGATCATTAGTAGAGCAGTTGGCTTGTTGCCCATCAAAGCACAGATTATTTTCTACAACAGCTACTCCAGTTCCTCTGAGGCTTTTTTTTCAGTTTCCTGTTATCTCACATGGACATCAGCATTCCCTTTGCCAAATTTCTTAGTGAAATCATGGCACTCCAGACTCATAGGAAGAGGATTTATCAGCACTACAGCAGTTAATTGCTTTAGCTAGCATATGGCACTGTCCTTTGAACAATGGAAACGCAGAAGGTGTGTTAATACTATTGGAAATGAATCACTTTGAAAGTTGTTCTGTCTAGGTGGGGAAGTTAAGGCAACTTGTAGTGGACATCTTCAATATGCTTTTTGAAATGATCCAATACCACGTTACTGAACTATTTTGAGAGGTGTTTTACTTTAAAAAGGCTGACTTTTATGTTTATTTGTTTATATATTTTGCTTAGCTTGGCCTTTTTGGGTGCACCTACACATTGAATTGTTAGCGCTTAGCTATGTGCTTGAATACACAATTCCTGAGTAAATTTGTCCTTTTTATATCATTCTCTATCACGTATGTTTCCCAGAGGAGCTCCTTCAACCAGATCTATTGAAGGAATAATTATTTCATCAGGGTTTAATGTATATCTTGATTGCACTTTGAAGACATTCTCTCGAGGAGTTTTTATCATTTCAACAGGGATCATAGCAAGTAAACAAGGAAATAAACATTATCTTTCATATTAATCAAGAAGATGATTAAATAATAACCACAACTGTTAATTGGTACTTAGAGATAGAGGGTAATGACTGCCTTGAGTTTGACAATGAGAGTACCAACAGGTAGGCACTCTTTTCTGCACATAGAGCTGCATATAATTTAATTATAAAGCACAATAAAGCTGCATATAATTTAGGAAGCGTTATGAGTTTAATGTGCAGCTGCAAGCATAGTGAAGTTAAGACACCAAGCAAAGAGTTGCACGTTTCAGACGTGTATTCATAGTCAGTGAGGTTTTCACAAGGAGATTGTGATTTAGGCAGTTAAATCAGTTCTTATTGCCACCAAAACTCCAGGATTCTGCATAAACCCATGCTTCAGTGTTTTTCTTCACTGTGGGACACAGTTCCTGCTGGTTTCAGGATGCAAAAGCTGCTTCTTTGCGCGGAGGCCAAAGTCCAGCTTGTCCCTCACAAGGCAGTGACTTGTAGCTTTCTCTTGAGTTTGGAATTAGAGCGTTATTTTTTTAATCACCCAAATCTTTGTATTTTTCTAAATACTGCAGTGTTTGTAGAGGTAGAAGAAAGCACAAAGGGGGTCAGCATCTCTAGAAAATGAAGAAGTAAAAAGATCCAGGAGTTGAAAACACACATTTTAGAATATAGAGCATAGGACTGGAAATTCTGGAGATCTGTATTGAGAGTACTGTTCCCCATACTGACTGGCTGCCTAATCTTGACCCTAGTGAGTAATTTTACTCCTCAGACCTAACCAATTGTTTGTACTGTAACCGATTTGAAACTCTCAGTGTTCATTCTTGCTTCTACCATAAATACAAGCAAAGGAAGAGTTTCCTTCTCTGATCATTTTACTAAGCTGACTCAGCCTCAGACTTCCTGATGACTAGATTTGTGGCAAGATTAGAGGTCTAGATTTACCCTGAATTAGGCATGACAGCTAAACACTGCCTTTACTTCTTCGTGTGTCTGTTGCTTATAATACTTCACAGATACTAGCACCAGTTTGAAACCCCTGAAAAGTACTTGGAGATCCTGGACTGAAAGGCATAATGAAAATATGAAGTAGGCATTATATGAAGACACCTTTTGTTGTCACGTATTTGTAAACTGATTTGTCCAAAGTGCCTTTATATTGCAAGCATGGTCCCCAGGAGACCTGCTGGCATCAGTAGCATGGTATCAGGTTGCCCATAGATGCTGGCAGTGTAACACTTGACATTTTTGCTGGCTTAAAAGTTGTTCAAAGTCATGTTAGAAGATAGCATGTTGGATGCTTTTATGATATGTATCTGAGGGTGGGCTGTTTACTGACGGTCTCAGACTGGGATCACATGCATGTTATTCAGGTGGCAAAGCTCTCTTTGGGTTTGACAGAGCTGAGATTTCCCCCTCACTTCTACCCCCAGTTGCCCAGTGTGTGCTCACTATCACATATATATTTATATATGTGTTCTATGTAACTCTGCAGGGTGATTTTTGCCTTGTGGCTTTTGATGTAGAGTAGAATTTCTGGTGCTATTTCTTGCTATACTGTTTGGTGTTGCTTATGGGGAACAGCAGACAAACTGATCATGCTCCTATTCTTATTCACAAGGAAGAATGTTATGATTTTAATTGTATGTTTTAATTTTTTCTTTTTCTTCATCTTTTATGTTTTTAAATTCTGCATTTAAAAGCAGGATCATTATCATTCAGAATATTAAAGCATGTCTTTTTAGTAGCTTTCCCTTTTAATGTGTAAGAATGGAATTGAGGAGGAAAAACCAATCTGTCTTGAAGGAAATTCTCTGTTATCTAAGGATTTTCAGTGCAGCCAACAAGAGAGGATCTTGAGCTCAGCTGACTTGGAATGTTATCCTCTGCCTTGAGTAACTTGTAGAGTACAAAGAACTACTTTCATAATGTTATCAACACCAAAGTCCATCTGGTCCTGCCAGTGACAAGGGGATTATTCTAGCTTTTTATTGTCAGTGACATTTTTAGCATTTTAGGATTCAGCTGTCAAGCTTTTAGGGGAAAAGGGGAAGATAGATTATAGTTGAAGCTCTGTGAGGGGAGAAATTAACTGAATATTTTGTAAGTAATTTTTTTTTTACCCACATTTCCTCCTGTTAGTCTCCTGATGGTTTGTCCTTATGAATCAGATTAGAATGCAATTACTTGATTTGTTAAGCAGGCAGTGATGACAATGAGCATCTGTGTGTCTGATCCAGAGTCCCATTAACGTCTAGTAACATTGTCCTTTTTTGCTATTACTTTTATACAGAGCAGCACAGAAGCTTAACCTGTCTTCGAAGAGAAAGAAATACCATCCACCCCTGCCACACACACATGACTTCTCTATTTATGCTACTAACTTTAGTGGCATCCTGCAGCTCTGTCCTCCCCCAGCACCACCATGCCTTCTGAGAGCTGTGTCCAAAATCAAGGACAACCCTGGCATTGGAAAGGTAACTCCAGATTTTGTGGTTTTTTTTTTTTTAATAGTTTTCTAGATGAATTTTAACAGAGTTTTAAGCTTAAGCTTTCAGCTTAAAACAGAGTTGCATAAGCTCAAGGGAAGCATCTTGGGATAGAGAGATAGCTGCAAGTGTTTGTGCCTGAGAGCTGTTATCACCTGTTGACTTTGGAAAGAGCTGGCAGCATCAAACCAGATTCAGTGCTAGTGTGTTGGCTTCCTCGGAGCCACTTAACATCACTGATGACATTGGCAAAGGTTGTTTTGTCTTCCCTCTGTTAAAGCAAGAGACAAATTTTCCTTTGGCATCATTGCTCTAAAACTGGTGACATACAGGCTTCAGCTTTTGGAGAAATGCTCTCTGCATTGCCAGCAAGGCTCTGCCACTGGTGCTGGTGTTGTCTGTCTGCTTGAGGTTAAGGAGATACATTGAGGGGGGCTTTTTTCCCTCTGCTTCGCGTGTCATTGTAAATCAGGAGTATGGAAATGAGGTTGAAGAGAGAAATAAATGTCTCTCCATCTTAGGAAATATAGCACCTTTCAAATTGTGAAATTTGTGCTAATTTTAATTAAAATTAATTACCAGATTTTGTGGTTATTTAGAGCTTTATTCATATTTCTGTTTAATCGCTGACACAGTAGAGTCTGAATACATATTTACATAGGTTACAAGGGATTAGCCTTTGAAGATAGAATTGAAGTGTGTAATGTGCAAGAGGAGCTAAAATACGCACTTTGAGTAAGAAAACAAATCACCATTAACATAAAGAGACTGTCAGTCTAAGTATCTATAGCTAACACTTGCTCACAGAGTATACTCTGTATTTCTTATGTCAGTGAGTTTGTGCTAAATGGAAGACGAAGGAGTAAACAGGGCTGTTTTCAGCAGATGGAAGCTCATAGATGAAAATGTGGTTTCTTCTTCTCTTTTCCCAGTGTCTGGAAAAGAGGAGTTAGTATTAAATGGTGGAATACAGCAAACGTTGCACAGTACTTTAGAGATTCCCAGGAGGAGGAGGGTTTGCTAAAGAACATCCTTTCTCTGTGTATGTTTTAGCAGAGCCCATTTGTTGTGCCTGTCTTCTCTGTGAGCCTTAACACTTGGTCATGGCTCCAGGAATAACAGGGAGAGTAGTATTTCTGAGGCTCTTTGCCTTAGAAAGACCTTTAAAGAATGCTTGTCCTTGTCCATACAGCTGGATAAAACTGTCTCTGCACATTACCATGCTCATGTCTCTGTAGCAAAGTGTAGCCAAAAGATTTCAGCTTTTTTCCTATGCTTTGAGGGTGTTGGTGGAGCTTACCAGCATGACTTCTGCCTCGTGGAAAGCTCTGGTTTATCTGGTGTCTTCAAACAGATCAACGAAGTCTAATAAAGATCAAGTGCATGATCCCAGATGGCAGGCGATTATCTGCCTTGGGGCATGTGCTCTACCTGCTTTCTTCTTTAGTGAGCACAGCAGAGGGCTTTCAAAGGGAGGTGCTCTACCAGAATGCCGAGCGGCATGGCAGTACCTTCAGCAGCTATGCGGTTCAGCTCTGTTAGCTTGTGCAACGTGAGATAGATAGGTATCCCATGATGGTATTTCTTTCCTGCCTAGCACACTACACCAAGAATTTCCAGACTTTATGGGTCAACAAGCTACTGTTGACCCTTAAATGTCTCTGTTATTTAGGTCTCAGATAAAAACATTATTAAACAGTGTTTGTTCAGGCCCAGGATTCCAGCTGTGTCATCCTCATCCCACACTAGTTGACCACATTTTGGAAGAATCCTGTCCTGTCCTGGAGAGAATAAAAACTCTCCTCTAATTGAATCAGCCCTGTAGTTTTTGTGTTAACATCTAGACCATCCACATTATGATGGGTTGTGCTAGTTACTAGTTTTAATGGTCCTCAAAAAATAAAGTAACTAGGCATCTTCTCAAGTTCACAGTTTAAAATATACAATACCTATAAAATGTCTCTTAACCCATTCCTCTTTTGCAGCTTTTTAAATTACAGTGTTTGCTCATAGAAAAAAACCTCAAGCAATATAGGTTTATGTAAAAATTGAGTCAGCATAAATGAAATCTCATGAATCCTAGTTCTTAGAACTTGTGGTTAAAGGAAAAGTGTCAGTCCAATATAGACGTTCTTTTCGTGCTAAACACTTATAGTTTTGCCTTTTCTAAGCAATGCCAAGAAGCTTTGGTAGCTTTTACGTCACTGTGTAATGACATTCTTCATTATTATTTTCTCTTCACCAGCTTCTGCTGAAGATTTAGTCAGCTAGCATCTTGTTATAAGGATGATAGAGATACAATAATTGCCTTTCTTCCTCACTGGTTTAAGTATCATACCAATTGAGAAAAGATCAGCAAATGCTGGTAGATGTTCTGTGGTCCTCTGTTAACTTCAGACCCTCCTCTTCTAACAGCTTTTTACTTTACCCTGATCCTAGTTATCTCTTCCCTTGGCTTTTTCTTGCAGCCTGTCCAAAATAAGTACAAGATATGCATAGGGGACAGAATCAGTGGTTGATTGTGGAGTAACTTTTTTCTACTGCAGCATCTGTGGCTTTGGCTGGTGTTCTTCTTGGTTTATCTGACCGTTCCCAGGTCAGTGGTGACCCTCGCCCTGTTATTACTGTATTAGCATGGGTTTAAACAGCTGGTGGGTCAGCCTTTTCCTACCTTACCTCCTGGCTTGCTGCTGTTTTGTCTGTCATGGTTAGTTGTGGCATGGATCACTAGTTCCTTGCTGGTTTCTGCTGTACAAGTAGGATTGTAGTACTGATGAGCTGCCTAATTCCCACTTAACTTCACCTTACTCAGCTGAGAAAGACTTACTGAGGACCAGTCCTTACGCTTCTTAAGAAGGGTGTTTTCTCTGAACACAGAGAGTTTGACAAGTGTTAATTCCCCCCTTGTCAAATATTTTGGTTTTCTTTTCAGAATGAGATTCTGTAGAGAAACATGCCTTTTCTTACTGTGAAGAGGTAAAATTAAAGGACAAGATTTTAACTTATGTGAGAATGAAAAATAGAGTACCAAACTGTAAACCCATGAAGTGGCCAAGATACATCAATGGGAACAATGTGGTTTCTTTTATGAAAAGCTGAAGTGGTGAATGATGTGTCAGCTCTGAGGAAATACTGTTTATAATAAGGCCTGAATCCTGCAACAACTAATTATTATCTGTAACGACAGTCTAGGTAGTCCCAATTCTTTTGTAAATCCACTGAAAGCTTAAAGCAAGGTACGTGTTGAAACATTTATGGTGACCAGAATGATTTGCTTTCTGTATTTCCCCTACTATGGTCATTTTTAGCATTTTTTTACCCACATTGATGCTCAGGATTTTCTTTTGGCTGGAGACTCAGGAGAAGAATGTAGAAAATGTGATGTGACTTTGAGGACAAAAGGGAAAAAAGGGATCCAGTGTCAGACCAGGCAAAGTGGTTAAAGAAATAATAAAGATAGAAATTAGCAGGCAGGGTTTAATGTTATACAGTAGAGGCGAGCTTTTACAGATGGAACACATATGATGGTGTTCTGTGAAAGAGCATTTGAATAAGTTTGCTATGGTTGATAGAGTGTGTCTGAATTTTGAAAAAGCTTTGGACAAGTGCCTTGACCTAAGTTTCTTAAAAAAGCCCTAAGCTGTCATATGTTCTCTAGTGGCTTAATAATTGGAGGGAAACAAGAGGGCAGATTTCACACTGGAGCAAAGTTAGCAGTGATGTCACATGGAGTTCCAATGCTCTTTGGTGTCTCCCTAAATGGTTTGGATGAGGTGGTGAAGCAGCACGTTCAGAGTAGCCAAAACCAAAACTGCCTGTGAAGACCTGAAAAAAGATCTCATGACACCGATGTTACTGAGTGGATAAAGATGCAGATGAACTTTATTATTGATTAACTCAAGGTTGTGTGCCTAAGAAAGGGAGCTTTTACTATGCACACAGAAACAGTGAGCTGTAAGGAAATCTGGCATGATGGTAACCCATTTTACCAACCATCATGGGAGCTATATTATTAGGTTTGTTTTCGTGAGTCTGAGCTTCTAAATAAATGCTTTATTGGCTGTTCAGGAAGCAAGAAAATTAAGCATCTTTAGCTACAGGGATCTCTAACAGTACGTGATATAAACACATGCTCCTCTTCAGACTCATAATACTTAAAATCAATCAGTCATTGATGTTTTTCTCTTTGGTGGCCTTCTTCGTTGAGGTGTTTTAAAGAAGTTTAATTAAGCATGGTAACAACTAAGAAATGTAAAGATTTCCCCTCCTTCCCCCATGTATATCTCTAAATTACCTTCTCATACAGGGGCTATTGTTGTGGTTGAGCAAGGGAAGATCTGGACTCTGAGCAGCAACTGTGTTTTTTGGTGCTGGTACAGAGTTGGACACTAGTAAGACTTAACTTTTGGGAAAATGACCTTACCAAACAAACAAACAAACATCTCTACCTGGAATTTTAACTTCCTTATTTGATGTGAACTTTCAAAGCCACCCTAGCTTTGACTATTGACTTTTCCTGCTGAAGAAGCTCCCTTTGGCCAAAGAACTGATTCAGTGGAGAACTTCCCCATGCATAAAATCCTTTTCATTTTTTAATTTTTTAAAAAATTCAAACAGAGTAAGAATTATCCTGAATTGGGGTAAGGGACAGTTGAATCTAAGGAACTGATTGAATTTAGTGTAGGCAGCATCAGGACTATCTTGGGTGTTTCTGTGGTGACTAGAATTGGAATTAGTTGATCTAGGTGACAGGTCCTGTCGCTCATGGGATCTTGTCTTGAACTTGTGAGCTCTATGGACATTTGGTGAATGAAACAGGCTTGAATTCTTGCTTTTTGTAAGTGGTGTGACTATAGCAAAGGCAGTAGCTGTACACTGTCAGAACTGCTGGAGGATGCAGGAATGTGAAAAGATTGTGATGACCGGTTTTTGCACTTCAACTCAGTTATTGATTATTTGAGCCCAAGATCTAGAATTTTTATTTTTTTTTTTGTCTCACATCATCATCTCCATGAATATCATACAGTTCTGCTGTGGTGAAATTGCTATATAGCTTTTTTATGGTTCAATACATTTGTTAAGAGGCTTTCTACAGTGGGGAGCCTATATGTATCTTTTGTGGTTTCTATTTATAATTGCTTGTTGTTTCAAGTACTCTCTTGGAAGGTGGGAAATAAATGTCTTATTAATTTCTTTTACATTTCACAAATACTATTTTTCCCTTTATAGTATAGGAGTGTGTGGACTTGTTCTGCGATACTAATCTTTAGACCTTTTTGCTTAATTTTCTTTTCTGTAAGTGAAAAAAGTTATACATTCTCACAGATGCATGCAGGGTTTGTCCGTGTTCAGGAGTACCAAGCAGGAAAAGTTAAAATAAAATTATAACTGTTAGTCTATCTGGGACTGTTTATTCACATAGTCAACGGTAATCAAACTCTCGTGCTGTCAATGCAAACTCTCATCCCGCTATCATTGCAAAGTGAATACTGAAAGTAATTTTGCTCACTACTGATAAATGTTATGTAGCAAATTTCATACCTTTCTCTTGAATGTGCCAAAAACATCAGAGTCAAAATCATTTAGTTGTATCCTACTTAAAAGGCAATGATCCAGTACAGTGTGATCCTTGTAACTGAATCATTTTTGTGGTCTCTCTGGGTGTTATTAAATTTAATGTCAGAATAGTAGGAAAGACGTCTGAAAGCCATTTAATATTGTCACTGGAAAGAAGTTACATTATGCTCAATTTCTGACATTAATGTGCTACTTAAGATAATTTATCATATTGTGGTATTAAAAAAGACATCCCTTTTACAATGGCTGCTGCGTAGCATTCTAATTTGCTATTTTTCTTTGGCATGGTAGGAAGCTTTTTTTTTCATGCAAAATGTTTTTTTTTTTCTGGGATTCTTTTCAGCTCATTCTTTATAATACTGCACCACTTACAAGAGCAACTTTAAGTGCTTGTCTCTTCCAAGGATCCTGTCAATTTTTTATGTTAGAATGACAGAATCCTCCTATGTGACACAATTGAAGTGGAGCATTTAAAGAGAACCTGAATTGTCAGACATGTTTCTTGGACAGGTATACACATACTGATCTCCATTTATGTGTTTTAGACATTTACTTTCATTAATACTTTACAAAGCTGTAAGCTAAGGTACTGCTAATATGATTTACTGATCATGCAAGGTCTCCCTAAGTGTGCTGTATGTTGCATTCACTGGTTCTTATGGTGGTTTGATGACGGAAAACAACTAGGTACTTAATTTTGTCATCTTTACTACTGGTTGTCTCCTAATGACTAGAGTGTTATTTCTGATATAGATCATATATCATACTGAGTACTCTTCTATCCATGTATGTAGTCCTGTATCATTCAAGGTACGTATATCCCTGCTGAAATGCCTTGAAGTGATTAAACAAAAACATGGAAAAATAAAAAATACAGTTTTGTATACTTGGCTTTCACCTCTAAAAATAAAATGGTTTTCTTCATGTCCCCTGGGAGCAGAGAATCAATTCTTCTTTAATAGAGTGCAATACAGAAGTGACTTTTTTTAAGGCTCTCCCAGGAGAGCTACATGGTCTATGCTAGCGTGGCAATTTTGCATATAAATTTGCCATCCACTGGTAGTGGCAATATATGAAAGGCTTGTAAGAACTACCCACAGTAAACCAATTTAGCAAGAGTTATATATCTGTCAGTTACAATTAAATCCATGAAAAATATTGGCTCCGAACGAGGACTTTTGTAATATGAATTTACACTGTAGTTGAAAAAAGTGATTTCATTGGAAAATGTTCTTTATTCAACTGAATGTGAATTCTTTGTAATTTCTTGCTAAGAAGTCTTAATTCAGAATGGTGGATATCTAAACATAGTTATTTAATTAACCTGCTGTTACACACCATTTTGCAAACATTGGACAAAATTAACTTCCTGGCTGCATGATGCCTGTCAAGAATGAGTATTTCCAGGGAATATTTAGCGTCCATTTGAATTTGATATAATGACATTTATTGCTAAAGACCAAACTGCTTGTTCATTTAGGGATTGTGATACTGCTGTAATGCAGGATATGACCGGCGTTTTTAGAATGGATTCCAGTATAGTGCCAGTACTTTTCTGAAATGTAGATGGATAACGTCAGATTTTATTTTAGTAAAAAATGCTTGAGCATATATATCTTAAAATTTTACATGTTTTTAAATTCATTCCTTCTATCTTTTCCTTCTCAGTCTGTCTAATTTGAAACTTGATGACTATATAAACATAAATGCTAACAAAGCATCACTATAAACACATGAACACTGCACATCCACTGATTTCAAAGGAGGTACCATATGTTGCTGTTATGCCTGTGCTAACATACTTGGCTGGGTCAGGGTCTTCGTTTCCTTGGCATTCAAAATGCCAGGGAATTTAGTCATTACTTAGTGAATTAGTGGAGTCTTCTCTGTCTACATGTCTGCCCCAAATTAAATTGCATAGAGTATTTGGCACCCTTCATTCCACTGAAAGATGAATCACCAACTTTCTGAGCCATATGTAGTATTTATTGTCTTCATTATCTACAACATGTAGTAGAGGTCTGTGGTAGTCTTTAAGAACACATTCCAAATCATCTAGTTCTTTAAGTGTGAGACTGACCTTCATCTTTGTCTGGTCTCAGGGTTGATAGCTCTTCCATCTCTTTTGATTATGGAGTGATCATCAATGTGAACCTCCCTGTCTCAGTCTCCTGACTGTTTCTGTCTAAAATTGTGTAGGATTGTGTCGTTCTCTCTGTAGCTACTGTCTCTTTCTACAAATTCAGCCTTGGACATGGTATCTTCTGGGATGGCACATACTTCACTGGTCTTGGAGGAGTTTTATGTTCATTAATGCATGGCTTTGCTCTAGCTCCATTCAATACAGCATATTCAAAATATATGGGTTGCATTAGACAAAACTGCTAGCTTGTCTGTGGTCATCAATCTTGTATTCATGTCAGAGAGTTGCCTTGAAGTTTGGGTTTTATGTTTTTCTGGCTGTATCTTACTTTCTCCAGGCCTG
Source organism: Piaya cayana (assembly GCA_013389865.1). Classification (NCBI taxonomy): domain Eukaryota; kingdom Metazoa; phylum Chordata; class Aves; order Cuculiformes; family Coccyzidae; genus Piaya; species Piaya cayana. The sequence goes on along the minus strand of WAAB01004488.1, from coordinate 10,120 downwards.
CTTTTTGACACTGTGGTACACTAGATGTTTTGCAGTATCTTGACCAGTCCTGCACCCACCTGTTATTTTCGTTGCTGTGACTCCCTTGTCCTGTTCTCCTGAAATCCAGCTGACTCAGTATGCAGGGAGAGGTCTGGAAATCACAAGTCCATGCAAAGGAAGAACATGGAGGTGGCACCCCTGGAGGAGGTCACAGCATGGGAACAGTGACTGCCACTTTGTGACGGGGCAGAAGGTCTCTTCTTGTGACCCCTAAGTGTAATATAGGGTAAATGGTAGCAATAGAGGCAAGGACAAAGGACAGTTACCAACCAGGATGCACCTCCTTCAGTTTTTGAGAGATTTCATTGTTTAAGTCAGAATTGTTAAATATGTATCTATATCTACCTTTCATAAGGGTCAAAGATGTCAAAGTCTAGAGTTTTGGTGCAGGGGTCCAACAAATTAGTGATATTTGTGTGAAATATATGTTTCTGTGGTTCTCTGGTGGTCTCATCCGATGTTTCTAAAACTGTATGGGATTTAGGCCTACAGTCCTCCACATAGTCATTGTCTTCAGCACAGGGGACTCCGCCCTTCGTTTTATTCAGAAATCTGTCCTTTGCCAGTTTGTCTGCCTCAACATTCTTTGTGAAAGCATAAAAATGCAATGTGACTTTTCTTTTTATGCTACAGCATCTGTCCACTTGGTTTTCTCCTTACATAGCTGGGGCAAATGGATTCTAGCTTGCAAACACCTGTTTTTATAGCCTTTCTTTTTCATGAATTCAACTGTAGGCTGACAGACAGATGAACTTAAAATAAATAAAAAAAAAAAGGATATTGCTGTGAGTCTCTCCTGCCCTTGCCAGTGAAAATTAAAATTACACTGACTGGTGTGCTGGGTGTGTTTTTTTTGTATGAGAACTAGTATATCAACCCAGGAGAAGATGCAATTAAGTTGATCCTTAAGATAGGAAACATGTTGGCTCTACGTTATGCTGGGTGTTTTTTTGCAGTACTCATCTCAGAACTATAGTGTGATGAACTTCAGAGCTGAGAATACAAATGTGTCACTTAAGACTCCTCTTGAAACACAGGAGGGTGAGAAGTATAAGAAGAATAAACAGTATAAGACCAAACCTTTCTTTTACGTACTTAGAAGCACGTACATATACCTGGGACCTGTATGCACTCAGTTTTTGATGTTGTGAGGGCATGTGTTTCAGTAATCTTTGTGCTTGTTGGTACTTTCATGAGCATTTTCACATCATTTTCATGTGAAGTCAGGGTCTGGCTCGACATCATGAATAAGCGTGATATGTTATAACCGTACAATTTCTGGGGGGCATTGCTTGTAGATGGATTAATGGGCAGAGAAACTAAATTTGATATCAGTGTTTTTCTACTTTGCCAATCGGCTTTTATACACAAACCACTAAAAGAATAACTCCCTTGAGCTGCTATTCTCTTCCTTCTCCCATCTGTCTTCAAAGCTCACTTCCAGTGTGAAACTGAAGACCTTTAAGACCTGTTAAGTTTGGGCTCTGATTGATTAGGGAAAGCTACTTTATTATCTTTCTATTTCAGAGAGGTAGCCTCAAAAAGCTGATGAAACAAACAACGTTTTTCTGAGGTGAAGCCATCTTTGTGTTGGGAGCAAAGCTCTGATGGAGATAACTCGCTGTTTAGGCCAGGAGCAAACCAATTTTCTTCTTATTCAAGCTGTGGTGGCTGTAATCTAGTAATAGGTGGAACAGAGAACAGAAGGAACTATTTTGACAGGTGCTTTGAAAACAGCATATATTTTAAAATCCCTTTTAATAAAATGACCCTGAAGTGGTCGTTTGTACTTACCTATATATTTAGGTGGCTTTTTTTTTCCCCTGAGGGAGGTTATTTTTCTGAGCACCTTGGTAGCATGTCAAGGTTGAGCTAGCAAGCTAATACACAAAGCAAGCTTAATGAAGCTTTTAAGGGGAAACAGCCTTAAGTGTGTCACCTCTCTCATGCACTTCACTTTTGAAGCTGCTGTTTCATTTATTTTAAAGTTTGCTTATTTTCTGGGACTGATTTCATATTCATATCACTATGAAAGGATTAAGAAAAGAAAGTGTTGAAATTGGAGGACTGGTTGAGTAAATTGTTGGATTTACTGCTACCTTAGGTGGAGCATCCTGCACTGTTTACTGGAGGGGTTGGTTGTTTCATAATCTCTTTGTTTGGAAAAAAAAAATGTTGGGGAAAAACTTTTGTAGCTGCTTTCTGGGAAGTAGTTTCTGTGAGGAGTAACTGTGCAGGGATTTTTGTGCACAGTGTAGTTTCTGTAAAAAGGAGAAGCTGGAAAAGTGAAGCAGTTGAGGACCTAAATGAAATCGTCAAATTACTCTCCGTCCCCAGTTGATAAAGGCAGGGACAGTTCAGCATGGTGCTTACTGCTGCACCCACTCATTTGCTGGGGATCGTTGTGGCTTGGACACTACATTTTGTTTGCACCCATGGAGTGCAGGTATGGATGCCATCACCTTGTCACGTTCTCTGGTATGAAGGGCAGTCCTAGAGGGTGCCTCAGCCTGCTCTGGTTTGTTTGTTGCATGCGTTTCCTATGTTGTGCTTTGCTGAAGTAGTTTTTCAGCTTTGGTTCTTCCTTTGTCATTATTTCTCTGGATACAGGAATGATGGGGAAGTGCTGACTGCAAAGTGCAATTTTTTTCTTTTTGCTAAGACAAAAAATGTTTCAGTGTAATAAGTGCACACCATTTTAGTGAAATAATGTTCCTGGAACATTGTAGGCAAGAGTCAAATTATACTGGCAGTTATAAGGTTAAATTTAGCAACAAAAAGTTACTGACAGGGAGGATCAGTCTTTATCAGAGATGGATGCTTTCCAACCCCATTTCCCTGTGTAACATCCAGCTCAGGGCTAGAGGTGAGCCTGACTCAGATAAGCAAGCAACTGCATGCTCTGTGTTTGGAGGGTTCACCTGGTGATTTGCAGCTGAGGGTCTGCTATTTGTCACTCCCCTTCCAAATAAGGTGCAAGTGCTGTGGGAGTGGGTGTTTCAAAGGTCATATGTAGTTGCATTGTAGAAGATGAAGCTCCTGATGGTTGCTCTGGAGAGTACAGTTGTAAATTGTGCATTACAACCATGGAGGCTCTTCACTCTGAAACGAGATGGTCAACACTGGTTCTATGAAAGTCCTTAGTTGGATAAGGAGCTGATAGTGTTCAGCTTGTTGTTGAAACATTTCATATTGGCCATGGAAAGTCACACTGGCTGAGCGATGCTTTTCTTCTAAGTTTGATCTGCTGGGCAGTGCAGAATTGAGGATCAACAAAGTGATTCAGTGTGCCTGTAGTAGTCATTGACTTTACTCCAAGGTGTATAAAATGCACTAGTTCTGACCTGAGAGCATTTCATAAGGATAAGTGGTTGTAAGTGAGTGTGAGGCAATATTTCACGTTTTTTCAGAGTGTGATTTTCAGGAAGCTTAAAAAAAGCAGGTGTGCAACCTTTGCTGAACTTCTGTGAGGCCCAGTCACTAGGATTCCTTAAGCTGCGTTGGAAATCACAGCCAATAGGTCTAAGCTCTCTAAATATCCTGTCTTAAAATGACATGTGTAGGAAATCAGCATCTGTGATGCTGCAATAGAAATATACTTTGTGAGTGAGTGGTTTCTTTTCAAGCTTTGTGACCTTTTTAATGTGTGAGGGTTTTTTTTGTTGTGGGTTTTTTTCCCCCTTCTTTGAGACTCCCATTAAATCTGCAACTAACCATTGAAAAACCTAGCAATGACAGCATAAAGGTGCCTGCCTGGGAAAGCTGTAAGTGAAGCATCTTTTTTTTTTTTTTTTTTTTCTTAGGAGAATGTGAACCAGGAACAGAAGTTTTCTAGATTTAGTTCAATTTTAGTGCACTAGCTGTTTGAATCTAGAATAATTCAGAGTGAATTTTGGAGTGAACTGGTTTGTGCTTTTGGTCACATTGAGTACTTGAAAGGTAGAAGACTAGACTTTCCTTTTCTTTAGGCGTGGTACTACACCTAGAGTGGATTATACCTACCATCAGACATGTATAAATTGAAATAGTAAAACTGAAACTGAAGGGACAAATTGCACCTTTAAAAGTTACTTCAGTGTGGACCCCGAGGTGGAAGCCAGACTGAAAAATCTGTCTCTGCTTTTGTCCCAGTTTTATTTTGACACATCTGAATATTACAAATGAATGTGCTATGGGAAGGGGAGTAGGTTTGGGAGGAATGCTTTCCACATGTGCATCTGTAGCTGAGAACTTGAATTATTGCTTTCTTCTGAATTCTTGCAGGTGAAAGTGATGGTAAGGATCTGTCCCTCTCAAGGAGCACACGAAACATCTGAATCCATGTCCTTCCTAAAGGTAGACCCACGAAAAAAGCAAATCACGTTTTATGATCCAGCCACAAGTGGGCCTTCCAATGCAGGTCACAGGAGAGGTGTTGTTGCTGTCCCGAAGATGTTTGCCTTTGATGCAGTTTTCCCCCAGGACGCTTCGCAGGTACTGGAGTCGCTTCCATCAACCTCATGAGTCTTCTCATGGCTGCTGCATTTGATTGCCTTAAGAGTTCTTTCTGTTTCTAAGGAATTTAATTTGAATCTGTTGCCTTAAAATCTGGAAAAGGCATAGTGACTAGTAGACAAATGGGTAGATTCTTACATTTTCAGTTTAGATGATGTGAAGTATTAAGGAGTAATATCTAGGGAGATGGATTTACTGACCGAATTATCTTCTTGCATTTTCTTGTGTTAGAGAAGACACACAGCCCATTTGAGATTCACTTTTCCATTCAGTAAGGTTTTAACCCATTTGATGTCATTGAAATAAAGTCCTTCCCCACTGCTTTCAATGGAAAATGAACATGTGCTTAATGTTAAACTAAATGCTGCTGTTGAGAGAAGAGATACAGCTAAACCCATGGGATTAATATACTGAAACAGCTAGGGAGCTTTTATATTTTCCTTTCTTTTTTCAGCTTGTTTATACTGTGTTTTTGACTGTTTTATCTTGAGAGTGGTGCTGATGGTGCATGCCTCTTGCCCTACAAAGGGGTGTATTTGTTCAGTAATAGCCCTGGACCTGAAATCTGATGCACAGATAGGATAGCTTTTAAGAGAATTGTGGGTTGCAGTGTATTTATGAGACTGGACACCTGAAATTTCCCTCTGGGAAAAATCTTGAGTTCAGGAAAAAAATCCTATGGCAACTTTAAAAAGAGGGGGAAAAAAAATCAAGCAGAGTATGGAGAGCTACTTCAAATTTGAACTGCCTGAAAGAAAATAGGGTCTGATGAAAGAAAAATAAAACACGAAACATCCAAGGCAAAAAATGGTATATTAATGTTGAGAATCCCATGCTCAGATCTTCTCTTAGGATTTTGTTTGATTTTTGGGTCCTAAAGTAGAGGTATGAAAATATCCATTAGGTCCAAGTTCTAGCCAAGCACTAAAGATGAGGAGTAAACTCCCACACAGATCAGTGCCTAAAGCAATGGCAACCACACTACGAGGCTTCTTTTAAGATTCTGCATAAGGTCAAATATCATCTTTGTGCAGATATACACAACAGCGATCTGAACATTAATTCAGAACTGGAAGTGGCTTTTCTTACCTGTGCTGCCAGCCCACCTGCAAGGTGGCTGGTCACAGCCTGCTTCTCTGCTGGCTTTGACGCCAGACCTTCATGTTGCTGACCCCTGTTTTGGGCTACGATCTTTCAGGTGCTCATCGTAGGTCTTTCTTGTGGCCTGTTTGTGGTGTTTCTGGGTGATGTCAGCCAGCAGAGCTACCTCTACGTAGGCATTGTTGCTTGAGACAAGCTTGCTGCCACGCACCTGCAGACAGAGCCTTATCATTTCATTGTAGTTACCTGTTTACACCAACCTTCTCCCCTGCTCCTAGTTGCTGTACTTAATAGATGATCTCATTGTATTTTTGAAACCTTCACTGACGTGAATAAACTGCATTTAGTACACTGGGTTACTTCAGCAAGTTCTCTTTAATGATGACCATTTTTCCCCTGGAAGAGGGAAAAAATGATACTATGAAATCATATTCAGGGATCTTAATGCATTTTTCTTCCAGTATAAATGTCTATTTAATTCCTGTGAGCCCTCTTGAGTAGCTTAATTTCAATGGACTTGCTACTATTGCTGAATAGCCTTGGCTACGTTATTATACCAGCAGGAAGTCTAGTTGGACAGCATTCAGTTGGCTACATTAGTCATGGAATCAATATTCCAAGAGATCTGGTTTAATAGAATTGGAAACTATTTTAGGCTGTAGTAGCATATTTTATTATTTTTTAAGATAGTATAGTTACTAAAATAATAGGACCGATGCCATAAAAATAGGAAGAATGTTGTGCCTCAAAAACATTGAGTCATTCATTTCATTACAGAATAGTAAAAACCATAGCAGTATATGCTCTTTTACTTATTTGTCTCCAATCTTTCTTTCAGGCTGAGGTATGCTCTGGAACAGTAGCAGAAGTAATCCAGTCTGTTGTGAATGGTGCAGATGGTTGCATATTTTGCTTTGGTCATGTCAAGCTTGGTGAGCTCCCAAATTCGTTACAGTTAATTACTATGTCAGTCTGGTAATTACATGCTGTCAGCTCCTGGAACAATAAAGCTGGAGTATATGAATAGATTAGAATTTCTTTTTAATTAGCTTTGCAAACTTATCATGTTTTATTTCTACGCTGGGATTGTAAGTTTTAATTTGAAAAGGTAAAACGTAACATCAGATTAGTTAATTCAAGAGCAAGTTTATATAGGTGCATTGTGATGAAAATCAAAAGATCAGAGGTATTTTTAATGTTAATGTGGTGTTGGAATGAGTCACACAAATTGCAAAGCTAATTGAATAAATAGTAATGGATTAATAATTAAATACTTTCAGTTTTTGCATCTGTTCTTTCCCATTATCTGTGCAGCACATGGCGTTGCATGTAATGCACAGTAGTGATATAAAGAGGCTGTGTTTTGTACAAGAAAAGTGAATTAACTTCATGTTTGTCTTTTCATCCTAGGAAAAACTTTTACCATGATTGGGAAAGATAACTCCACACAAAGCCTTGGTATCATCCCCTGTGCAATTTCTTGGCTTTTCAAATTAATCAATGAACGTAAAGAAAAAACTGGGACGCGTTTCTCTATTAGAGTATCTGCTGTGGAAATCAGTGGCAAAGATGAAAACCTTAAGGATTTGTTAGCTGAAGTAGCCACTGGCAGCCTTCAGGATGGCCAGTCTCCTGGGGTTTATCTGAGAGAAGATCCAATATGTGGAACCCAGGTACAGCAGATATCAAAATGTATATTTTTCTGAGTCTGACTTTTTATGCTTTTTATTTCCTTTCATCTGATAACAATTATGACAACTTTTAAGATGGTAAAAAATATTTATTGCTTGTAATTTATAAGGCCTTCTCCCATGGTGTACATATTTGTTTCTTTTAGTGCCCTGGAGATCTAGCCAGTTCAGAAAAAGAGAAAAATAAAAACGCCCCCATGCTAATTAATCATTTTCTTATTTATATTCAAGCTTCAAAACCAAAGTGAGCTAAGGGCCCCGACAGCAGAGAAAGCTGCCTTTTTCCTTGATGCTGCAATTGCTGCCAGAAGTACCAGCAAACCTGAATGCGAGGAAGAAGATAGGAGGAATTCACATATGCTCTTTACTCTTCATATATACCAGTATCGCATGGAGAAGAGTGGCAAGGGAGGAAGTATGAATCTTCTTACCATATTGTTTATTTTTAAATGACGTGATTTTGGGTTAGTTTAAACAATAACTCGCAATAAACTTTAAAAGAAAAAAATGAAGTGAATCTTCAAGCCAGTCGAGTCACCTTTAACTTTAGTAGCTGTGCCTAATATCCGGTTTCCTTGCTATTAAATATTAATTTGGTCAATGTCCCATGCTGTATTCATTATTTTCCTCATTTGAATACATTCTGAATACCAAGTTTGGCTCGAGTCCATGCAAGAATGTGATGTACAGCTGTTTTTCCCCTTTTCATTTTAGTGTCTGGAGGACGCAGCCGTTTGCATCTCATTGATCTAGGGAGCTGTGAAAAAGTGCTGAGCAAGAGCCGAGATGGAGGAGGCTCGCTGTGTCTGTCTCTTTCTGCCCTGGGCAATGTAGTTTTGGCCTTAATTAATGGCGCTAAGCATGTGCCCTATAAGTAAGTGAATTATTGTCTGCGTTATCTTAAATTTGTGGTGGATGTTACCTTAGCAATGAGTTGCATCAACAATTTTGTCTTTACCCAAGATGAATTTAAAGGAAGTTCTGTGAGAGAACAATCTGTCGTCTTTTAAGGTCACATCCATATTACAGATACTTATATCTATTCATCTACCTATCTATATGTATATATATACACAAAAAACTTTTTAAATTTCACATAATAGTATGACATTCTTAATTATGTGGCCAAAAATTATAAGCACATTTGTATATACTTAAGTTGGGTGAAATGCTGGGAGGGTTTGGTTGCTGAAAAGATGTATGGAAAATGGCCCAACTTTTTTTCTTTCCTTCTGTCTCCTCTTTGTTCATTAAAGTCCAGCTGGCAGAGATTGCCCTGAATTTCAAACCCAGGAAATGATTTTATGAAGACTTCATAGGATTTTCTCTCTCTCTCATTTCCTAATTGAAAATTTTTACTGAAATTTCAGACACCTTTGAGTTTATCAAGTATTGTCACCAAAGGTTGTTATTTTTGCATGCCTTTTTTAATGATACATATTTTCAATTAAAAAAACTGAAGACCACCGTGTTGCGCATTTGTTTAGCAGAAGCGAACATTTAGTTGTGTTCCTTTGTGGAGCCTACTTGACAATAATGTTATGTGAAACACACCTGTGGGGAGCCTGCCTTGAAGACAACGGCCACATTGTAAACACCTTTACCAGAACTTGGCCTTCAGTCCTTAAATTTAATTGCTGCTTGTCTTCATGTGTTGTAACTTTGTACTGTTGTTATCAATCATGTCATTTCACATATTTATCTAGTGCTGCAACTGAAACAGGTGTTCTTTCTAAATTAGTCAAAACGATGATTTCCTCAGGCTAATTGCTGCGCTTGTGGATGGAGTAGAGGGTGGATGGGTTAGAAAAGGGAAGGGCAGAGACTCAATTTTGTTCCCTACCATGGTTTAGTGAGCTTGACGTGGGCAGTAGGAAGCAGCCTCCATGGTATCCTGGGAAGAGACGTCTTGGGGGCTAGTGGAGGACAAAATGTTACCCTCTTGTCAGTTTTGCTGTCCATGGCTGGGTGATTTGCTTCACCAGGAAAGTCTTCAGAGAGAAATTCTATGTGCTATTTGCTACGTCAAAGCAGAGCACAGCAGGCAGAATGGAAACTAGGATTAGTTGGGATGGCGCTGATATTTCTGATACCTAATTTGTTTAGAGATTTCTTACCATTTCTGTTGCCTGATTTTTTTTCTTATTATCAAAACTGTTTGTGTAGATCTTACAGAATTTAGCTGTCCAGGTACTGAGTCTGCTCAGCTAAAAATACAGCATTGATGAGCTCTTTGGGTAATATGAGCTAAACCTTAGATAACTAAAGGAGTTTTCAATAATTTTACAGATTTTTTTAGTAACAAATAAAAATGACTTAGCAAACTACAAATACACAGGCAGTTAAATAATTAAAATATTTTAATCTTTTTATGTGGGCATTTAGACACATTTTAAGTGTGGTCAAATAATAGGGGCATATTTCTTATCTAGATGTACCACACCTGCACATATCCTGTGAGAGTGAAAGCACAGCCTGTGGTGTAAAAATCTGCCAAAAAAAGATTGTGATTTCTTTAAACTATCCTAGTGTTCTCATTTGTTACATAGGGACAACAAGTTGACAATGCTGTTGAGGGAATCACTTGGGAATATCAACTGTAGAACTACTATGATTGCCCATATTTCTGACTCCCCAGCCAATTATGCAGAAACTCTCACCACCGTTCAACTTGCATCACGAATCCACCGAATGAGAAAGAAGAAATCCAAGGTTAGTTCACAAACAGGCAGAAATTAATTATTTGAAAATGAGTTTTCCTAACCTTTTGGTTGGGGGAACATGGGATTTCT
>WAAB01004487.1:0-24126 GCA_013389865.1 Piaya cayana | reverse complement strand
GGTTCAGGCTCAATGTAAGGAAAAAGTGCTTCACGGGGGGGGGACGTCGTTGGGTGCTGGAGCGGGCTGCCCAGGGAGGTGGTTGGTTCACCTTCCCTGGAGGTTTTGGGGGATGGGTGGATGGGGTGCTGGGGGACATGGTTTGGTGGTTGGTGGGAATGGTTGGACTCGATGGTCCGGTGGGTCTCTTCCAACCTGGTTATTCTATGATTCTATGATTCTATGACAGGATCTCTTCTTCCTTTAGTGGCTCAGCTGCTTTAACATTTCAATAAAGACAGGCCTTTCAGCTGTTGGTAAGGAATTCAAAAGTTTCAAGCAGATCAGGACCTGACTGTTCTTGTGATGAGTGCTATAGGATTCATCTGTAATGTAGAAGATTTAATCTCTAGCTGCAGAAACAAATACTGCAGCACCATTGTTTCAGGGGCTGAATTCATCCCTCAGATTTGTGACTAGGTTTCCTATGTTGGTTGAAGGAATGTGCAACATGAAGCAGAATCTGAGCAGGTGGCACCTGAACAAGTTAATATAAAAAGGTAAGCACAAGGACATCTCATTACTACCTCAAGGGCCATAGTCTTGGTCTCTATCTGAAGTCCATGAATGGAGCTTGTTTCCTTTAGGGCAAGTGCCCACACTGAACCACACAAATGCTTCAGCAGCACGCATGTCTTGCTTCCATGAGAAAAAGTACAGGGAGAAAGAATACTTTATATGCAGAACCTAGTGGCTGGAATTCCCTTCTGAGGTAACTTAACATGATTTATTGCTGTTGTTGCAGGCACAGTGCTGTGACAGGCTACAGGCTACCCTGAGTTTACCCAACTACCTCTGTGAAAGCTGCTTCACTGAAAGGGACCCAGGATCCCAGAAGCCAGATTGCTCAAGCTGGACCTTGGGCATTTTGCTTCCAGTACTTAATGTGGACAGGGACTGTCCTGGCTTATGCTTGCTGTGGCAAGATTGTATGTGTGCTTTATACTAAGAATCTAGATATAAATAAGGCAAAAAGGTGCTCAGAACTAGGGCAAACAGAGAATGAAATAACTGAAGATGAGACTAGAATTTTCTAGAGAAATTCAAAGTAAAAAATCAATTTGTATTTTGAAAGAAGTGAAAACTGAGCATCAAATTTTGGATCTCAGGTTTACATTGTTTTGATTACCCAAACCAGATGTGTATATATGTTTTGGTTTAGTAAACACATTTCTTTGACCTAAAAGACTCAAGCACCTTATTTCTGCTTTGCTTTAGCTGTACTTAGTTCCTTTTAGGCTCTTTGAAAATTTTAATGAAAATTTCAGAAGTCTTTGTCCAATAATAGATTTATATCACAGTTGTAACCATCAAATCCAGACTGCAATACAGTTGTGGACTGGGAAGAACCTAATTTAAATGAAAGCAATTCAAAGAATACATTCTCCTCTTTTCTTCTCTCTCCCTACCCTATCTTTTCTATGCCTTTTGAATTTAGTGCAGAAACAGTAGTAATTACCAATTTAGCAACACACACAGCATGAATTTCTTTTTCTCTGACAGTCAGGCATTCCTTGGTGATTTTCTAGCTGCTTAAATAAGGAATGTTTTGGTAGATTTATCTCCTTGGTCATTTGAAAATACCCTGCAACCAGTGTTTGCTCGATAACTGATAGGACCATGCTGCTGACATAACATCAGCTAGCAATTTCATCAGTCAAAATAGGCAGTGTCATTTAATTTAAGGCCACTTAGCATCAATTGCCGTCTAAACATTTTACTTTTTTAAGCTAAGCTCACCACTGAGTTCTGAAATGTGAAGAAAATTTGGACAACTGGAAAAATGTGATGAGGGTAACACTTCAGAGAACTTTTAATTGCTAAAACTGAAATAACAGTGAACTTATTTTTTTACTCTTAAAGACTTAAAAAATTATCAAGAAATAAAACGTGTCACATCTATATCCTTAATACTCTTGGTCTTTATTTAATTATTCACTAACAGAACTAAATTCAGAATCATTAATATGATACTCAATATATTAGGTCCTACATAAAAAAAAGCCTGAGAAGAACTCTATAGCTTGGGAAGCAAGAGTGAAAAGGGGGAAACAAAGAGATGGTTATAGAACATATCCTATCCTGTCACAGCAAAAGAAGGTTCAGCTCGATTACTTCATCAGTATGAGTGGATGTGTGTTCAAATATGGATGCTTTCTTACCGTTGGTTGGAAAATATAAGTGTGCAAGACTAAGCAGTGAGTTAGCATCAAGACAACACACCATCCCAGAGCACTTTGTGAAGTAGTTTTTAGCTAATAACAACATCACTGTGCATGAGCATCCACCCTATTTGCCAGATCTGGCTTCCCAAAGGTCAAGTCAGTGCTCAAAGGAACCCATTTTTTGTCAGTAGGAAATGTGAAAGCAAAAATGATGGAGTTTCTCAAAGGATTTCCTTTCTGTGGAATTGCTTCGAACATTGGCAGCATGGTATGCAGCTGCGTGTCAGTTCAGAAGGGAACTATTTTGAAGGCCACTGTAGTTTATTTTCTTAATGCGTTGAATAAAAAGAGTTACAGTCACAGACTTGGGGTTGTTTATCTCAGACCTTGTGTAATATAAAATTTATACCTTTGTCAAATCAGCAGAGAAAAGAACAAGTGATCTACCCTGGTTACTGAAAGTTAAAAACATACATCAGATAAGAGTATCGGTCACCTGGGAAAATTCACTCAGAACGGGAGTGAGCACACTGCCTTTGTACACTTTATGCCACACTTAAGTCTGAAAACCTTCCAGTGACATAAATAAAAGTAGGTCAAGTGCAGAATTTTGAATTAAATTACCTTCTTTTATCCTTTCCTGAAAGTCCCCAAATTCATAAAGTATGATGTTATTTCTAAAACAAGCAGCAGAGTTTAATCCAGACTTTAAAATAATAAGCAGTAGAAGTTCTTATTTAGTCTCCTTGCTTTGACACTTTCATAAAAGCTGTAGAAACTCTGCTGCTGCTGAAAGACATTTTAAGTTACCATTAAGAACTCAGTTTCCTCTACTGTCTGAATTCAAATGAGATATTTGAATTCTACATGCAGATGTTGCTCGCTAGCTAAAAGATTGCTGAATACTTCCACTCTGATTTTGGTTCCAACCTCTACTACCTTAAGCAGTTTGGCTTAGTTTGGAAATAAAGAGCATTCAGGTCAGAGGGCTAGTAGAATGTGCAGAGGGTAGCAGCTGATGAAGGGGCTGGAAAACAAGTTTTACGAGGAGGGGTTGAGGGGCTGAGGGAACTGGGGTTGCTTTGCCTGGAGACAAGGAGGCTGAGGTGAGACTTTATTACTTTCTACAGCTACTCAAAGGGAGGTTGCAGAGAGATGGGTGCTGGTCTCTTCTCCCATGTGATAGGTGATAGGACAAGAAGGAATGGCATCAAACTACGTCAGGGGAAGTTTAGATTGAATGTTAGGAAAAATTTCCTCACAGGAAGGGTTATCAAGCACTGGAATAGGTTGCCCAGGGCTGTAGTTGAGTCACCACCCCAGAGGCATTTAAAAAGCGGGTAAATTAGGTGCTTGGGGACATGATTTAGTAATAGACAAGTACGGTTGCAGCTGATGTCTCTAAGGTGTTTTCCAATCTAATGATTCTAGGATTCTCTGAACTCAGGACTGCTGAATCCATTTCTAAATGTAGTCAGATATCTTTCTGCCATAAAAAAATGACTTTCAGTAAAAGCTTGTCTCTAAACTTATTCACTAAATCTGGAATTAACGTCTTCAGAAGCTATGTTTTCAAGTGGCAGTATCAGTTCACATGTGCAGTATAGCTTACACCTGCCTACACAATATTTTTTTAAAAAGGACATAGATCTATTAGAGTGAGTTCAGAGGCCACAAAGTTGTTCAGAGGCCACAAAGTTGATCAGAGGTATGGAGTACCTCCCATACAAGGACAGGCTGAGAGAGTTGGTATGCTCAGCCTGGAGACGAGAAAGCTCTGAGGACACCTTATAGGAGCCTTCCAGTACCTAAAGAGGGCCTACAAAAAAAGATGGGGAGGGACTCTTTATCAGAGAATACGCGTACAGGACAAGAGGTAATGGTTTTAAGCTGAAAGAGGAGATATTTAGATGAGATATTGGAAAGATTTTTTTTTCCTGTAAGGGTGGTGAGGTACTGAAACAAATTGCCCAGAGAAGTAATGGATTTCCCATCCCTCAAGGTGATCAAGATCAGGCTTCATTGCGCTTTGAGCAGCCTGATCTAGTGAAAAGTTTCCCTGCCCAAGGCAGGGGTGTTGGAACTGGATGATCTTTAAGGTGCCTTCTGACCCAAACCATTCTATGATTTTATGTTCCGATCAATCAAGGGAAGTATAATTTTTACAAAGCTCTGAAGTGAAAGGATACATCTAAAAATTCAGTGTTAAATATCCCTTCTAACAGTCTTTGACCAACTGGTCAGAAAATTATCAGTTTCCTTTTATAAATGTACTACTTTAAAGTTCTTTCTACTTCTGGCATTGGCTTTAATTCTGTGTGAGAACACTTCATTTTTCAAGTTTATATAGAAATAACATATGGTCTTTTGTTGCTGTGGCAGATCCCTATCTCTTCATTTATGAATAATAATAAAAATCTAATTGAATCAGTTTGAATTTTTGTTCCACCATTTCCTGAAGCTAGCTTTTCATGAAGACTTTGTATACACTCAATTTAAACTACTTTACTGCCCTCTCTAACTGGATTTTCTGTTCTATTTGACTTTCTTTGTTAAAGCTCTAAGCATTGATTTTAGATTATGCTACCCCACGGGCAAACATTAACGCATAAATACAAAATGTGTCTTTTTTTATTAGAATAGTCAAGCAATGGAACATATTGCCCAGGCAGGTTGTGTTATCTCCACCCTTCATGCTTATCCCAGCAGATGCTGTGTAGATTAGGATGCTGGACTAGTAACTGGTATTATTCTGGAATGCTTTAATTTGACTCCATCTTATTTGTGAATCCCAAAAGCCCAGTTCATGTCACTTGCTGCAGCTTGAAAGTATAAAATGACAGTATGTTAAGGATTTTTTTTAAGTCTTCTGTATGTAATTTTAGGAATGTAGCTGGTGCTGCTGAGGAAGTCTGTACTTAAAGGCTTCATGCCAATGCCTCAATTTACCTTTATTTTGTAGTTAGCTTAAATTTCATCTTCTGTATCATTTGAGGTGACATCTTGTTCTGAATAATGTTTTCTTTGGATCGTTTGAGGAAATTCTTAGACGTGAAAGACATCACACTTGGTTTGTCGTTAGCCTGTACTTATTCCAAATTCCAATTAGCAATCGGGTGTTGTAGTCTGATAATACCGTATGATTTTATCCTGTCCCAATTAAAGGTCAAGCTCTAGGGTTTAGAATATCTAAAAGACTAAGAATGAAAGACTACCTGGGAACACACCCTCAGGCAGAAATACAAAGTGAAATCAGCTGTTTGGCTTCTCATTAAATGAACACTGAAAATTTCATCTGTGGAAGAGCACTACTTATAAATGGACCATTTAGAAACTAAAGTCTTATATATAAATATATATGTGTATATATACGTGTGTGTATATGTGTATGTATATCCACATGCATATGCGTGTATGTATATGTACATATATGAAATGCTTACATATGTAATGTTTTGATATAAAATCATATTAATCTATATACAGATAAAGGCCTCAAAGTGTTTTTATGAAGGTATTGTAGCCAAAATTATGATTATCTGATGAAACTCCCACTGCACCTTAAATTCAATTAGAATACATGTAATTCACATTCCTAAATGCCCACTTCAGGTCAGTTAACAATAAAAAGACATTTCCCTAAATGTTTTTCTATTTTCTACAATGGATATTCCAGATTAAAACCTACTGTTCTGAGTGATATTTCTTGTTTTATCACTGCAATACATACATAAATACATATACACAGTTATCTTATATGCAAAAATAATAAAAAGAAATATACTGCATGTTTGGAGACATGTGTAAAAGTGTGTAAATATCAATATCTATATCTATATATACACACACACATATATACATGCAACCACGCTGACAGAAATCTTAAGGGCCCTTTTTGTGCTATTTTCTGTATTTCCAGGATTCCAGGCAATTATTTGAGACTTTCAAATTAGAATTATCTGTCAAAGGGGAGTTTGCCTTTATTATTCTGATCTGTCATTTCTTTTATGTAACAAGCCAGCTGTTATTCGAACAGCATCATTCATTTCCTCAATGGAATGATGACACTACAATCAGCCTTCATTATCTTTCCATGCTCTTATATGAGAACTAAGTGCAGAGGAAATACTTTGTAATTACTCTAGGCAGATTTCCCCCATGTTAGAGATGCCATAGATGGCATTAATGAATACCACTTGAAAAGGTTGAAGTAGACAAAAACAAAATTAGGCTTCAGTAATCGCAACATGCAGATGGGTTGAAATGCTAGTGGGGAAAAAATCCCATCAGCAATTAAACTTGCTTCTTGGAACAGCAGATGTGCATAGTCTCCTACTGAATACCGAGTATACTTGAAAGGAATTTGTCGAGGAAGAACGCTGAAACACATACAGCTTAGCTCAGGCAGGGCTGGAGTAAGTGACAGGGTAGTGCTTATTGTACTTAGCAGGCATCAGGACTTCCCATCTCTGCTCAAAAAAATCTCAAACTTCTGCTAGCTGATGAGTGCACCTCTTACCACTTTTGCTGTTTTCTGCCATAAAAAGCTCTTCTGTCATCATAAACTTGTTAAAGGTCTGATTTATGACAACATCCATATGGTACAGATCGACCCCTTAATCTCTGAAGGGCACCATTACTTCTCCAGATGAGACATTTCTCAAGCCCTGTTTTGCAACTGGCAATAACACAAGGGCATCTCTGCTAGCTTCCTTTCCAGATAATCTTTAAACACCTTTCTGACAGTAAAACCTGTACAGCTAAAAAGCCTGTAATAAAACAAACACAGCCACTTGGTGGACATGCTAGGAGTAGTCAATCAGGGACCTATGATCTGGAGAGGAAAATGCATCAGTGAACAGCACAAGTACTAAATTAGTCGTTTCAATTTGTAGTACTGAGCTTTTCAAACAACAAGCTTGTGCCCAAATCTGACTTGCAATGTCCAGACTAAAGGTTCGCAGTCACTGCTGCAAGATACCTCTCCATACAACACCTGGGGAAACTGTAAAAAGTAAATGTGCAAGGAAGCAAGTTCAAATGGTTTCTATCTATGCTGCTTTTTCACTGATGGCTTTTTTTCTCATATATTCTGTTGGTCAGCATTTAGAGCAACAGCAGAGCATTTCTGAGTAACTCACTCTTTAGTTACTGAAAAGTGGACTCCAGTCCCTTTTGGTTGTAGGAGGTGGAATAGATTTAACTGTTACAGAGAAATTGTCATCTTCCACCCTGCACAAAAGAACTGCTGTGATCTGATCCAGTGGTTAAAAATACAACTTTTCCTGTCCAAAGCAACTTCTTTTCTTCTCTAAGGGAAAACTTAAGTTTTCTTCTCCCTCTCCTGTGCTGGGAAGTGGTTGAATTCCTCTCCCTCTCCACTTGCCTGCAAGTCTGCGTGGCAGATGAGTAACCCTCCACCCTTTCCTCATGGGTTTCTGCTGTTTCCCTGCCGCAGCCAGACCTCAGGCTAGATCCAGACTCTGGCACTGTGGTCAACACCGGCAGAGATATGTGCAGCCATAGATACATATGCGTATAGAAAGAGTGGCAGCATTATAGAAATAGCCAGTTAAGACTAAATTTTATGTATTATTTGATTCTAGTCTAAAATAACTTCAGTTCACAACTTACACCTTACACAGTTAAATAAAGAGAAATCTTTTAGGATAATTTAGTCACAGCCCAGAAGCACTGATGTGTCCCCATATAAGACCAACTGTATTCTTGATCACATTTGTAGTGTGTATAATATATACTTCTACCACACAGTACCCTACAAGCTACAATAGACCAGGCCTGTGGTCCCTGGACTATTGTTAAAACTAACTCTGGTTCAGAAAGGTCCTGAGTTGCTCCACTGCCAGGTCTGCTCCAAGTCTGTGGCCTCATGTGACTAATGTAAAAAATTGTGTTTACTGATATGCACTACCGCTATCTGATTACTGGTAGTGAACAGAATCTGTTGACCTGTGACTTCAACATGTGAATACCTCTGTAGGAATGGTGTAAAGTTTACTTTCACCACCATAACAAAATGGTCCAGTTTTTGTTATCTTTGGATTTTTGCAGCACCCTTCAACCTGTTCTGACTGTCAAGTCTCTTTGTGCATGAATGCAAAGAGACTATCGTGAAAAATGTCTAGGAATCACAGCTGCTGTGAATATGTAGCAGTCTGTTTTGGATTGAGACAATGCACACAATAAAAGAAATGCCATTTGACATCAGGGATTTATGGAATTTTCCACAGGAGGAAAATAAGAATCCAACATATCCTCCATAATTTTTCTAATTATTTGTCGGTTTATATTTAGGTCAGTATATATTAAGTTATTCGGGCAACGCTATTTTTTTGAACCCTCATTCATTTCAGAATTTCACTTTTATTTTTGGCTAATGGTTTATTAAATAAACCACAAGATTTAGAGATGCACTTTTAGCTCTGATGGCACTGTCTCCGTAAGAAACTGATTTCCCATCCCTGGAGAGGTCTTAATAACGTGGCAGTTGGATTCTTGTGAGTGGGGACCTCTGAACATCTGCCATGTGCAACTTGTTTTGTCTGCAGACGCACATACAGCTTCTCATCCCTCCACAAGTCTTTCAGGCATAGATAAAGACTTCATTGCAGAATCAGCAGATGGTTTTCATTGTTATTGTTCCTATTGGCACCAAAAATGCTTAAATCAATGAGCAGGCTTTGGAACAGTATTTCCTCCTCTATTTCTCATTTTGTTTTGACAGTCATTCGAGAATCTCTAGATTCCCAGATTAGATTCAGTATGTGGTTTATCTGTTTCATCAATACTTTCAGAAAGAAAAGCTTATCTTCTGCTTCAAGCAGTCCCCTTCAGTAATTTCTGAAATTCTAGCAGTTACGATGCTAAGTATGCCTGTCATCCCTCCTTGTTATTGTCTTAGATTGTTGTCTGTGTTTAGTGTCACTAGCAATAAAAAGAAAATCAGAAAAGTAGGAGATTTGGGGTTGTTAGCATTAATTATCAATTGGTACTCCTTATGGTTCTTATTAGAAGAATTTTTTTCAGTTGCTTGCAAGCCTTCTTTTAGCTGTTGTCAACTCAAATTTTCCACGCAGAATGCCTGTTTCTGCCCAATATTTACATTTATTTTAAAATCAATTAGTAAGTTTTGGTAATAGTAATGGAACGGAAAAACATATTTGCTTTTCTCATATTAAAAAATTCAGTCTCTTGTAGTTTGTTTAGAAGATCCATTATGTATATATGAATGTGTATGTTTTAGAAGGCATATGCCTTTTCTCTCTGGAAAAAAAGCTGCCCTGTTTTGACTTTTGAAAAGCCACATTTAGCTAATGTCCTACAGATATCCTCTTGCCACAGCTTTCCAGGATAGTCTCACATAACTCCAGCTGTGACAGGTCTAGCATGTGGCTGAATGACTGAATGAACTATGCTTAAAATTGTAGTTGTAACCTATTTGCATCATGCCAAGCCAAATTTCAGATCTTAAGGCTCTTTTTTCCTCCTGTGCGCTTGTTAGCAACTTTCTTGCTGGGCCTGAGAAACTTGGAAAAACATTAGTTTATTACTATGCCAAGGGGTTAAAATAGCACAGGAAAGTAGGGGTGACCATAGAACAGCACGTGGGATCACGGCCTGGGTATGGGATGAAGTGTATGGTTGTAGATAGTGGAAGCTTGTATTGCAGGCTGTGAGGAAAGTGGGACTAGAGGTTGGGAGAGGAATAATGTGTTTGACAGGGCAAGAGTTTAAGGGCAAGAGATTGAGATTGAAAGTGGAGGAGGAAATAAAGAATAAGGAAATTAAAGTCTACCGTGTAAATGTAGGAAACAAATTTAAAAGAAAGGAACTACAAGCAGATTGGGCATCTAGATGTGAAGAATCAAGTTGGGAATGAGTGCACCAAAGTACAAAATCTGACAGGTTGGGAAGATAAGGACTGACACTGAGGCAGACTTGTGGGGCAGAGAAAAGGTACGTGGAAGATCCATGGAGGAGGAGCTAGACAAGAATAAAAACTGGCAAAACATCTGGGCACTCAAGATTCAGTATTGCTAGAAGAAAAGGAGTGAAAAAGTTACAGCATGGCTGTGGGGTCAGGAAGAGGTCCTGGTTGTTTAAATGGAGAAAAAGGGGTTGTTCAGAGAACAACAGAGAAATGGAATTGACTGCATGAGATTACAGTGTGACTGCAGTGACAGAGTAGGGAAAGGACTGCAATGGCCACACTCCTTTGCAATGGGCCAGATGACATTAAGCTTTTAAGGAAAGGGCAGAAAAGTCTGTATGCAAGCAGAACACTCCTACCAGAGCTTGGATTTGATATGAGGATTGATCTCAACTGCATAATCTGTGGCCATATCTGGATCAATAAAATTGTGCATGAACAAAGCCCTCTTTGAGCAAATTTATTCTGTTTCATTTACACTTGTCATCAGGAGGAATTAGACCAGGAAAAGTACTACACTAACCGAATCATGATTCATTTTCTCAGTGCCTTTGCTAGCTTGACTATTTCAAACTCACGTGGCACAGTGTTCGATATAATCCACACTTTTTACTTCCACTTACTTTCTTTTATGTTATCAAACCTATGTGAATCACTGTGATTGCTAAGTGCTTGTTACCTCAAATGACAGAGTTGGTAAAGTTCTGCTTGTTACAGTTGACTTTCTTAAAACCCTAGAGACTTCTACACAGAAAAGACACCCTGCACACAAATCCATTCAAAAAATTTTGTCAGGACTGAAAAATCACTGTGCATGAAAACATTGTTAAGTACCAGAGAAAAGCCTGATCATGTTGAAGTGGGTAAACAATCTGCTTTTGTCTTATATGTCTTTTCTGAAATGGCAGAGAATTTTTTACTGAAACATACCAGTATAAGCTTGCTCTGTGGAAGGGCTGAGTCTCAGCCTAACTAGAAACATAAGCATAGAATAAGCATCATTGAATCACATAATGGTTTGGGTTGAAAGGGAACATAAAGATCATCCAGTTCCAAGCCCCCTGCTATTGGCACGGACACCTTCCACTAGATCAGATTGCTCAAAGCCCCACCCAACCTGACATCCAACCATACATAACAATGTATGTTACCATGCTTCCCATAGAAAAAAATGTTTTGCATATTACTTATGATCATTTTGCACCTTTGTATTTCAGTGGTTGATCAGATCTGACATTGAAACAATCCTATTAATTTTAAATTAAAAGAGTGGGAAGGAATAAACCAGTGAAGCATTTACTATTCTGTCTCCCTGTTCTCCTTCTGCCTTATGCTCCAGAGAACAAGGTTTCGTACAAGCTCAGTAAACCAGTTGCGATTTGAAGTTTGATAATTTGGTTTTAAATAAGGTGTGTGTTTGGCGTTTTATTTGGAAGAGTAATGAAAAGTAGTTGGCAACATGACAGCTGATGTAAAACCCAGATTGAAGCTGTCAGCATGGTTGCAGCAGTGCAGCTGCTTCCTGCCTTTGACCAAGGTTAGAATACACGGAATAGCTCACCCAGCATGTAGATGGGGCTGCTTGCGCAGAAGTGTAAGTGCTACATGAAAGCAAACTGAACGTGCAAGCACAAAACTCATACAGAAACACATTTTACCCATGACAACTGATGGCAGCTGTACCAGACGATATCTGTGGGTTGGACAGGCAGTTACACCTCACTTCTCTGACAAGTAAAAGTGCTGGTTCACCTCTGTGGGTGCCCTGCGGGGAAGCAGAGACTAAAGCCAACCAAAATCAGTCAAAGCTCTTTTACTTACAGGCTTTGAATTAGGTTTTAAAACACCACATCCCTCTGGGTCATCCTGTTGTGTGAGCCTGCAGTTCCATCAGACTGGACTGTAAAATCGCTGAGGGTGTTGCTTTGCATAGCACCATGTTTATTTTGGGTCTTCCTTAATCTCTAATTTATCCTAATTGTAACCAATTGCAAACAATAATTAGGAATACAAACTCCCCCTATTTTGTCCTGGAGGCATCTTGAAAGAAGTTCAGGCTATTTAAGGTCTGAGTCACCTTTGTTACTGTCTGTATTTCTCCCAGGCTGTAACAGAAAGTCAGGCAACCTGGCTTGATGTTAAAGTGCCTTGGTTTGGTTTATGGAGTTCAGTGGAACAGGGGGCTCAAGAAAGTTTAGAGAATCCACTCACATCTCATACTAAGGTCTGAGAGATCAAGGCAGCAAAGAAATGCTGCGGTAATGCTCTGGATTAAAATCTTAACAAAGGGGAGTGATGATTTGAAAGCTCATTGAATGCTAAGGGAAGGGATAGATGAAATTAGAGTCCTTGAGTGTTTTCTGTCCTTTGACAGCCACAGACAAAGTACAAAATTATCCCCTTAGGACTTATAATCATTTTTTTCATATTAATGGAGGTTTGACCTCTATAATGATCTTTTTCTTTTACATTTTTAGCAAGCATTGCATTATTTTATTGTTCCCTGCTGCTGATGTGGCAATCTCACCCTATTAGCCCTCTGGATATATTAGCAATCCCAAAATGCCATTTTTCTATTCTGAGAAAATTGCCCAAAAGAAAGATCTCGTTTTAACTCTTGCTCAACCAAGTAAAATGTATCTTTCTTCTTGCAATTCGTATTAACTTCCTATATGTTTTTGGTGGTTTTGTTTTACAGCCTGCAACAAAGTCATCAGCTCACTTCACGGAGGCAACAAAAAGTCTTACAGTGAGATGATAGAACATCCAGTGACACTGTGAAAAGGGAAAGTGGAGCTTTTACAAGGTCAGATTCCCACTCTGATCTGATATGGTTTTAATTTGATTCCTGTTGATATATTTTTTGATTTTTAAATGTTTTTTTCTAGGTCAGATACCATCCCTGGACAGGCAATAGAGATTTTTCTGATAATGATTACAGGCAAACAGAAAATTTCTCCCTTGCCTCACAATATATTATTTATTTACTTTTCTTATTGTTATTATAGTATATTTTTTAATTTCAAATGACTACTTTTTTTTATTGCCAGACTAAATTCTCTCAGATGATTACACTTTCTTACACATCTTTTCTCATATACTTACATAATAAAATAAAATTATAATATATTTCAATTCATTATGTTAAATTCCACTATTTATCTCCTATTTACTAATTTGGTAGAAACTGGAAGTGCTAAACTGCTAGCACCTCTTACAGCTTTGCAGTCAAAGCAAAGCTATCCTCAAAAAATCATTTCCAAAACACAAGTATCTTATTCAGTACAAGAATGAGCAAGTTAGTCCATTGCCCTGCTGTGCCCCTTCTCCTCTGCAAAGAAAAGCTGAGGAGTGTTTTCCAGGGCTCAACATATGGAGAGAGATCACCAAGGAGGAGGGGTGGAGTGGGTCATAGGAAAGGTAGAACAGAGGGACTCATCACAAATCAGGGAAGGCAAGAGAAAGGGAGAGGAATAACAGAGAGATAAGTAGTTAAGAACAAAGGCAGAAAGGAAAAAAAATCAAGGAGAATGATAAAAAGAGATGGAAGGGAGAAGAGAGAAAGAAGTGAAGATAAGATGACTGATGTAAGCACCAAGGAGAAAAACAGTTGGTATATTCACCACAATATCTCTTACTTACTGAATCTTAAGGAACATTCTCTGTGATATAAACATCCTAGAGCCTACATGAATTGTAAAGGGAGTAAAATGGGATATCAATCAAAACTGCAATGACAATATTTCTGAGGCTATTATTTTACGACACAGGAAAACTTGTCTACAGCTTCCCAGTAACAGATCAAAATGTTGCACCCATAAGGAGCAAAGTGCTGATTCTGTATAAGCTTGCTCTGCTGGTTCAGATCAGTGTACCACTTCTGGTATGTTAACTTTCTACTATTAGCAGGCTTTCTCATGTATCATTTGTCCTCCAATAGCTGACATAAGGCCAGCAAACCAACACAGATCTAACACCAAGTTTGTGTTGAGTGCTCTGGCTAATTCAGTGGAAATGTCTTCATGTATTCATAAATAAATTTGTAGTGCTGATACAGGAGAGCATAGATTTGGCAGTAAATGGCCTTGATACACTGCAAATATTGTTATGAGCTGAAGGGAACGTACCATGCACTCGAAACTAAGTATTTACTCTTAGTCCAATTAATATTACAATAGCCAAAATTATTAAACCTGTTACAAAAATACATACTCATTGTTCAAATTAATACAAACATATCTCATCAGCAATAGCCTTAAAATTGTTATGATCTGCTTGATGTTATTTCATGTTTTGCCAGGAAGAACTGTCTGCTTCTTGGCTCCCAGGTGAAATGAGAAAGCTGCACAGCAACTGCACAGCAGCTTTCCCTGCTCCACTCAACACAAATTGCTGATGCATGTCCCACTATGTAGGTTTGTCTGGCAAAGATGAAGATACAATAGGATAGACACTAGTCAGTTAGCCACTACACAATTTTTAAAGCAAGCTAAAGTCAGCTCAGTCCAAGGCAAGGCTGAAAAATCCTTAGATCCTGTGTTGTGAGGTCAGCATAAAACCTGCAGTCTTTTACCAATAATGGCAAAAGATTATGTTTACTGCAGTACAGTATCAATGTTGTGTGTCCATTTCAAACCCTTTGTAAAAGCACATGATGCTCTGTAAATCTACTTTATATTACTGATAAATGAAAACATAATCAATAGCAGCTTTCTTTTGCTTTTCAGCTGACAAATCAGCTACACTATGTACTTGTGAGCAGACCTACCTGGGTTTCAATAACTACTGTTTAAAATGATGAAGTCCTGAATTTATACGCTTCAGTACCTGGAGTACTGCCTTCAGTTCTGCAGTCCTCAGTACAGGAAGGACATGGATCTGTTAGCAAGTCCAGAAGTGGGCCATGAAGATAATCAAAGAGTTAGATCACCTCCTGTAGGAGGACAGACAGAGAGACGAGCTTGTTCAGCCTAGAGAAGAGAAGGCTCTGGGGAGGGATCTTTAAGGTCCTTTCCAGCACAAACCAATGATTCTATGATATGAGGAAAACTCTCTGATGCACCTTCTCTTCTCTGTAAAGCATTTAGTTTAGCCTACCCTGCAGAAATCACAAAAAATCATTAGTTGCATCTCAATTATTGCTGTTGGTTTCTGTTGGAATCTAAATTTATTTCACAGCAGCATGTATTTATGTATTGCTAAAACCCGATTACTGAAAGTACCAGGCTTATAAAAGCATCACTTGCTATTTCAGTTGGTCCCCAGAAAAATAGTGGGTAGGCAAACAAAACCCTGTGAGGGAAGTGCTGACATCATCTGCTGTGCTTACCTTTATCTAGCTGCAAAATTTGGCTGCAAACTCCCCATACTTGTTCCTTCTCCCTCCTTTTTTTGCAGGTCTGCCAAGCATGAATAAAGAGCTCATTTCAGAGCTCAGCAGATGGTGTTCCTCATTGTTATTCTTATGGGTACCCAGGGATATCTGAGTCCATGGACATCAGAATGTTTTTGCCTACTGGTGTTGTAGTTCAACTTTTAATTTAATTTCTAAGTATCCGTACTATCAGCTTAACCTTTCATACATCTTAATTAATAATACTGGGCATCTAGTGTTACTTTTGAAGTTCCAAAGTTGTAGCATGCATCTATATATCAATATGTTATTTGTACAGCATTCTGAGTCTATCAGTAGAATGCAAACCATCTTGGTCATCCTTATAACTCAGTGAAGAAGGATGATTCATAAGAGGCCCCATACTTTCCTCTTCATATAAGGAGAAAATTGTTTGTTATTATAGTCCTGACTCCTTCAATGTCCATGCCAGAAAGTGATTGTGTTGCTGCTAGAAGTATTTATCAAAATGATGCTGATAACTCCATTTTAGAGACAGACAAACTGGTGGTTTTTTTTCATTATGTGTTTTGTCTAGGACAATTTAAGCAAATCTGAAAGCAAAATACTTATTCTAGTTTCCTATGACCTAGCCTGTGCTTTCTACTAGCCTTGAAAAAGCAGATTTAATTTTGGAATTTTTTAATTTACTATTGACTTGATTTTTCAGTTTCACCAAAGGTGTAGTATTTCATATTATTGATGTAACAATGAGTATATGTCTGTACATGTGTTAAGTGCCTAAATTCCCTCTATAGTCAGCAGAGAACTACAAGAAGATGCAGTTGCATAGAGAAATATCCAGTACCACGTGCTATATTCTGAACAGCATCCATGCTCCCAACTGTATTTCTGTGCTTAAGTTCTTTGTAAAACAAAAACAATAATACTGTGAAAATCAATCTGATGATATTTCTTCAGACCTCCAATACCAGGGGCAAAAGTAATATTCTTATCTCTTCAACAGCATATCACAGAATCATTGAATCTCCTGAGCTGGAAGGGACCCACAAGGCTCATTGAGTCCAACTCCTGTCTCTGCATAGGACAACTCCAACATTCACACCGTGTGTCTTAGGGTGTTGTCCAAATGCTTCTTGAATATTATCAACCTTGGTGCTGTGACTGTTCCCCTGAGAAGCCTGTTCCAGTGCTCCATCACACTCTGAGTGAAGAATGTTTTCCTAATATCTAACCCAAATCTCCTTTGGCACATCTTCCTGCCATTCCCTCAGTTCCTACCACTGGTGACCAGAGAGAAGGGATCGGTGCCTACTCTTCCTCCTTCGCTTTTGAGGAAGCAATAGACCATGAAGAGGTCTCCTTTCAACCTCCTCTTCTCTAGGCTGAACTGACCAAGCGACTTTAGATAGTC
Organism: Piaya cayana; assembly: GCA_013389865.1. Taxonomy (NCBI): domain Eukaryota; kingdom Metazoa; phylum Chordata; class Aves; order Cuculiformes; family Coccyzidae; genus Piaya; species Piaya cayana. The sequence goes on along the minus strand of WAAB01004487.1, from coordinate 7,204 downwards.
CGCATATGACACAGGAAGTGACAAAGATGCATGTTAATCAATAATAATAGAAATTTTACTGACTAGATATGCTGATGGCTTCATCTACTTCACGTGGAAAAGTGTTTTTCTTAAAAATAGTAAGAAATTCAGTACTAAATCTTAATGCAAATATTGTAGTGATGGCACAAAAAGGAATGGAGACTTAAGTGTCATAAAATCTTTATCCTGGATTTCTCTCTATTTCAATCTTAGTAGTCCTTCAGTTAAATTTGTGGGGATTTGTGTTTACAAGTTTACTTTACAGCTGTGCACTTAGCACTTCGTAAATAATTCAACAGATCTAAACTTTGACTGTTAGGTCACAGGTACATTTTCCTTCTGTCAAAGATGCAACAACAAATTAAATATATTTGGGACCTGGTTCATTTATTATAGTTTTGCTTTTAAAGAAACTTTAACCTCACTTTACTCTCTGATGAATAGCTCTTATGATAGGGAAAGAAAAATTAGAAAAATAGATGTTGATATCTTAGATATCTGGTCAAAAAAATTTTATCACCAAGTTTAGTTGGATTACACACATGGAATGTTAACTATGATACAGACATAAACTGCTGTGCCATTAAAGTGATAAAACCGAATTTTCCCTACCTCTTCAAATTTTTGAATTATTTAGAAATAATTTTCCAGCAGGCGTTGATTGCTGAACTCCTTAATAATTTTTCTGTCAGCAGATTTCTATTTACGTTTTTGTATTCAATGATAAAAGGGAGTCCTAAGAGCTAGGAATGAAAGTACTAGGTTGCCTGCACTAATTATATATCAAGAAAATACCAAAGGAAGAAGAGATAATAATTCCTGGGACTATTTCCTTTAGGAAATGAGATTTTGAAAGTCTAATCATCCTAACTCATGCAAATGAACTTTGATACTCTTCATTATTATAATTTTTTATTGAGAACATGATATCTTCTTGCTTTTAAGGATGATGTTTTTAATAATTTAAGAACCATGGAGATATTAAATACATATATGTTAATCAGTTTCCTTCTCTGCTTTCATTCAAATGTTACACAGTGTTGTATCTAGCCATATGCAGTTGTGAAAGGGAATTTGATTATCACGTATGCTCTATATAACGCAGCAATGCTGACTGAATCAAATGCAATGGCAACGGTGGTATTCAGGACCTGACTTTGCATTCCATTATTCATGATCAAAACAACTGTCCATGCAGCTAACACATCTAATTCCTGGAGTTCTTTTCTACTCTCTAAAGTTACATTTGCAGGAACAGACTATAAAGCTAAGAGATCAGACCTATATTTGAAGGTCTTCACTTACAGAAGAAGCAACACTTATTCCCTCCCTTTATCCAAATTATCCTGGCAAGTAAATTAAGGATTATTTTCAAATCTTCACATTTGGACATGACAACTGCATTTCAACATAATTACCTGCCTTCAAGCTGTGTTCCACTGCCTACCCAAGTCTTTGTTCTGGGTTCTGTAACATTTCCAGCAATACAGAAAGCTTGTTTTAAAACAACAAAAGATGCCAAACTGGGCACAGGCATGACACTGTGTGAAGGCTAGAGAATTTTGTGTTAACACTTTTTAAAATTCAGAATTATAATAGAAAAATAGAAGCCAAGTCTTAGAAAACTAACAGCAGACTAAAATATTTCACTGTAACATATGTGTTTATGCACGTATATATTTGTATGCAAGAATGTTTTGTGTGCTATTCATTGCAAATTGCTAGTTTTAGGGTTATGTTACTTCTTAAAACTTCTGAAGGTGTTTAATTTACATTCTTGAGAATATTTAGTGTTTTAACCCTGTATTTGCATTGTGTGCAGCAGAGTCCCCTACAGGCTCTGAATAACTGGATGTTAAATGGAGCAGTCCTTTAGTCCCTCCTGCATGCAGAGAGTCATTTGTGAGCCAGGAATTAAAAGTCTGGATTCTAATATAACAGCTGGCAAATCAAGATTGTGTTTTATTCATTCAATTAAACTACACAGTACGATTTTGGTTCAGGTCCAAGTCCTATCCTGAAAGAATATGAGTCTTTCTCTGAGAGTTTGATAAAATCCTCAGTGACTTCAAGCCACTAAATAAACTACAGCTACCACAGCCTTGAAAGATTTATGACCTTCACTCTAAACTTGACTACAGCTTTTAAGTCTAGAGTTTTAGAGGACTGAGTCTCTGACACTCATTGAGTAGATGGGCTGTTTGTGAAGTTGAGTAATCTTATCTAGGATTGATGTGAATCATTCTTCAAAGTACTTTTCAAAAGATGCAGGATGTCAGACATGAAACAAGTCTGTCATCACTGGGGATAACTGCTCCAGATAGAAGCAACATACTCTGAAATACAATAACAACTTAAAATATTGAGAGGTACAAGAACAAAAAAAAATTGCTTTTTGTTTCTCCATACAAACTGAACAGTTACATGCCAGCATGCTATGGAGAGTCTCTCTCCTTCATTATGGGTCATTGTATGAAATCACCTTAAACAATTATGTCTCTTTCTATTCCAGCTGGTCTTTCTGGGCTACAGAGATGATCAGAGGGCTGGAGCACCTCCCACACGAGGACAGCCTGAGAGAGTTGGATTTATTCAACCTGGAGAAGACAAGGCTTGGGGGAGACCTTATAGCAGTCTTCCAATACCTGAAGAGGGCTACAAGAAAGGTGGGGAAGGTTTTTTTACAAGGGCATGTAGTGGTAGGATAAGGGGAATGACTTTGAATAGGAAGAGGGAAGATCTGGACTAGACAGTAGGAAGAAATTCTTCACAATGAGGGTGGTGAGACATTGTAACAGGTTGCCCAGGGAAGCTGCAGATACTCTGTCCCTGAATGTGTTCAAGGCCAGGTCGGATGGGCCCTTGAGAAATCTGATCTAGTGGGAGTGGTTCCTGCCCATGGCAAGGGTGTTGAATTAGATGACCTTTAAGATCCCTTCCAACCCAAAACATTCTATGATTCTATGAAGTTCAGCTTGCCTGTGTGGACTCTGTATTAACTGCTTCAAGGAATTACTTTCCATACAGTCACCAACAAAATCCCTACAGTAAACCACCTAGCATAATTGTTTTCTTTTTCCAACAAGTTTTTCAAAGGCATATTGGATAAGATCTTGAAACTGTATTGCAAAATATTATCACGCAACTTTTTTCAAATCCCTAACAAGTTTCAAAAATAAACTTTTTTCTAAAAAGAATCCTGCTTTTCAGTTACAGGTGAACCTTTTTTACGGGAGAGATAGAAAAGATACATGCTTTCAATGTCAGTACTACTGCTAACATTTCTGTTTACTGAGGTAAAAAAAATCAGTCACACAAAAAAAGCACAGCTGGAAAACTTAAATAGAATGTGTTAGTCTATGATGTATAGAAATCCATCTTTGGGCTATGACCACCTTTAAATTATACTCTCAGAAGCTTTTAATAATCTACACTTTTGGACTCTCTCATGATGTCAGCTTTCTTATACACAGTGTGATTTCCAGGAGAACACAGAAGGACAGGTAAGGATGTTACTATTCCTATTAGCCAAACTTCTTGGTGAACTCTCAACCTAAGTAATCTGCTTTCTCAGATTCATAAAGTTGTTTTTCACAGATCATTCATTATAGAGAAAGAAAATACAGTCAGGATGCAAATGGGATATTACAAGAGCTTTCCTGCCAATAATAAGCAAACACAAATACATTGTTTCTTTCTTGCACGTAAGTGTAACAATATCTGCAGAAAGTTTTGCTTTCATACTCTCTGTTTTATCTCTGCTTTCATCTGCACTTCTTTCACCTCCCATAGGAGGACAGGTTGAGAGACTTGGGCTTGTTCAGCCTGGAGAAGAGGAGGCTCCGAGGAGATCTTACAGCAACCTTCCAGTACCTGAAAGGAGCCTACAAGAAAGTTGGAGAGGGACTATTCATAAAGGCTTGTGGTTATAGAATTAGGGGATATGGGTATAAACTGGAGAGGGGCAGATATAGGCTATACATTAGGAAGAATTTCTTCACAATGAGAGAGGTGAGGCACTGGAGCAGGTTTCCTAGAGAAGTTGCGGATACCCCATCCCCAGCAGTGTTTAAGACCAGGTTAGACGGGGCCTTGGGTAACCTGATCTACTAGGATGTCCCTGACCATGGCTCTGGAGTTGGAACTAGATGATCTTTAAGTTCCCTTCCAACCTTAACTCTTTTGTTGATTCTATGATTCTATGATTCTATCATTCTTGTTCTGAGGGGCTCCAAACTGAACTCATCTTCAAGGTGCGACCTCACCAGTGCCAACCTGACAGGAAGCCAGGTTACTAAGGTCTAGGACTTGAGAAGTTGGGGCTGTTCCTCTAGCTCAGGAAAGCATATCCATTTTGACTTTGTTAATCCCTACAGGAAACCTTCTCACTTAGTACTGGGAATAATTTTTAATTAACAATAAAGCCTTCCCCCATACCCTGTACACTTTTGATATTGTAATCTTAACACTTCATCCCAGAGTTATGTATGCTTATATCAGACAACAACTGAAATGGAAGCTGACATCTGGAATCTAACAAGTCACCTTTACTGGAGATACTTGGGAATATTTACCTTTGTCTGTGTGTCTTCAAAAAAGACTGTGAGCAATTGAGCTAGAGACTGCTAGCTAGATTCAACCTAAAATGCTGTTGTGCAAGAGAGAGACTGTCTGCTTAGCTTAGACACTTGCGGTGAATTTTTAGGTACTTGCTGAAATAAGTGTCCGTGCTTACTCTACAGCCTGCAATGGAGAGAAGTCACATGGGAAATCCTATCTGCCACTTGTAATCAAGTGTCCAAATGTTTAAACTTGGGCAAAAATGCCTCCACTGAGGCTTTCAAAGACTCCTCCTGTTCCCAGTTGCCAAAGTAGACAACTTATTCCAGAAGCACTGTTCCTAAAATTAAGAAACACATGAAGTATGAGATCTGTCTGCCCTATGCAGGCATCCCACCCACTTAAATCATCCCAGGACTAAACAACGACCTTCCTTCTTCCATCCTATGGTTCCCCTTATCTCTCCAGCTTCTCTCATCTTTTATTTCTTTGCACCCAGTCTCTGACCTGCTGTTTTCTTCTCCCTTGAATTGCTTGCCCTGGTCCTCATGAGCATTTTCTCCCTGCTGACCTTCTCTTCTCTCTGCTTTTGCTGATTCCCACTTCTGCTGATGTCCAGCAGTGATTAGCACTGAAGCTGCTCTCATCTTCACCACTTTATACTACGTTTGTGCAGAACTACCAGCACACACTTTTCTTCATATGTCTTCAGAGGCCTGAAGGCCATCAATCTCTGATTGATGATATCCCCTGATGGAAGCAACAACAAATAGAACTTGGTGCCTTCTGGAGGCACTAAACAGGGTTACTGGTTGGGGTTTTTTGTTTGTTTTCGATGATGTCTTGCCCTGTTCTTAGAAGGAAAAGAGTATATTAGGACTGGGTAATGGTTGTCCCTGTGGCACAAGATATTTTCCACTCTTACGTAAATGCGAAGTATCATGAAGCCAGAGTAACAGTATAGTGGGGTAGTACCCTGGCATGGAGGAGATTCTCAGACCTGACCGATTATAGTGTATAGCACATACTGAAGGTATTTCTTTGCTTACATATTATTTAAGGTATTTTATATATGGCTGGGATTCACTAAATAATTGGCTGTGTTTCAGTTGTACCCTCTGCCAACCCAAGAAAGTATCGGTTCCACATTCATCGCCTTCGGTCTCAATACTAAGAAGCAATTTATTATTTTGAGCACAGAATGGAGGAATTTCATAAAAGCCAAGCCATTATTCTTTCATATGAGTTGCAGCCCCAAGAGATTTCTGCCAAACCCAGGAAAGAAAGCTTTTCATGATGTCTTCCAGAGTCATACAGTAAACCCATGACTATTTTCTGCCAGTTTTTGAGAGAATGATAACAGGTACAGTTAAAAATGAACAGTTTGATGAATAATTCTGCAAGAGAAATATTCCCATTTTACCTATACCAAGACAGGAATGAAAAGGAAAGAAATAAAAATCATTGCAATATCATAAAGTGTGAGAAATTTCTCTACTGGTCTTAAAAATGCAAAAAACCACAAAAAATTGTAAATCAAATATGGTATCAAGTAAAGAAAATATGACAAAGAATCAGTAAAATGTCTCTAATAGCAGAGCTGAAGACTAATAGTCAGAAATGGATTGAAATCCAGTGACCTGCTTTAGAGACCAAATGAGTACGAAAAGAGACTAGCTGTAGTTAAATTGGAAACTGGGTAACAGAGAGGTGACAAAAACCTGTGAATGAGTTCCTCTTAGAATTTTCAAAGTGTTGTAAATAATTACTGACATTTAAGAGACTCATCTATGGCAGCGTGGATTTAGAGCATACAATGTTTTAAGGGAGTTTTCTGGAATTCTTTTGCAGTGGAAAAGAGTTTTTTTTTGAAGAAAATGCACTTTGGCCCACAGCATGGAACCCCAAGCTAAAAAGGATTTCTTCTATTAGACTGTGAGCTTTCAGTATTTTAGGAATTCTGTGTCTTTTAGTGCTCTTGTCTATATGAATATTTTCTTGTAAACCTGTTGTATAATCTCCTGTCCATTGAGAAAACAGGGGAGGTATAAAAGGACTGCAGAGACAGCAGGAGGCCCATAAACGTACAGTACTAGGGAAATGAAAGGCAAGTGAATAAATGAACAGAGAAACATCAGCGAGAGAAACATGGGGAAAAAGTAGAGAGAATTGTAGACACAGCAGGATACTGAGCTTTGAAGAAAGAAAATGTCATATAAACAAATGAGAAAAAGCACAATGGAAAAGGAAGGGAAATTATTTAGCTTGGCTGAAGAACTGCCAAGAAGTCTGAAAGATGTGGATTTTCTTATTAAGTGGTTTCTTCAAGGGACACAAAGGCTACTAAGTATCCTCCAAAACCGTATTCTTCTTAACTTCCAATGGAAGAAGCACCATTTTTATGTACTCTTTGTCAGCTTTTAAGAAAACTTAACTGCAAGCTCATACTGTCCAAATTTTCACTCTAAGGTAGCAACATACTGAAGGAACCCAAATGTCAGGATAAAACTAAGTCTGAGCATAGGTACGGGTTACCTAAGGCTTTCAAACCATGCACCATCATTAGCAGGTCAAGTCCACTTACTGTACTGCAGCTACATTCTTTTCTGGCTAGAGGGAAGAG
>WAAB01004485.1:183875-209723 GCA_013389865.1 Piaya cayana | reverse complement strand
TATGATTCTATGAAAATGAAAGGAGCTATGCAATATATAGATATTTACCTGGCTGTTTGCAAGTCGTCTTGTTAGCTTCCCTCCAGATTCTCTAACAATACGATCAATCTGCTCTTGTTCCCTCTCCAAGCTATTGTTTCGCAATTTGTCTTCTAGTAGTTCTTTGTCCTTCCTGTGAATAAAACCCCACAACTTAGTCATGAGCTTTAACAGGCACTAATTGGCTGAGTACCATGAAAGAACACAGTGAAGAAACTGTTTCTGCCAACTATGCGCATTGTTTTTGTGGACAAAACAACTGACAAAAGAGAGTGCTGTATTAAATATAGATGGGGAAAATACATGACGATGATTTATATCAGCAAATGCTTTTATTACGTTAGGCACTGCAAAGTTTTCTGTGTTTTGCTTACTTCAGCCATACCGATGTCCTAGTTTAGCACACTGCCAGATTTTGTGTTGTTACTCCCACAAAACTAACAAGGGTTTTTTTTGTAGAACGAAGTCTTGGACACTTTGAATTCCACTATCTATTATTTCAAATCTGCAAAAATTAAGTCACTAGTGTTTCAGAATGTTGAAAGTGGTATTTCTCGATATTAAAAGATGTTTTGGGAAGTATCTATTCTGTAGGAGTCCATTTACGTGTTTCTAATACAACTACTACTGCAAAAAACCCAAAAGGTACCTGAAATTGGCTACATGGTTCTTGGTACCAAAACATCTACAAGGTCATGTTTGCAAGCTTCCTCCAAAACAATACTACTGATGTGAAATACATGGTAAAACAAAATAATTGAAGGAATAGAGTTGATGAGCAGTACAGGGCTACCTACATAAAAAACTGCTGGTGTCATAAAAGATTCTAAACTTATTTTGGTATATAAGGATGCTTTATATAAATGTTGCTCTCTTGAGATGAAGATGATTTAGTGGATACGTAGCACCAGAAACAGAGATACCCATATCCACTGGTCCCTACAATTCATCTAGTTCCAGCAGCATTTAAAGGGTCTATCTGAAATCATTACTGAGATAATACTTCACTTTTTGTGTTCTTTGCTAGGTGTTTTGAAAGCCTTGGTGTCACAGTCCATAGGTTCTCCCTTGTCTTTCCCAGGACCATTTTCATCTTCCCCACTTTGCTGTGGTTCCGTCTTGTCCTTCTGCTTCCTTGTCTTCTGCAGGTCAGCCATGAATTCTATACTTTGTTTCAAGCTCTGAATTCTCTCCTAAAACACACAAGGATCCTTTTATTTGTTACTTGAATCCATCTTTTTCTAATCCACCCATTAAGAAAAATTTTATTTCAGTTCTTTCTTTCTTACACTAGTGATTACAAAGGCAGTTTAGAAAATTAAATTTTAAATGCAAATATTCAGTAACTGATCTGGTAGCAGCACTAAAGCACGTGCCTTAAAAGAATGTACTGTCTAAATTCTAATATGCAAGCACTTGATAAATATTAAACACATTTTTATTAGTTTTCTTAAGACCCCTGTAAGAAAACTTGAATGAAAGAGAGAGCAAAAAAGGAAGCAGCTTATTTTAAAAAATATTTTGGTTTGTATTTTCTATTACCTGGCTAAGTATCTTCATCCCTGAGTGAAGCAGTTTTTTTGCAGCTTTGTAGTAAATGGTATCTGGTTTGTTATAAATCATTGCATTAGTACACATCAATTTGAAGTTATCCTGTATAGAAACAATTTTGGAATGAAAGTTAAAATTGTGCAGTATATTATTTAAAAATCCTTGTTGCTAATGCAGGGTCTTGAGCATCAGGGAAAAAGGCCTTCAAGGAACGCTTTCAATTAATGAACTAAAGAAATCTGTTTTATTAAACCTTTAAAGAGGTAACAAACAGGCAAAGCCAATAAATTCACCAGACTTCTGGTTTTGAGAGGCAATACATTAAAAAGGAGAATGTTAGCATTTCTAAGTAGAGATCTAAAATGACACGACGAAAGACAAACTGACAGGTTCTATTTAATACTGCATAAAACCTGAAACTATCTTTTTACAAACCAGAAGCTTTTTCTTTTATTTCCAGAACCTGTTTGCTCACAAAAATTCAACAGGAAACATTTCTTCAGGCAGAAGTACTGGTTCTTTTGGTATCTTCGTATTCTCATAAAATACCAAAGTTCAAGTCAGTTAAGCAAAACACATCTCTAGTCAAAATAAATTCTACAGAATTACCTTTAATTCTTCTATGGACTGGTACTCATTGTTCTTGATCTTCTCTTTCATGGTACTAAAATCCATCGGGTTTTTAATGATCATGGAATAGCCAGGGGCAATAAAATCAGTCACAGGAAATGAAAAGAAAGAACTTGGATCCTTTCTGTTAAGAAATGAAAAGACTGTTTTTTTATGTTTCAACTTATAACAAAGAACATATTGAGCTTCAAATTAAAAAAGAAAGTAAAGGACTAAGCTGAAAATTAATCAGAAACACAAAGCTAGAAACGTCTTGTGTCAGCATAATCTTTCACTTTTGAAGTTTGGAAAGACCCATACGCAAAACCATATACCAAAAAAGCACCACAATTATATTTTAGAAGTTAGTTCTATATTTTGGTAATTACCTGTGTTCCCNATGAATCAATAGTGGGAAGGCTTGTTGCTAAAAGTTTTGATAGAAGCAATGTATTTAAAGTTATGCTCATTTTCAGGTTATATGTTAATATTTTGTTTTATGCTGAAAAGAGTTTTGGTGGTCTCCAACATGCACTGATGTTCCTGGGTGCTTCTAAAAGAATTAAACCTAAAGACAGTTTGTATTTTTCCCTTTAGATCAGGAACAACTGTTAAGCTGGCAAGAATATTTCCTCCAGAACCATTGGGGTTTGGGTTTTTTTGGTTTTCACTGAATTCTGCAGCATAAGACTGCGTGAGACCCTCAGTGTTTCGAGCTTTTTTCCTGAGGCTCACTTATAACTTGTGGATTTCTGCTCCAAGTTACTACAGAAGAGTGAAAAGCATTTTACTACACGTTGCATTTTATAGTAAATAACACTAAAAAAGGAGAACTGGAGGTGAAAGCAGCTTCAAGTTCATTCCAAACTCTTGTACTTCTCTGAAAAAAAGGATCTTAAAAAACAAAGCATCACTTTATTGGAAAGGTGTACTATTTTTGAAAGATATTTAAAAGCACTTTTTGAAGCTGCAGGTGTTCATAAGAAGCCTAAGCTGAAGAGAAGTTATAAATATGAATTCTTAAACTAGTACTTAAATTCCTAAAATAGTCCTGTTAACAAGGTACTCAGTAATATTTTCACTTATTTATTGTTAAAATTATTGTTATTGTTAAAATTATTATTATTGTTAATTATTGAAAATGTTATTTTCATTTGATAGCTTGAAAAGCCTGTAGCACAGACATTTACCTCTGCAGCTGCCTCATGAGTTGATTCAGAGCTTCCTGAAGTGGTGTCTGCTCTACCTCTAGACCAAAAAGAAGCAGGGGGAGAAAGGGTGTCAGAGATCTTGACTGCAAGACGTACTAAACTCCCAAGGCATTAGAAATCAACTTAAAAAAACTCATCTAACTTAAGCATTAATCATAAATGAAAAGAATACAGGGGAAAAGCCACAACATATGCAGAGGATCTGCTTTTCTCATTGGCCTGACTTAAATTCTGCTCTCTCTGACACAGGTACCATTCTGTGCATAAAGTAACATTACAAATTTCTGTATGAGATGGGGATAAACACAGATGGCAAAAGGTGTTGTCACTTGCTATAGAAACAAAGAACAACAAAATGCCAGTCAACTGAAGAAAACTGGAATTGGCAAGAGAATTTTTTTTCCTACCTTCCTGTTTTGACAAGGTACTCGTCAGAGGTTTCTCTGGTGGCAATTCCAATCTGACAGGAGTCTGACACTTCACCTCCTGTTCTCCTTCACTGTCCACATGGTCTCGATCTCGTTTCCTTTTATCCTCCTAGAGAGAGAAAAATTGCTACAGGAACTTAAGAGAACCTACAAAACTAGTATTACTGTACATAATGATCTCTGGATTGTTTCAAAAGAACCTTACAGTTTCAAAAAAAAAACAAAAAAACCCAAGTAGTTATAACCTTTCTATTCTTTGTGTACCAGCTCCATCTGCTGGGCAGTAAAGCAATCCAGCTATACAATGCAATGTATTGCAGGGTACTGTTTATTTTAAAATGTGACAGCCTGCCACTTACAGCCCAACAGGAATGACTCTCTACTCCTATCTGACAGGAGAATTCTTTCCAGTAAAGCCACTAGGATGACTTCTGAAGGCTTTAGAAAAGCTAGTAAGAAATAAGCAGGAAATTTAAAATTTATGCTAAGGTATCATAGAATCATAGAGTAACCAGGTTGGAAGAGACCCACCAGATCATCGAGTCCAACTGCTCCTATCAAACACTAAACCATGCCCCTCAGCACCTTGTCCACGTGTACCTTAAACACCTCCAGGGAAGGCAAATCAACCACTTCCCTGGGCAGCCTGTTCCAGTGCCCAGTGACCCTTTCTGTGAAAAACTTTTTCTTAATGTCCAGCCTAAACCTCCCCTGGTGGAGCTTGATGCCACTCCCTCTTGTCCTGTCCTCTGTCACTTGGGAGAAGAGGCCAGCACCCTCCTCTCCACAACCTCCTTTCAGGTAGCTGGAGAGAGAAATGAGGTCTCCTCTCAGCCTCCTCTTCTCCAGGCTAAACACCCCCAGCTCTCTCAGACGTTCCTCATAGGGCCTGTTCTCCAACCCCTTCACCAGCTTCATTGCTCTTCTCTGGACTCACTCCAGAGGTACTTATAGTATTTCAAACAAATGTGTTATGTTATGAACTATGAGAGGGAAATACATTTTTTCTTTTCAGTTAAGAACTTGTAAAGTATTCTTTCTGTCTTACACAAATGGATTTACCTAGATGCAGAATTTTTCTTCCTATTTATTTTCTCTGCTGTTATTCTTTCCAAAGATTTTTGACAGATGAGAAATTTCAGATGACTTCACTCAACTTTTTGTAGTAAAAGCACCCAGAGAGAAAAGGAATTGGCAAAACTAATATCTCGAGTTTGAATATATTCCAATTTAAGCTATAGTCACATCTGCTCGCTTTTTGATGCGAAGATTAGAGAAAGCGGAAGCATTTTATTTTCTAAAATGCACTATTGTCAACACGCACCTTAACTTTTCTCTTTCTTTTTTCCTTTTCTTCTCCGGGAACTTGTTTCTCCCCTTTCTTTCTCTTTTTCCTTTTTCTGTCCTTGTGTTTTTCATGTTCGGATTTGTCTTCGTAGGCGCTGGAATCCAGCCCCGCATTTCCAGTTCCAGTCGAGAGCTCCGCAACTTCGCTCCCTCCAACTTTCAGCACCAGCTTCAGCGGCTTCTCCACGTACTCTTAAAGGAGCAGAGAACAAACCCGGGTGAGCGCGGCGCGACCCGGCCTCTCCCTCCCGAGGGCCAGCGGGGCCGTCAGGGAACCGCAGCTCATTTTCTCCCCAGGCCCCGCAGCTGCTGCTCCCACCGACAGCCCCGCTCCCCCCTCAACCCCGGGGCGTCCGAACGGCGCGGCCCGCTCGCCCACCCTCGTATGGGTGCTTGTCCGACTTGTGCTTCTTGTGCTTCTTCCCCATGGCGGACCAGGCCGCGCCGCCGCCGCCCAGAGCGGCCCCGCGCGGTGCCGGGCGCTGCCGACAGCGCCACCTGCCGGCGTGGAGGGCGTCGAGGCTGCCCCTGGGGGCGGGAGGGGCTGGCGGCTTCCGGGCGCCAGCGGCANTCTTCCTGATGTTCAGCCTAAACCTCGCTTGGCGGAGCTTGAGGCCATACCCTCTCGTCCTGTCCCCTGTTACTTGGGAGAAGAGGCCAGCATCCTCCTCTCCACAACTGTGGAGACCATGTTAGAACTGGCTTTGTGATTCTAGCTCACTGATCTGACAGTTGTTTCTCCTCTCCCTTTCCCCTCTCCTCTCCCATTCCCCTCTGAGTGCCTGAACTGGCAATTTTGCAAGCACATCCTTCATCAAGTGTAGAAGTGTGAGGCAAATACACCTGTATGGTCCTTAACAGGCTAGAAAACAATTCAGGTAGACATCGGGACCTCCTGGGAGTGGTAGAATTCAACACATTTGACTGACGGTGCTTCTTGATGCAGGAAAATATTTTTCATAATCAAATAAGAGTGCTGATCGTATGGTCTTTCAGAGTTAAAAGTATATTTGCTGATATTTCGTTCAACATCATTCCACATTATCAGTTTCACCAGCATTGTTTAGGTGTTTTCTTCTCACACCTGTAGCAAAACTTGAAATTTCATCTCTCAGGTTCAAAGTGCAGAAATAAACTGTGTCTGTTTTGAAAGAGAACCTTTAACTTTATTCCTACACAATAGTCCTGCAAGTATTCCTCTAGTTTTGTTCAATCATACGTGATATTTTCTAGCCAAAGGAAATAATAGTTGTAAATTAGAAGTTTGGGCTGTGTGTGGCTGCACATCTACACAGCATTTATTCTGAAAGCTTGAGAATTTGGAGAAAACCTCTTGTCCGTTGTCCCTTCAGTCACTGGGAATTTAATCAGATGTGACAGCTTTGTTCTCCATTTTACTGGTTAGATTTACTGCCGTTTGGTAACCTACTCAGAGAATTGCGTGGGTGGTGCTCTGGAACAAACCACAACTTTCCCGCTTGATCTTACTCCAGTAGTTTGAAATTCAGCTATAATAGAGACAATTGTTTTTCTAATTCACATCTGAATAATTTAATGCTTTCATTACATATGCAGTGAATATTCTTAAGCATATTTCAGCAGAGAGGAAAGGGCTTTTGCTCAGGATGTGGCCACATGTAGGAACAAGACTAGTAAATATTTAAGGGACTTGTTTTATGGAATGAAAAAAAAATTTGCTATATCCTCCATTCCCACAAGGGGACTGGCAGACTTTCTAAGTTTTCTTAACTGTTATATGGCAAGACTGTTTGTTCCATTGTTATTCTGAAATTTCCGGACTAATCTTGTCCTGGATTTAATGAAATCTGAGAGAATTATACACAAACAAGTAATGTGAGATATTGCCAATGTTTCCCTTTTTAGCTTCCTGGTTGATTAACATCCCCTGGGTCAGGGAAAGATACTTTTTCTTAATCGTTAGTGCAGGGCACGTACATAGAATATACATTGGTTTTGCCATCCTTATCTCTAGCTTTTGTTTCCAATTTAAAGTTAGTATTACTTTCCTCTCAAAAAAACCCAAGCATTTGCACTTGAGACAATAATGCATGTTGCTATCACTGTTGGCCATTAACAGTAATGGAGAAAGTGTTTGAAAATAGATATACAAGTATTTTCACGTATACATCTTTCCATCTCTTAAAGAACTTGGGTTGAGTCCTATGGATAGCGTAAGGTCATATTTGTGTATATTCTTTTAACGAGATATCAAATAATGTAGTTATTTAAATTGGTCATAGTTTTTTTTCTAAAACATTGTGCAAGTAAGCATAGCCAGTTGTGAGTTTGTCTTTGCTTGGTATGTATATAGCATATCAAATCTAATTCAGTGTTAACAGAGATACAAAAACCTTGCTGAAACCCTGTCCTTTCAAATCACTAGTGTTGCCCAGGAGGAAGAGGTAGATTCTGGTAACAGCACATAAATGAAGAGACCACTGCAAAGCGCAGGAGACAAGTGAGTTAAAATCTTTGGAAGAAAGTTTCCGTGAGTGTACAAGCATGTAGAATCTTGGGAATTTTTCATAAATGGGTTTGGTTTGTAGTCTGACACAGAAACGTTCTAGAGTGGCAGATGGAAGTTTTCTGTTAGTTTGAAGAGGCAGTCTCATCATTATGATGCATTTTCTCTTTTTCGCTTGAGCACTGAAGTGGTGCATATTTTGAGACAGGTAAGTCATATGTGAAAACACATCATAAATTATTGGAGGTGAAGAAATGGCACTTTATTTTGCCTAAGAAAAGAAAACCTAATTCATTTACTCATGGTAACAGGCAAATATCTGTTTCTACCCCAAGATCCTCAAGAGTGTAATAAACTCTAAGATTGTGATTAAATCATAATTATGAATCATTATCTTATTGCCCATAAACAGTTGTATTGATCATGCTGTTAGATGTGTGTGTATTTGTATAAGTCCTGTGATCTTGGCCAAATCCTATGGGCACTGCTTTTCATAAGTCTCTTCTGAAGTGATTTTATGCAGCTGAAGAAATACTTGTTGCACACTTTGGAACTGAAATAGCAAAATTTTTGCTAGATATGCATGGAATTGCATGAAAACTAAACATTTATGACCTTGTGTTTTGGCTGCTGTTGCTGCATAGGTTGGGAAAATCAAACACGATTCAGGCTGGTCTGCATAGCTTCCATCAAGAGTGGAGATGGATGGACATGTGGGACTAATTCATCATCCCTGCTTCAAATTGGTCATAGGGAGGATTTGTAGCAAAAGAAAGGAGAAACCTGAGTAGCGAACAAGTCAGAGCTGAAGCCTGCCTTAGTAATTGCAACAGGTAATTTACTTAGAGAGCAGATATGTCATAGGCCGAGANCTTCCTACTCAAGTGGAGGATTTGTAGCAAAAGAAAGGAGAAACCTGAGTAGCGAACAAGTCAGAGCTGAAGCCTGCCTTAGTAATTGNCTTCCTACTCAAGTGGAGGATTTGGAGCAAATGAAAGGAGAAACCTGAGTAGTGAAGCCTGCCTTAGTAATTACAACAGGTANAATTTACTTAGAGAGCAGATACGTCATAGATTGAGACCATTTTTCAATGCAAAGTGTTGTATTCTGTGGTGACTTGTTCCAACCTTACCTGTTTTATCTTCATTCCCTCTCCCCACCCTTTCCATTTAGCTAGTCCTTTCTGAATCCAAATCACACGTATAAACCTGGGCAGGTGTAGTTGAAATCTGCATCCCGTTACTTCGCTTAGAAGTTAAATTCCTCTACTTCAATCTTACCGTAAGCTGTTTAAAGCAGCAGCTATCGTTGGGTGGACTTCCTGGAACAAATAAGAAACAGAAGCTTCCTTCTGTGATTGCGGTATGCTTGTAGCCACGTAGCAGGGGAGTAGCTCTGTTTCTGTGCATGTCTAGCTCAAATCTATGTGACTGCTGCATGCAACCTGGCTACTGTCTTTCTACAGTGCTTGAAACAAGGTCCAAAGTTTTGCTTGGCATTTGCTATAATTGTATTGAAAGAAGTGTCTCTCAGGCTTGGAAGAGTATTTAACTCTTAGCTTGGTTCTCTCAGTAAGATATCTTAAGGAATATGTTATTTTAACATAAAAAATTCTAGCTCAACATTATCCAAATGGTGAGCTAAATGTTTTCTAAATACAGAACAGATTTTCAGATAAAACTATGCTGCCTTGTAGCAGTGCAAGGTTGGGCATTGAAAACAAGGATGGAACGTATGAACTCTAGTTTTAGCAGATGGGTGCAACCTAATATTTGTTTTGTAGATGTAACCAGTTTATATTTAGTATCAATTTTGGGTCTAATCCTGTTGCCCTCGTGTATAGTCCTGTTTATTTCAAAAACCTACAAGCTTTGTGTGTTCAATTAAGGTATTACAAGACTATTCTAAATTTCCTTGATTCCCTTGCTTGGCCAGACTTTATTTGAAGTCCTAAACCACTTTTTCCCCCTGTAGTGTACATTTAAATTATTTTTGTCATATTTTAAATTTAATGAAGTATCTGCTTGTGTTCATAGCTGACCCATCAGACTATTCTGTTATACGCTTGTACAACCCAGATAAGAGTGGAGATGAACTTTTTCCTAGTAAGTTTTAAGTTGCTGTAAGAGGAGAAATAGATAATTGCTTTTACTATGCACTTGTTAGCTATAATAGGAGAAAGTTTGATACAAGTGTCCAGCTGAATCTGTCGGTTTATGCTGCAGTCAATTTTTTTAATCTTAGGTACCAAATTAGCTTTTAAATATCATTTTGTTTTTAATAATCCAGAGGAAGCACAGTGATCAGAAAAAAATAAGAGCATTAGGCCACTTGGTGGTGTAATATGCAAAGGAAAAGGAGTCTATCACACTCAAGTAAAGGAAATGTACATAACAGACCATTCTTATTTGCTTATTGTCTGACTGAACACAGCACAAGACATTACTGTGAGCAGTTACTTTTTAAAGACCTTTCATTTCAAGCAAGTAGTCAAGTACATTTTGTAGGATAGATTCTGATTTTAGCTCTGCTCTTACGGAAGGTGTTTATATTCAAGATATTAATTTTCCGCCCGTTGGTACAGAAATCCTGAACCAGTTCACAGTGGAAAATTTATGATTTAAAAATGGAGCGGGCCGCATGGAATCTGCAGCCCCCACCTGTGTATGACTTCAGTAACAGCTTTGGTTTTCACCTGGTGTTCCTCACATTCACAACAAGTGCCAGTGTCTCTTTGTATTTTATACACAGATGAGAAGCTTGGGAGAAACTGTGGCATTGCATTGCTTTGGGAGATATCTTGAACTGCACAAGCTGTGGAAAGAAAGCAGAGTGATGTGGGCCAACAGACCTGTGCACTCTCCTGCAAATGCACCTGCCAAAGATACACATGAGTTTGCATGGCAATCCTGAAACACACGCACACTTAGGCAGTGAATAGCAAAAGGGAGGGTGATGTGTGGAAGATCAGGTTAGCGTGACCAGTTTACTTCTCTTCATGTAATAAGGAGAATGAAAGGACCAACCTTCCTTTGCTTCTTAGTTCAAACTTCTATTAGGCAGGTACAAAATATTTAAGCTCAGCAGGATGCCACAGGATCTGCAGAGCAGGGTGTACAGAGACAAAAATTTATACTGTATGCACTGGTGTTCATGTCAAGGCAGAAAAGTGAGAATAAAAGAATCAGTATAATGCTGCTCTTCAAGTTCTAGCAGAAGTAAACATTTTCCATGCTAAGTGGGGCTGGCTAAGGAATGTCAGTTTTAGTCAAACTATTATTCTGAAATGGTAATGAGAATTTTCTTTTCTAGAGGAAAGAAAACAAAGAGAAAAAGGAGTAAGTTTCCATTCCTGTTTGACAGAAACACTGAAACAACAGTTGAGTTTAATTTCCAGATTGAAGAAGAGAAAAGTAAAGACATTTGGCTGGTATTTGGCTTGAGTTTGGTTTGGCTTTTTTAACCTCCAGCCTACAAATTAAGTAAAATTTTAGAACAACTTAAAATTGGGCTATTCAGATTAAACTGCAAATATGATTTAGCCTTGTGTTTGATGATGGTATCAAATCTTGGTACTAAAATAAGAAGCGGGTACTTGCTAATTTTAAGTACAATTGACTAGGGCAATGTCCAAGTGGGTACTAACCACCTGGGATCCTGGCTTAGATGAATTTATTTGTATTATATTACTATGTTCCTCTGCCAATCCAGAATGTATAGTTGAAGTGAAAGCTTCATATGTTGTCTGTAAGAACTGTAAGGAGGAGCTTACTCTTCAAACTGGCATGGAGTGTACTCCTGTACTTCAGAAGACAAACATCAGTGATGGTTGATCTGTTGCTTATCATGCTTGTTGTTGTGGGTGATGACATCCTGAAATATTTAAACTTTCCCATGACGAGTCAGGTGGCAAATAATTGATCTTCTAATGCTATCATTGTCTCCCAAAACTTTCAAGGGATGTTGGTGACCAAGGATGTAGTGTGGATGGGGAGCATGCAATTTGTGGCATAATTCTATAGCTGCTGTGATATCCTACGCTATTTTGTTCTCTGACTGAAAGCTTGGAGGAGGGCAGCATAAACAGCGTGTGCTGTAAGATCACTTGACCTTTTAGATTGGTAATTATATGTAAATAAAATAATACTATTTCAATACCCAAACATTAAGGACATATTGTAGGCTGTGAATCTCTTATAATTACTGCTGCCTAGAAATTACTAAGAACTTTTGGGTTAAACTTCTGGGTTTTGTTTTTCTTTTATTCTGAACAGACTCAGTAGAATGCTGATACTTTAGAAGAGTTTGGCTGGAATTAGAAAGATGACAGTTTCAGAAAAAAATTAAATAAAATGAAAACAAGGTGACATTTGTCCAGCTAGGCTGATTTGCTAGAACTCTGCACCAATTTTAGTTCTCCTAAAGTCTTTGCAAGTAACATAGCCTGATGTGAAATGAGAGGGGAGATGGATGCAATTTGTGGGGAGGAATGTGGCTCTACTGTACTCTTATTATGCTTCTCTTTATTATGTTGCTCTTCTATTGAAACCATTTGCTGAAGAAAACGTATTAAATGGCAACTATGCAATCAATTTTTTGATCACTTTTAAATAAAAAGATAGCTCATTTGCTTAAGGGAATGGGGGAAAAGGAGTTCAAGGATTTAAGCATGCAGCTATTCAGATAGAGTCTGTTTGGTTAGACCTAAATTCCTTATGTCACTGCTCATTAATGTTGTTGTACCAAGTGTTTATGCATGAGTGTCCGAGAAGAACTGAATGTGATCAGTTCAGAATGGCTTTGTCAGGCTGCATGAAGAATTCAATTTACAATACATATGGAAATGCATGCTTTATGATTTATTCTGACAGGGTATTCACATTGCTGCTTTAAGTATTTCTCCAAATCTTTCCACAGTAGATGATTAATTAGTGCTTTACTTCTTATTTTTATTATTTTAAAACATGAAAACAACAATATGGCCACTTCTCATAGGATTTCTATGTATCCTATGAAACAAAATCAATCAGATCCATGATCTGTCTAATTCTGTCACCAACAGGTTCTTAGGAGATCTGCCTCTTGTAGTGATTTTCCTGTTTCCCCCTCTAGTAGAAGGTTAACAAAATTACAGCACTCTAGGCCCTGGGGCAAGAATCAAATTCTGATCTTGGCATTAGAATGGACTTCTGTAGGTTTTTGTAAACCCTTCTTTCCCTTCCGCAGTCTTCTCATCACCAAAAGAGACTGCTAATTCTAGAAACTACTTATCTTCATGGTGTGGTGACATGATTATATCATGATGTTACATCCTGATGTTGAATATTTATTTCTCTGAAGGACTTTGTCTTGCATACTGACTGTGGAACGGTCCAACTTGATTTGATGTTTAAACTCATGTTTTGGTTTTCATCTAATTTATGACAGGTGGTTCCATAGGCTGATTGGGCAAAAAGATTTTTTTCTTTCTTAGCAGTATTTAAGTTTTGTCCTTAGTTTCCTTCACATGCCCTTGTTTTTCCATTTAGGAAAGCATGAATTTTAGTCATAGTAGCCGTGACGTCAAATTTTATTGGAAAAGCCTAACTGATGTTGTTTCATATTGACCCAACAATATTACTGCAAATGTTTGTTTCGAATAATCTAAAGGGGAGTGGTGCAGATGTTTTTTCTGCTTTTTATAGAAGCTGTTTCTCATTTTGCAAGTGGATGCTAGAGAAAAAGGACAATGCAACTTCAGAAAAATAATTTAACATTTTTTCTTGATTTCATTGAGGGCATAAATATAAGAGTCATAATTATTCTACTGAAACATTATATTTATTGTTACCTGCCAGAATTCTCGCTTTATGGTACAGAGTAATGCTTCACAGTTGCCAGGTTTGACTGGAGATGAAGTGATAATCTCTGGCTGTAAGTTGTAAATTGCTTTGGGATAAAAGGTACTGCATAAATGTAAATTGTTACCTTATTAAACGCAAGTGTAGCATAACATGGTTTTCAAATTACTAATGAGTATTTTCTTTGCAAGTCTGATGGCTTTTTAAAGATAAAATAGCACTGGGTTTATTTAGTCAATCAGGAAGTTTCTTATCTAGCACATTGTGATGCTTAATTGCTATAAACAAACATTATTAGGAAGAATTGCAAGATAAAGTAAGATAAAGTTTACAATATTTTTATTAGTCTTAATATTTTGATTACCAATCAGGTTGCTTATTTTTCTGCTTAAACTAAAATAAACATTTTATGATAATACCTACTAAAATACATTTTTGGTCCCATTGCTGTTTTTGAAAACACACAGAAGTTAAAATATCATAGAATCTGTTCTGGATGTACAACATGGTTAAAGATGTTAACATTAAAGACACTGTGAAGGAGAAGAACATTTGGGTGTTAAATAACCGAAGTACTGATACAGACCATTTTAAGAGGCTTCTGTATCATATGTATTACTCCAGCTCCTCACCCCCATGTATATGTTTGGCTTTTAATAGGGTAAAGGAACAAACATCAATTAAACTATAATTTAAATGAGTGTTTTCATCAGTAGGCTCCAAGATCATTCAATTCTTACCAGTCTCATTGTGGCTTTTAGGAAATG
Source organism: Piaya cayana (assembly GCA_013389865.1). NCBI lineage: Eukaryota > Metazoa > Chordata > Aves > Cuculiformes > Coccyzidae > Piaya > Piaya cayana. The sequence continues at coordinate 195,446 of WAAB01004485.1, read as the reverse complement.
CTAGGATCTCGGTTCCACCTGACAAAATTTACCACTCATCTTAGCAACTGAGAGCAAAAATACATGTTTACATACCAACCACTGAAAGTATTTTGTTTCACAGACTTAATTTATCAGGGGAAGAAATGGAGGAAAATAACAAGGTTTTAAGTAGAAATTACTTGGGAAGAAGGACCAGAGCTGAGCATGTCCTTGTGGAGCAAATGAGGAGGGGAAAACTCCCAGATAATTGGAAATTGTGAAGTTCTGTTACAGTTCTGAGAAAACTAGTAAGAAAAGCTTGATGGGAAAGGATAAGACAAAGTAGCAAAAATCCATTAAGCCTTAAATAATGATAAAAGAGGTATTCTCACAGCGTGTAAAAACTAATCTTTGTTAGACATTGAACTTTTAGCAGGTCTAACATTATTTCATGTTATTCTGAACTACACTTCAATGACAATATGAACTTATATGTTTTTAAGAATATTTAATAATGTATATAAATGATGAATTTTTTATGCATATGCATTTTAGCAAGTCTAGTTTCATTCTCAGAGCATGTTCACATCAGGTAAGCCCTGTCATTATGTGTTTTGATTTGATTCATTATAATTCTGACATAATACATGATGTAAATCATAGGAAGGGGACAATGCTAGTGCAGCAATAGGCAATACGGTGAAAACTGAAACTATGTTTGCATTGCTAAGCCAACCTCATGGCTAAAATGGAACGGAAATGAGTAACTGTGCTTGGCCTGAGTACACATAGGTGATAAAGGCTGAATGAGTATTAAGTAGCTATAAACAGCTGTACCAAAATGAAGTTTTGGCTGAGTCCTGTATTGGTACAGCTAACTAAGGCAGCAATGAAGACAGAAATGCTGTGGGTACTATTAACCTGTAGTCTCGGTAGAATTTTTTTGTTGCAGTTGTCTTTTTTTTTGCTGTATCACCATAGTAACTGTAGGAGCCACTCTACCAAAGGTTTACAATAGCTTCTATTTTAACAGCTTCCTACCTCATCCCCTGACGGTCAGATACAAACTGGCATGCTGCTTTGGGGAGAAGCAGTGCAGGAGTGCAGACAAAACTAATAGCATTTAATTTAGGTCCTCTACCCCCAGTTAAACATAGCAGTTAAGCATGACTTTAAGAGTTAGGGTTCAGAATTCAAAGGTGGAATTGTATGTGCAACCTTGCCTTTGGTGTTTGCTGTTTTTTTTATTGGGCAAGAGGAGAAAGGAAAGTGTGCTGGTTTTGCTGTGCAATTTTTGAGATATTTTTTACATGGAATTCCTGATGGATTCCATGTACTGGAACATTTAATGATGTTTCCTATATAAGTAAATATTGTTCAGGTATTTTACTTCATATTTCTGTATCTATGCAATCAAAATGAAGTTCCTGTTTATGTAGTAGTCCATTAAGATGCTCCACTTTATTGAGGAGTGCTAGAATAAAGGCTTATGGTTAGAGCTGAGGGATAAATGCCCTGTGTAGATAGGGAGCATCTCTAATTACAGAGATTGGCTGGCTTAAGCACACATTACATAGTGGGGCTGCAGGTCTGTAAAGAAAAGGAGAGATATAGTCTGACCCCAAATCTCTTGTTACACTGATTTTTTTTCTCCTTCTAATGCCATTAATTCTATTTCTCAACTAGTATTGCACCATGTTCCCTCTTCACTATTTTCATTTTTTGTCATCTCTTGCTGAGGATATTAGGTTGTTGCACAGTATGTGATCTTGAAAGACTTCTAATACTAAATATAAACAAAAAGCAGCGGCTTAAGCTGTGAAATGATAATATCTGCTAAAAGGATGTGAAGTACGATAGCTTTATTCTATTTGTTTCAAAGTTATTTTCTGATTTTACTACCACTTCCAACTTACACAAATACTGTGTTCAGGACAGCTACGTAAAAATGCTAGATTCAGAAATTGCATTCTTGGTTTATCCTGTTTTTTGAACGTGTATGTATTACATTTGGCTCTGGTCCTTGAACCAAACATGCAGATGTTCCACAGGTTCTGGATGCCTGACTCTGTTTTGCCTGACCACCTTCCTACTTGCCTGGAGTTATCTTGGTGTAGTCCACTGAAATGATTAAAATAAGCATTATTTTGTGAAAAAAGGAATATCACATAAAGCGAGTCTGAGCATTTATGAAGGATGAAGATAACATGAAGCAAACAGCTTTCTCAAAAGGGAGACAATATTTATTTACCTTAGGCTCTCATGGCTCTGCCATGAGAGAGTAGTGTTAAAGCATTTCACAGAAATACAGCACTTCTTTAGCACAATGACATATTTAGCAGTCTCCTCAGGCTGTTTCAGACTTTCATTATAACTATATCATGCTATCAAGGATGCTTATTTATATATCTTCACAAACTGATTTAAAAACCAGAAAAGTTGTTTTTCTAGGGTAAATTTGGAGTTGAAATTCTGATGTGATATTCTCACCTGGTTTACACAGATGAATAGTTGCCTTAAGTGTCCTTCAAGTACATTTCATTTTATAATGAAGGACTAGCATGGGCTATTCTTAACTACAGATTATGTTATTTTTGCTTTAGCTCTTTGGCAACTATTCACTGAAAAAGTTCTGAATGTTTTGTTGTATAAACCATCTTGATGTCTAGAGTCTTTACATTTACAACTAAAGGAAAGAAAGTGTTAACTGGGCCAAGGTGTGCTCCTGTCTCATTCAGCTAAACTGGGAAGTAAGGATGTAAACATGAATTCTGTTAGCCAATGAGCAGCTAATTAAATAACAGCCCTTTCAGCTAAATGCATGATTCTTCACACCTTGAAAGAGAGTCAGACTTCCAGTTGCCTCTGTTAATAGATTTCAAGCCACTTTGTGTTAGAAACAGACTGCAGCGTGCATTTGACTATAGCTTTTGTCTAATTTCCTTAAAGCTAAGAAAGCTTGTTCTGTGAATGTGAGGCTAAAGGCGCAGCCAGGGTGTGCTTTTGGTTTTGTAATGCTGCCATCTCTGCTACCAGGTTAGAGAACTGAGTGGGTTTTACAAGGGCTAAAAATACTTCAGTTCTCATATCAGGCTTGGTAGTTGGAGATTTCACAGCCCACACTGATGTGTTCTGGTGATCAGAACTTGATAGTAATATTTGCTGACCAGCAAGAGAGAAGAACAAAATAGACAGGTCTACTGTTATTTCTCAGTAATACTGTAGTTCATAACAAGTTATATGCTGCCTCCTTAGAAGAATTTAGCTTAGCCCACAGGGGGAGAAAGACTACTTTACAGTTATTTAATTTTTTTTTCCACAACTCCTGTAGTATTTTAGAGAAAATTCATTCAAAACTCAAATTCGTCCTAGAAATCAAGTTACTTTAGGATTACTTCAGTGCAAACAACAGAAGAATCTGAGCTCTCTGTTGGCTTTCATTATAAATAATTCTGAGTTCTGTTCCATAGCCTGCATTTGCCACTGACTGGTGCAGAGCTTGAATTACTGAAAGCTCAGAAGAAATAAGATGAAGATGTATATTTTATCAGCTGTGAAAATATGCTGTTAAGTGAGACCTATGCAATAAGTAAGACAACAGAGCAGAATCAAGCTTATTATTTACTTCACAAGGAAGGCCAAAACTGAAGCACTGCAGCCACACTTCTGAATGATTTGTACTGTTTGCTAGCACATCCATCTGCATAAATATGCTTCCTTGCAGAATTCAGATGACTAGAAATGCCTCCTCTTTGGCTTTATTAATGTCATTTATTTTTAATGGAGGGGAAAATTGAAATAAGTTCTATATGTGAAGTCTGTTGAGGAAAGGAATCTAGGGAAAAAAAACTTAAAAGTTAATTTTTTTTTATCTTGAAATCTTGTGCTTAGTAAGTGTTTAAAAATTTCTGGCAGTCCTGTTAGTAAAAATAATTATTCACAGCCTTCTGGGTGTTGTGGATCTTTTCATTTTATATGTTCAAAAGAAAAGGGGATTCTTCCAAATCCTCAAATGTACAAAAGTACATTAATTTCATTTTCATCACATTTCTACATTGCATTAGATTTGCATGGATTTTTAACCCAGAGATTTAACAGTAGTGTGGGAAGACAAGGTTTTTTTTTTTTCTTTCAGTTTTTTTTTCTTTCAGGTTTTTTTTTTTTCAAGGGGGCATTTTGGGTCAGTTTAGATGAAAGAAACTTCAGTTCGTGCTATTATGTTGGTTTCCTGGTTACAGTTCAGTTTTGATCCCTCCTCTAGAGGACACACGAAAGGGGAAGACGTTGGCAAGTATATTGGACCTCTGGGGTGTTGTGTTCCTTTTTAATTTTAGCACAGATTCTAGTTAATACTTTTGAATAATGTTTGTCTCCCTTCTCAGGTTAGTCCCACTGATCATCCTTTGGGTGGAAAGATTTATTTATTGATTTATTAATTTATTTATTGATGGGGACTACTTACATAGCATTTGGCTGATCAGTGTGACTAGACGTGATGGATCTTGTTTGTTTGACCAGAGGAATATGATTGCCTAAGAATACAGTTTTACTAAATGCAAGATCACACTGCAGTTTACAAGAACAGTTCCAGATACTTCAAGCACTGTGTGATGCAGAGGCAATAAAGACATCCACCAAAGATTTTTCTGATGAGGCCACTGTTTAAGACTCAATCTAATGTAAAGGCATGGGAGAGAGGGTTGGGCAATGTAGATTGAATATTCTCAGTGACAACTGATACTTCATAAACGCAGGATATTAATAGTGAAAGAACTTTATTACTTGTTGTTTAAAGTTTTGCGGGTTGTTACTTTTAAGAGAAGAAATTTTATGTGCAAAGACACATAAAAGCAGTTCCTTATTTACAGACAATACATACAGTACTGCTTACCTAAGCATGGTCGGGATCAAATGGGAACAAATAATTTCATTGCTTATAGTTCCTAGTCCTCTGGTTTTGAAAGTGTGCTTGTTGTCTTGGTTTCTGTCTTGGCTTTCTCTCAGGGAGGTATTACCATGCCTTTCTTCCTGTGCCTTTGACTTTCCTGCTGCTTACTTTTTTTTTTCCTCTTGTGACCCCAAGTTGCCTTTATGTAGTTGCAGATGACTGCCACAGATCTTCAGGCTGATTTTAGCATTCAAGTGTGAGGAAAAACCTCAGTCCACCTGGCCCAATTTCTAGAATTTCAGGGTTGCAGTAATTGTGTTGGGAATGGTGGTTGCCTTGCTCAACTGTTGGTGTGAAAAAATGACTGTTAAGCTCCTCTCCTAATGGCACGTGTCTACTGTATCTACTAGCCTGAAGGCAATTTAGAAGCCTACCAGTAGGTCAAATCCCCATTCTTAGGGAGGTGTCTTATCTTCACTCTAATATTTTAGCCATTAAACCATTGAAGGGCTTGAATGCATGCCTGTTTCACGTGCCTAAAGACCTTGGGAACACAGTAGGAAGGCTTTTGAGTACAGCTTACACCACTTGGAATGCCCGTGTTGTACTACTACCTTTTTGACCCGTTTTATTTGAGCATATTATTCAACATTTAGTTCAACATTTGTTTTCTAGCAATACCACATAGAATTGAGATTTCAATACAAGAATATCTGGCAGCGCTTCAGATTTGATAATACAGAGACTATTGCTTCTATGTGGAACTGAAGTTCTGTATTTCACTGTCTTAGTTCCACATTACCCACAGCTCACATCAGAAAGCTAAGGCTTCTAAAACATAAACATTCCATCTCCCAGTTTCATTTCTTCATAGATTTGTACTTGTATGATCTATCATGTGCCTGGATTTAAAATGAAAAAAAACCCCAAGTGTAGATAGAACCTGTAGTGCAGCAGAGGATTGCTGCTGTGTTTATTTGCAGTAAAACAGGTGCTTTCAAGGACCACTGACTCATTGTGACTGTCACTGTGTTCAACAGATCCAGTGTTTCTGAGAAACATTGAACATTCAGAAGTAGTATGTTCATATGGTGTTTATACAGCTTAAAGAGTTCAGAGTAATGAGGCAGAACATTATGAAGTTGATAGTATCTGGGAGTAGAGAAAAAGAAGAGGTTGCTAGGACTGACCTGTAATTCTGCTGATGTTACAGTGCTTACCACGCAATGACTAGATGTCTCCTTTCTTAGATTATTTGGAGGGGATTATGTCAGTGTTTTATCTACATTGTTCTTATTCTTTTAGAACGATGTGTGTCAGCCTTTCTTTAAATGTGATTCTTCTGATGTGATTTGAACGTTTATTTTTATTATTTAGTTATATGAGTCTTTTTGTTGAAGTTTCTTCTCTCTCCCCAGTGCTAATTAATATCCTAGATAGTATAGAGTGCGTGGTGAAGCAGGCACTCATTGGAAGGTTATTTGATATACTGAAGGGAAGAATGAAGGTCTAGTGAGGTATGAATGTATAATGATGGGACAGAGGTTCAATGCAGATACACTTAATGGGTGATTAAACTTATGTAAGAGGTAAATATTATGGTATAGGAAGTTCTCATTTATATCTTTATTTTCATATAAGCTAGTATAAATTGCTCATTTTAAAAGAATGAGTAATTTTGACTAAATAAGTAGAAACTATGTGCATAGTCAATAATTGCTGTTTTATCATAGCAGCAAAGTAAAAACATGTAGCCCTAATTTGAAGATGTTATTTTGAATGAAAGAATGCTGCGTTTCAAGACCAGTGGAAAGTATGATTAATGCTTTAGAAATGAAATATTTTGGATTTTTTGTGTGTGTGCAGTTGCTGCTGGACCACTAGAAAGTCTTAGTTGTGGGATATAAATGAGCTCGAGCTCTACGGTTCCTTGTTGAGATGTAGAAAGGTCATGTCCCTTTTAGGAGTTTTATTTCTAAAAGTAATGGAGCAGAAACAGCTTCCTATTTGAAATCTTTCTAGCAGAGGCAAATGTTGAATGCAAATTCAGTTGGGTTCCTTAGCAGTTCTTTTTTCACTGATGCAGTTTGTTCTGGGGTACTTGCCTGTTTTCTTCACAGTGTATGTCCCAGAGAACAGCTTGTTTACAACTGCTAACCCAGCTACTTGCAAGCAGATGGCTGTTTACAGCTGATGTGAAGAAATGACAAATGAAGCTGCAGTTTGAAACACTGGCCTTTTATAAAGTCATTTGCTGGTTTCTAGGTTTCTTCTCTTTGGTCTTGTAATAGTGAAAATTAGTTACAACTACATCGATTAGTTAGGATTACTTTGACTATCCCCTTCTCCTGCATGGCAGGGGGGTCAGAACTAGATGATCTTGTAAGTTCCTTTCCAACTCAAATGCTTCTATGATTCTATAGGTTGTATTTCTGGAAGAATGATGATGGAATCATTGAATGTCATGATTCTTCTATCCAAAAGAAAGAGGCACTCTTTGAGCTAGTTTGTACTGGAAAGGTTATAGTGCAGCAAAGAATCTGAAATCACAATAAGGCGATGCAGAGATAGGAGATTTACAACCCAAAGGATGTTTGAAATCTTCACCACAGTGAAGTAACTAAAAATCACAGTTTATAAAGCTATTGTTTGCAATGTGAATATGGAAACCCACATTATCATTTTTTTCCCTCATGTTCTGTTCTGTATCCCAGAATCCAGGAGAGCTTTGGAAACCCACAGCAGACATTTTAATGGTGTATGGCTTTACCACAGTGTGAATTCCTTTTAATGTCAGTTTCTCTATGGGGGATTAGCCACCACAGATGTCACAGATCCTGGGAATACCTTCCATGATAAAAAAAGGAAAGCAGGCATCTCAACTGTCATTCAATAATCTACAGACTCGTTAATTTATGTGTCATATGATATTTGATACCTACACATAACAAACCTGTTCTTCAAGTGCTTGCTGGTTTGATTGCAAAATGTGTGTTAATTTATGTTCTTGTAGAACAGTTAGATTATAAAATGCCATGTTGTATTTATTTTGAATCATTTAACATACTACTGGATAAACCAGGAGTGCTGATCTTCTCGTTATATAGATCTTAAAGCAAACCTCTTTGACTAGTTTCTCCCCTACTTTTCTTTCTCTGCTTCTTGTGCAGTGTTAGTCTAAAATACTGAGTAAGGTCAAAACAAGTTTATGCTAGTTAAAAAGAGACATATGGAAAGTTCCAGGACAGAGCCCCACAAGCTATGAGGTAGGAATTTATAGCCTTGCAATGCTTCCAGCACTTCTCTTTAATTAACTACTCTAAGCATCCTAAAATTCTCAACAACAATCTGCCTGACAACAGGGAACTATCTAGATCTGAATATAGTAGTAATCACCCTGCCCAACAGTATTTTATATAGATGAGTATATCAGGTGTTCTGTGACCTCCCAGCAAACTTTACACTTAACTTGTCCTGCACCTAGAGTTGGTTCGATTGTTTTGTTTTTATTTAAAGAAAGTGTAGCCTAACTTTTGTTTTACTGATTTGACTTGTAAAAACATGTATGTATGTTTGTTTTTAAGAGATAGCCAAAAAGACAGAATTCCACAGTGCTTTCAAGCATGCAATCACATGTATTTATGTTGTAAGTACTGTTGTTCCTTATATGGAGTTTTTGTTTGCTTGCTTCAAAAGAACTATGAAGTCCTGTGAAGGAAAAAGAGACAAACAAATGTGCCTGTATTTAGTAATTTTGAAAATAAGATCCTCAAGATCTGTATTCCAGCAGTGATCTAAAAGATAAATAAACTTCTTCCATTTTTCCTTCCTTTTGTACCAGAATTGCAATCTCTTGCCGCAGCACGACATAGGGAGCCTATGCTTATTGGGTCGTCTGCTAACTGTTACCTTAGGGTTCTTCTCTTTGCTTCATCCTATAAATATGACCACTATATTTGTCCATGGATATATGATCTTACATCTGGCTTTCTTTATAACTGGTTTTAATTGGATATAAATGACGTATTCTTGCTATGATTCAGCTCTCTTTCCATTGCTACTTGCAAATTTTATCAAAATTTATATATTATTTTCTTTACCACTGCTGAAAACAGGAAACAACACTGACCACAGCTTCCAGTTGTCTTAATAATGATTCAGGTTTTAATTGGTCTGTTTGCCTGTTTTTTCCTTATTAATGGAAATTCAGAGCAATTATTCATCAAAGATCTTGCAGCAGCAGAAGTGTACTATGTCTGCACCTCCTACCTTCATCAACCATACTTGTTATTTAATAAAAGGAGATTAAGTAAATCTCATGTAACCTTTATGATTTCTTCCAAGCTGCCGTATGATTAGATGATATGTCTGCCCTGTAAACATCTAGAAATTTTCCTTCTTCAGCTTTTAGAATTCCCCTAAAGGCTGTCTTGTAATAGCTAAAAAAATGTAAGACAAAGTAGTGTTATACAATTGTCATTGGTTATTGTAATAACTAATATGTAGATAATCTGTTGTGGTATGGATATGTCCAGATTGGGTGGCTGGGGACATTAATTGCATCGCAACATTTAGGAGAAGCCTGTAGCACCTGCTGAGGTTCAGGGTAAATATTTTCATGGTTAACTTGTACTGTGCTTTGTCCTGGTAGATCCGCTTTTGAACTAACCAGGTTAAAGCAATGTTGGGTATGTTACAGAGATGGTACTGAAGATGTGTCTGTAGGGTGTAAAGTCTTGGGGAAAGGTTACAAAAAGTTGCAGAAAATTGAAGCTCTAGGAGTATTGAAATCCTAATATGTGGTTGCTACGGTGCTATTAAAAATAATAACATGTTTACTTCCATGAAATAACATTACTGTCTTTGGTTCCAAGTTTTAATTTTTCACTCTCAATTCACTGTCATGGAAAATATATGGCCTTTGGGAGATTTGGGTATGTTGCCCTTCCACTTCATTGGTTGGGCCAATGTGGTTTTTTAAAGGAAAGGATAAAGAACAGTATCTGAGTTACATTCTGTGTTACTTTAAAATCTTTGCCATGATAGTCTGTATTTCTTTCCTTTTGAAGAAAAATTCCTAGCCACTCCTTTCTTTGCTTTTTCACCTCTGTCCTTCACCCTATCATTACACTGTTAAACCTCCTCATCTTTCTATTATCTCTTTTGATTCTGACCAGAATGGGTTGGTGTATTGGACAAGGATGCTTCATTGTTTCGTAAAATACCATGTTTATGAAACAATTTCTGAAACTACAAAGGGTAGTTAGACGTGTGACTGAAAATCAGTATTAACTGAATCTTTCGCTCCCTTTCTACCTTTGAAAACCTCACTGTATAAAAATATTTCCCCCTGGAGTTGTCTGAATAAGAAAGATAACAGATGTCTGTGTATCGTTATTGCTTACCCGAGACATTGCTGTGCAGATTTAGTAAGTGAGGATCAAGATAGTTTGTGATATGCTTTACCAGGTCAAAATACTGCCTAAATCTTTTCACAGAAGTGGTGATTAGGAAATTTATATTTAATCCAAATCGTCCCTAAGTGCCGCTATAAAGAAGACTTAATTACATTATTGTTTGTGACATATATTGTATGCAGTACAAGTTAGAATAACATGCATTATATAAAGGTATTCAGCATCAGCTTTATTAATTGAGGGATAGAATTTGAAGATTCTGTTATATTAACATTCTAAATACATTTCTGCTTTCTGAAGTTCCATATTTTTTTAGGCTTAAAAGTGACTGTACCAAGGACGATGTTGACAGAGGGAATATTTGGCAATTTTTCAAACTTCTAAGTATATACAACTACTGTTTCTGCTTGTGTTAACAAATAAGTAGGAAAGGTTCAATGAGACAATACATAGTGTCTAAGGAAACTGGAGAATGTGGACTGGTTGTATCAACATTTTGTAAACTGTCCATGTGTCCCTGTGCGAGTGACTCTCGGTGAAATATTTATGCCTGTGAATATCTATATTGCTTAGGAAAGTGATACTTAGGCCACATCAAAATTGTGGTGTCTTTGTAGCCCAGATCTGTATAATTGAGTCAGCTTTAATTTTCAGTGATGGTAGTAGCAAAGATGTCATACATAGGGCTGCATCATCGAGCAGAAGTTGAAGTGTCTATTAAATGGATTATATCTCATTTTGTAGTCCACAATGTAGTTAGTGCCAGGTGATTTTAGTAATGTTCTTAATTAGGCCTGTTAGATTTATTCTAGAAAAAGCCAGTCTAATTGTGCTGTCATCTTCACTGTGCATGCCTGCCATTAGACTTAGATCAGTGCAGTTCTTGTAAAAATGTTATTTCAGGCCTGTCAGATGAGAGAGCCATGCTTTGATGTGACCATGGGTGATATATTTGTGACTCAATCCTGAAAAAGCTAAACTAGTCTTCACTAAAATAGGTAAGAATAAACTCTGTGAGTAATGACAAAGTATAAATATTAAACAGAAGGACATCCATACCTGGTTTACAAGGTCCCTGAACTGCAACTTGCAGGATGCTGTTAGATTAGTCAACTGAAAAGTCATTGTATGATTACTCTGTCCTTATGCTGTTCCCTAGGCATCTGCTATTGACCAGTCTAAGAGACTGCATGGAGTTTGTTTCAAATCAACTCTTCCCTTATTCTTACGCATGTTGATGCTTTGGATGTTCTGGATTATACTGCCATGACCACATAGTATTTAGCTTACGTAGCCTTTTTATAT